>JAFBJQ010040025.1:0-74172 GCA_016785345.1 Trinectes maculatus
TCAAAAAATGAAAATTTTCAAAACTCGTCCGAAACGTCAAAAAACCACATGGTATAGTAAGGCGTCGAAAATTTTGTCAAAAAATGAAAATTTTCAAAACTCGTCCGAAACGTCAAAAAACAACATAGTATAGTAAGGCATCGAAAATTTTGTCAAAAAATGAAAAATTTTCAAAACTCGTCCGAAACGTCAAAAAACGACATAGTATAGTAAGGCGTCGAAAATTTTGTCAAAAATTTTGTCAAAAAATGAAAATTTCAAAACTTGTCCGAAACGTCAAAAAACGACATAGTATAGTAAGGCGTCGAAAATTTTGTCGAAATTTTTGTCAAAAATTGAAATTTTTCAAATTTGGTCTGAAATGTAAAAAAACGGCATCGCACAGTAAGGCGTCAAATTTTGTCAAACAATGAAATTTTTCTAAACTCGTCCGAAACATCAAAAAACCACATAGTATAGTAAGGCGTCGAAAATTTTATCAAAAAATGAAAATTTTTAAAACTTGTCCGAAACGTCAAAAAACGACATAGTATAGTAAGGCGTCCAAAATTTTGTCAAAAATTGAAAATTTTCAAAACTCGTCCGAAACGTCAAAGAACGACATAGTATAGTAAGGAGTCGAAAATTTTGTCAAACAATGAAATTTTTCAAAACTCGTCCGAAACGTCAAAAAACGACATAGTATAGTAAGGCGTCGAAAATTTTGTCAAAAATTGAAAGTTTTCAAAAATCGTCCGAAATGTCAAAAAACGACATAGTATAGTAAGGCGTCCAAAATTTTGTCAAAAAATGAATTTTCAAAACTCGTCCGAAACGTCAAAAAACGACATAGTATAGTAAGACGTCGAAAATTTTGTCAAACAATGAAATTTTTCAAAACTCGTCCGAAACGTCAAAAAACAACATAGTATAGTAATGCGTGGAAAATTTTTATCAAAAAAATGAAATTTTTCAAAGAACTGATTTTTTTAAACATGTCCGGAACATCGAAAAAAATGTCAGAATAGTAAGGCGTCGAAAATTTTGTCAAAAAATCTCATTTTTTGAAAACCATCCGAAACGTCAAAAAACGGCATAGTATATTAAGGCGTCGAAAATTTTGTCAAAAAATGAAATTTTTCGAAAACATCCGAAACGTCGAAAAAACGTCATAGCCATGGCGTCGAAAATTTTGTCAAACTAATAAA
The DNA here is from genome assembly GCA_016785345.1 of Trinectes maculatus. Lineage (NCBI taxonomy): Eukaryota > Metazoa > Chordata > Actinopteri > Pleuronectiformes > Achiridae > Trinectes > Trinectes maculatus. Next base: position 1,188 of record JAFBJQ010040025.1, read on the forward strand.
ATTTTTAAAAAATGTCCCAAACGTCAAAAAAATGACATAGTAGAGTAAGGCGTCAAAGATATGTCCGAAATTTTAATTTTTTGAAAAACGTCCAAAACGTCGAAAAACGTCATAGGATGGTAAGGCATCGAAAATTTTGTCCAAAAAATGAAATTTTTCGAAAACATCTGAAACGCCGAAAAAACATCATGGTACAGTATGGCGTCGAAAATTTTGTCAACAAATAAAATTTTTCGAAAATGTTCCAAACATCGAAAAAAACGTCATAGTATCGTAAGGCATTGAAAAAATTTTCAAAAAATGAATTTTTTCAAAAAATGAATTTTTTCAAAAATCGAAATTTTTCAAAAATCGAAATTTTTCAAAAATTGAAATTTTTCAAAATACGAAATTTTCCAAAAGACGAAATTTTTTTTGTCCGGAACGTTGAAAAAACATGTCATAGTATAGTAAGGCGTCAAAAATTTTGTAAAAATATCAGATTTTTTGAAAACCGTCCAAAATGTCAAAAAACGACATAGTATAACATGGCGTCGAAAATTTTTTCAAAAAATGAAATTTTTCAAAAAATGAAATTTTTCAAAAAATAAAATTTTTCAAAAATGTCCGAAACGTCGAAAAAAATGTCATAGTATAATAAGGGGTTGAAAATTTTGTCAAAAAATCTAACTTTTCAAAAAACGTCCCAAACATTAAAAAAAGTCAGAATAGTAAGGCGTCAAAAATTTTGTCAAAAAAATTAACATTTTCAAAAACATCCTAAATGTCAAAAAAAGACATAGTATAGTAAGGTGTCGAAAATTTGTCAAAAAATTTAATTTTTTGAAAAATGTCCAAAATGTCGAAAACATGTCATAGTATAGTAAGGCGTTGAAAATATTGTAAGAAAATTAAATCTTTTGAAAAATGTCCAAAATTTCAAAAAAATGGCATTGTATAGTAAGGCGCCAAAAAAAGTTGTCAAACAATGATGATTTTGAAAAACGTCTGAAACGTCAAACAAAAAGTCACAGAATGGTCAGGCGTCGAAAATTTGTCAAAAAGTGAAATTTTTCAAAAAACGTTCGAAATGTTGAAAGAAAGGCATAGTATAGTAAGGCGTCAAATTTTTTGTCAAAAAATCTAATTTTTCAAAAAACGTGCAAAACCTCGAAAAAACGTCATAGTATAGTAAGGCGTTGAAAATTTGTCAAAAAACGTCCAAAATGTCGAAAACACGTCATTGTGTAATAAGGCTTCGAAAATTTTGTCAAAAAATGAATTTTTCGAAATTATTATTATTATTCTTAAAAAACGTCTGAAACGTCGCAAAATCGCCATAGTATAGTATGGCGTTGAAAATTTTGTCAAAAAAATGAAAATTTGCAGAAAACGTCCAAAATGTCAAGAAAACGACATAGTATAGTAAGACGTCGAAAAAAATTTCAAAAAATGAAAATTTTCAAAAAATGTCTGAAAGTTCGTAAAAATTTCATAGTATAGTAAAGTGTCGAAAATTTTGTCAAAAAATCTGATTTTTTGAAAAACGTATGAAACGTCAAAAAACGGCATAATATAGTAAGGCATCGAGAAAAAAAATTCAAAAAATGAAAATTTCCATAAAACTTCTGAAACATCGAACAAACATCATAGTATAATAATTTTGTCAAAAATTTAATTTTTTTGAAAAACAAAAATATATATTTCAAAATACGCAAAAAAAAACGACATAGAATAGTAAGGTGTCGAAAATTTTGTCAAAAAATGAAACTTTTTTGATAAACGTCAAAACGTCAAAAAAACCCCAGGTATCGTATAGTAAAGCATCAAAAATTATGTCAAAAAATCTGATTTTTTGGCATAGTTTATTAAGGCATTGAAAATTTTGTCAAATTCTTTTTTTTGAAAAACATTGAAAAAACAATATAGTATAATATGGCGTCGAAAAAATTTTCAAAAAATGAAAATTTTCTAAAACGGCCCAAACATCAATAAAAAACAATAGAGTATAGTATGGCGTCGAAATTTTTGTCAAAAATTGAAATTTTCAGAAAACGTCGAAAACGTCAGAAAAAACCAACATAGGCGTCATAAAAAAGTTTAAAAATAAATTTTTTCGAAAAACTTCCGAAACATCAAAAAACGTCACTGTATAGTAATGCGTTGAAAAAGTTATCAAAAAATGACATGTCGAAACATCAAAAAAAATAATAGTATATATAGTAAGGTGTTGAAAATTTTGTCAAAAATTAAATTTTTTTCGAAAAACGTCCAAAACGTCGAAAAAATGGCATAGTATTGTATGGCGTCGAAAAATGTTGTCAAAAAATGCTAATTTCTGAAACACATCCTAAACTTTGAAAAAGCGTCATAATATAGTAAGGCGTCCAAAATGTGTTCAAAAAACGGAAATTTTTCGAAAAACCTCTGGAAAAAAAACGTCTGAAATGTCGGAAAAAATCATAGTTAAGTAAGTCGTCGAAAATTTTGTCAAAAAATTAAATTTTTCAGGAAAACGTCCGCCACGTGTCTGATAAGTAAGGAGGTATATCTGATTGATGCTGATTGATCACCATACTGTCAACTAATGAGTCACAACATTTCTAGTAGTAGTAGTAGCAGTAGTAGTAGTATCGTCGAAACAGAACCATTGGTGAATGTGCTTTGCAAAGTTTTCAGGGCATATAGAGTTTATAAACTTATACAGAACAAGAATGTGATGATACCTGGTCTTTCTGAGCTCTCATGGCATCAATCTGAGGCTCACTGTACTGTGGGTCTTTGGCTGGATCCTTAACTTCTCTCTGCTCACTTGTACTCTGAAGTGTCAATAAGGTATAGAGATATTTTTAAAATGAGACGCAGTTTGAATCACTGAAAAACAAAAGTTGACAACAGTGACTGTACTACCTCTTGAGGGAAGACACGCTCATAGACTTTTTTCCAGAGATCCTTTGGATTTTTGGCATGCAGCGAAGTTATGTCAACATCAGTGGAAGGAGGGCTTCCTAACATAATTGGAACCATCATTTTAAGTACAATATCATTCATTCCTGGTAATGTCAACAAATGTCAAGACACGCATTTATGTCAATGCAACATACCTGGCAGTATTTAGATGCATTACTGTTTTTTACCACTTAATGGTGCTGTGCTCACCTATTTGACTGAAGGAGTCAGAACCTGCTGGAATGATGAGGGGCTTGGCGGAGTCAAAGGACACAGTTTTCCTGTTTAGGACATTTTAAAAAAGTAAATGCACATATACACACACACACAAACACACAAAACTACTTGTTGTCCAGTGCTGTGTTATCCTCCTCACCCCCTGTCCACACCGAAAGCCAGATGGGAGAAGAAACTCTTGGTTTTTGACATTAAGCCCTCTGACTTAATGCTCGTGAACTGAAAAAAAATTATGCAAAAAAAAAAGGTAAAGGGAGTTAATTAAATGTGGGACAACAACAGTAAAATTTAGTTCCAAGAGAAGACAAATTGACCAAAAATAATAAGGTCACAACAGACCAGGTTTTAATGTTAGTAAAGCTAAATAGTCAAAAGCTCACTTACAATGAGAGAGGCCGCATAAGAGTGGGCAATAAAACGCAGTGTTTTACTGATAACTTTCCTCTTGTCAGAGTCAAATTCCTGCAACACAAAAAATTACAATGAACTTTACCAGACAACTGTAACTTAAGCAATTTCTGTGCGTTGTAATTTATTCAGTTTCGTCCATTCAGAGTATTTCTAAAGAATGCAAACCTGACTTTGTGACACAATTCTTTTAGGGTTCATGCTTTCATTTTACCTGAAAGATGTCATACTTGCTGCCAATGATGAGCAGGGGAACTGGAAAGGGACTGATCAGCTCTCTATCCTGGCAAAGCAGTAAACAGTTAACTCCGGATTCTTGTGTCATTTCACATTTGCCTTGGCAACAACTGAAAACCTCTTTGTTTAACTTGATGTCATAAACTGGTTAGAGCAATGTGACAAGAACCACGTCTTCCAAAAACGTTTTACTAAAAATAGATTTTGTATTCCAACTCAAAGTTAACAACAGCATGGAGTGTGGCAATCAGTAAATGTGTCCATGAAAGCTATGTGTGGATGAGTCAGCCTTTAGTGAGTGCAATGCACTGAGGTCTTACAGGATAGTCTTTAGGTAAGACATGTGAAGCTGAGTGGATAGATGTTTGAAGTTTGGCTCCAGCTTTGGCCTTCTCTCCTTTTTGTGTCTGTGAGGAGATTTTCTCCAGCTGTGCTTGTGCTGCATCCAGCAGCTTCTCCATGGTTCCCCACAGGACGTTGGGTTTAGACAGGTCCAGAATGAGGATGACAGATAGAGACCTGAATTTACAAAAAAAAGAAAAAAAGATTCTTGCTTTGCTTTTACTGGCATGACTTAAGTTTCAAGGTACACTTACAGTAGTGCAAAACATACAAAAAAAAAACGCAAAATGCATTTGAACACTGCCCATAGATCACAGTCACAGTTGACCCACCTGATGCTGACGGGAGTTATGGGGATCGGGACTAGATCCGACAAAGAGGTCCCTCCTCCCAGCTCCCATACGTGGGCTACGTCTTTAGGCTGAGGGTCAAGTAAATTTGTTTAAATTAATAGCAAATCATGTCCCATAACAACAACTTTCACCATGATCCATGAATATTTTTTAACCCTTTACAACAATTAACTTTTCACGACAGTCAACAATATACAAAATCTGGAAAGAATAAAAAATAAAATAAAAATCATTTTTTTGTTTTTGTTTATGTCAGCTACTAAGAGGATATTCTTACTGTGCTGTGTCCTCGAGCCCGCCGGCCAAAAGTGTACTCCAGTGCAAGAGTTGGCTTGGATGGTTCATCCCTGATGAATTAAAAAAAAAAAAACATAATAATAATTAGTCTGTGATATCATTGTAAAACAATGCAAGTTAGTGTAATGTTTAAAAAAAACTTTTTTAGCTGTAAATATAATTTATATGAACTGTCATGTTTTCATGTTCTCTCTGACAAACAGCATCTATTTATGATAAAAAGCAGGTGTGGAGGAGAAAACGGATGCGCTCACCTGTCCAGGCACCTGAGGAGAATGGACGTTTTGCCCTGAAAAAAAAGCCGTGATAAACTTACTACCAATAACCTAGCTAACAGATAATGTGTTGTCTGTAGTTTGGCATGACGTGAACTCGTACCCCAGACTTGCTGCCCATCAGAAACACGGTCCTCTCGCTGACCGCCTCGCCACCGGCCTCCTCCCCGGCCTCCTCCCCGGCGCCTCCGCTCTCCCGGACGCGGACCTCCGCCGCCGCTAGCTCCCATATCGTGTCCGAGCTAACAAACAAAAGGGAAAAAAACAGCGCGCGGGTCGCAACCACGTGTATGTCATGATTTCTGAAAGTAATGTTAAAAAACTCACACATATAAATGTTCATAAAAGCCATATTTACCTTAGTTTTGGCATCTAATTCGATATTTTGAGAACAAAGTTGACTAAAAACAGCTCTGAGGCTGCAACTGAGAGGAGCTGTCACAGCCGTTGCCAGAGTAACGGCGCACGCTGATGACCACACTGAGCGCCACGCTTTGGGGCATTGTGGGAAATGTAGTTCTTAATAAAAACATACTCTAAGCCAAACATCACAAAATATACAGGGTGTCCACAAAGTTTCTTTACAATTTAAACAATTAATTACAAAAGCAAATGAACAGACAAATCTGTGGAAACTGTTACAAAATGAGGAATAGATACTGAAGTTTTTTTTGCCTCATTTAATACGCCTCTACATGGAACCATTAGTTGCATGAAGTACATCAAGACAGAATTCTATTTCCTGCCATGCTTGCTTTAAAATAGCGTCATTAATGGTGGCAATGTCATGTTATCTATTGCTTGCATTGCACAAATGCAATGTGATTAAAAACTATCATAACGGCTGACTACACAGAACCAGTCTGATTAACGTACCTCATCAATTGCCTTGTTGTAATCTTCTGAAATTGTAAAGATACTTTGTGTACACCCTGCATATTTTTAAAATAAAAGTTCGCATCTGCAAAGTGTCTTAAAGCATTTTTAATAGAAACATTTTATAGTACAGGGCAAATACAGAGACATATACCTAATAGTAGTGCAGCCGATGCATTACTGTGAATGTCATGTTGTGGTGTTTGCACTGATCTTTGTTCACATTCACGTCACACCAATTCATTATTTTCATTGGTCTGATATCAAGGAACACAGTGAAATGTTGTGTTCTGTTGCAGCATAGTGGCACTTTAGTAGAACCATTTGTGACTGAAAATAAGGACGAAAACCTCTAAGTCAAAAAAAAGTTTTAACATTTTACAAAACACAACACATGAAAGATGTAATAAATTATATCAGGACTTTATCAGGACTTTTTCCTTGGCTGGTCGCAATATGGTACATTTTCTAGCATTAGACTCTCTCTGGGTCGAAGCACTGTGACAGAGAGTGAGAGAGAAAAAAACAATGAGCCAAATCATTTTGATGAAATAAGTCAGAAAAAAGTTGGGAATCAAGATTTATATTCTTTGCATAAAACATGTTACACTCCAGCATGTGGAAAAAAGGGAATGTGAAGGAGGAGAAGGCGTCTTACAAAGTTTGTTTTCATCAACATGTTCCATTTGTAACACAGTCTCTCGAAGAACAACTTCCACATCTGACCCCATTTTGATCATCTGTAAAGACAGATTGGTAATGAAATAACATGTAAAATGCCCACAGTTGTAGCAGAAGCACCAGGGATAAGCTTTGTTCTGAGTGCCATCTTCTTGTCATGACCCATGAGTTGCGATTACACAGTGCAAAATAAATATTAATCTCAACTCAAACACAAAATCTATGCAAGCACGTCAATAATTTAAACAATACACACAAAAACATGTCAGATTGGGAAAAGACACGTTACCTTCTGAATGTTTTCTTCTGATGTTTCATTTTTGTTTTTCCTGAACTCCTCATTGATCCTTAACCTTGCAGCTGATGGAAGAAAACAAACGTATGTTAGCATGTGATGATGCAGACCATGAATTTAGTTACGTCAGGAAGTAAACGTCATTGATTACTCACCTGTCAGTGCTCTGTTGTCATCTCTAAAGACATCCATCCTTGTTCTGTGCAGCGCTTTAAAAACGCTTAGGACCTGCATTTTACACACACAACCTTCGTTTTTAGCGGTCTGACCACACAAAGCAACTTTAGATTTAATTTCCTGCAACCACGTCTCTCTTTTACATCACATGCTGTCTTGTTTACGTGACTTTATTAGCGTATTAGTAACATAGCATTTTCCCTCACCTTCAGCCGAGTCCCCATCTTGACTTCTTCTGCTCACTTCCGACGTAGAGTACGTAAAAAGATATTGTCCAATCAGATCAAACTCTGCTGTGACGCGTTTTTGTAGTCAGCTGGCGTCGCCTGTAGTTCCGGTTCCGTCTGCGCCAACATGGCTGATGAATCAGCGAAAGCGCAGGCTGCCCAGCCGGGCGGAGATACAATATTTGGAAAAATCATACGCAAAGAGATTCCCGCCAAATTAATATACGAGGATGATCAGGTATGTGTTAAATATTCCCACTTATGACGACATTCGGATGCAACGTGGCTCACGTGGCAATGCGTGCCGTGCAGGTGCCCTAAGCTAACTTTAGCTATGCATTACCTTTTTTCATATAAATAAAAGTATATAGGCAGTTATTCTCAGACTGAATTCATGATTGTATATGTACAAGTTACTGGCGTTTATTTTTAACAGAACACAGTTGGGGATATGTTCTACATGTCACAGATCTGTGCTCGTGTTGCGTTCGCAGCCACTTGGCTTCTGTGCTGGTAAATGTGTACATTTGGAAAAGGAGTGCCCATGTGACACTGGGCGTTTCAGCTCATCATATTTATTATGCAGAGAGATAATAGAGATGAGACTATGATCCAGACAGACTGGTCCAGTTAGATAGGTGGCCACGCATTGACATGACTGCTACAGCACTGATACTACAGAGAAGAAATTTGCTTTCACCATACACTGAAGTGGTTACTGCACACACACACACACACACACACACACATATATATATATATATATATATATATATATATATATATATATATATGTAACGTTAAAAAGAATAGCTTGTCAAAATGAGACAGGAAGTTGAGCTCTTCCTTCCCTAAACAACTAAAGTGACTACAGAATGAAGGATTCTGTTTTACATTCTATCATATAGATGTTTCCAAATCCAACTCAGTGTGAACAAACATCAATTTCACGTCACAGTTATTATTTTTTTTGTATTTCAGTGTGTTGCCTTCCCTGATATCGCTCCTCAAGCTCCCACTCACATCCTCGTGGTCCCAAAAAAGCCAATTGTTCAGCTGTCGCAAGCAGAGGACAGCGATGCTGCAGTAAGTATAATCATAATAGTCTCTACTAAATTAGAATGGAATTAAAAAAATCCTTATTCTTACATGCAATATTTCTAACAACTTCATGTCCGTGACCACTAGATGGAACCATTTACAGCTAGTTGATTGCTTGTGCCTTTTTTTTTTTTTACCACATTCATAATTTCTCTCTCTTGTAGTTGTTGGGCCACTTGATGATAGTTGCAAAAAAGTGTGCTAAAGAGGCAGGTCTGTCCAAAGGCTACAGGATTGTCATCAACGAAGGGCCAGATGGAGGCCAGTCTGTCTACCACATCCACGTTCACATCCTGGGTGGACGCAGAATGGAGTGGCCCCCCGGCTAACCTCCAGCCTTCTAGCACATACCGTCCTGCCGTCAGTGTCTAAATCTGCTGTCTGGCAACCAGTAATACTGTTTAAAGTAAAACAAGTCTTCATGTGCTACATGTGAAACAAAACCTATGAAAACACAAAGGGTAATAAAATGCACTTCACAACAAGAGTTGCCTTTTTCTTGAGCTGTAATTCGTGAAAGCTTGTATGTGTCTCTTTGGCTTTGAATGTAAAAAGCCCAGCCAAATGAAAACACAGCAACAAGTGAATGGCTCTGTTTTATTAACAGTAAGAAACAATGCAGATAGTTGAACAAATATAAAACACATAAAACATCCACAAAATATTAAAACAAAAATAAATAAAATAAAAACTTTTTTTTTACAAAATTGATAAAAGAAAAAAAAGACATTGATGACACATAGAATTTGACAAACATGTACCTAGCATTCACAGTCCCCTAAATTCAAAGTTTTTTTCTTACTTTTTTGAATAAAATGGAGGGAGAGAAAACGAACTTCATTGTAGGCTTCATTTGTACAGACAGGAAAGTTCCATAGAGGAAAAGGCAGTCACTTTTGATATCCAAGATAGTGATATCATCCTTTGTCAAACCTTTTGATGTAGATGAAGCCTTTCACTGCTTCTTCACTAATTCTGTATGAAAAACACAACACAAGCTGATGTGCAAAATATTTTTTCGACAGCTACATCTTTATCGTTCTTGTAATCAGTGCCACCTTTCTGTCTTCAAATGGGCACTTCAAGGCATTAAAAGACATTGTACAGTACAGTCTGGAGAGAGGGAAATGAACCTGTATCCTGGTACCTATATTCACTATTCTGAAATTATCTAAGTACTAACACTGCCTTTAATTCTTACTATATAACACAGACTACAAGCTGAGAGATTCAGAAAATGGTTAGTCAATATAAAGTAATCTGGAAAAGCAGCAAAGTTGAAGAGAGAGGATAACTACGCTGCAATTCTGCAGTATCAGGATACTGCAACAGAGCAATGCACCTTCTGTATAGAAACTGATGTGAAGTTGTACTAGGAGACAAACTCATAGAACAGAATGGGGGTAACAGTCAAACATGTTGACTTTAGCTCACGGATGTTTCTATATTTCTGTAAGCTGCCCAGTTTTATTTTTGACTTCAGTTCAAATTATCTCGCAGCTTTTTCAACATTTGGGTTTGTGTGCACACGACCTCAAAGTTTAGTCAGTAGTAAACAGTTGCTGTGAGATGACTTGCAAGCATTAAAAAGTAATGTTATCGAGTATCTACTGTACAACACCAATATCGAAATATCAAATATTAAGTTTAAACAGGCAATCTGTGCCAGCTTAAGAGGAAGTCACGTCGCCCGTGACTGGAAAAAGGTACAAAAAAGCCAATTGGAAATTATAGGACACTTGAGTGGATTTATTATGGCTAAAATCACTGATTCTGTCAGAATCAAAGACCGATATGGCAGCAATGATTAAAATTGTGTTTCAACATAATAAATAAGCATTATGGGAAAATGTTGACATTTTGAACAGGGGTCTTGACATTCTTTGGTAACTAATTATTATGACTAAAAAATGTCTGGTTTCCCAGAGGATATAATGAGTGTGTGACACTACCATTCGGTACTAGTTGAAAAATGATGGACATAAACTTGCAGGTAGATAGCTCTCACCTCTGCCCACCTGTGCATACTAATGAAGTGACTAAGTCTGTGTGATATTTGCTTTGCAGCCACTGGGAGGTAACTGAAAAGAAGGAAAGAATATGAGAGAACAGGTGAAGGAAAGACTGGGGAGGCACTGCTAATCCTGGTTGCTACTGGATCAATGGACGGACAGTTGGAGTTATGAATAGACTTATCTTTTATAAATCACTGCCTGATGATGACTGTAGTTTGTCAGGGTCGTTACTTAAGGCTGTGGAATTATTCTCTATATTGAATAAGAGCTAATAAATTATTGCAGTGTTGCATTTTATCTTAATGTAAATAGAACATCTTTTTGCAGGTGTTATTTTACAGCACATTTTACTGCATTTAGAAGTATTAGAAGTTGCCTTGTTACATTGTCCAATGGGATACACTGCTGCAATCTAGATGTGTTTTAAGGCGTGCCCATAGCGCAGGTAGGGTCCTGACACATGGAGAAGGCAAGAGGAGAAGACTGGAAGAAGAGTGGAGACCGTACAGCTGCAGAAATCTGTCTGCTGAGAAAGCAGACAGGCAGCATTTAGTCCATGTGGAGATCAGGTTGCACAGTGAGCATGTAGGAGGGTAAAAAGCTTGAAATGAGTCACGGGTCGTTTTCTATTCAATCTGCAATCTGCAATGCATCAGTGGGGGTTTAGTCAGTCACACTTTTGCTATACTATGTTGGCATGGTAGCAACAGTCCTGGAATAACATTGTCAGCAGAATGGTAACTGTTCTGTCTGGATTACAAGAATTAAATTCTTCTTTACCTGCGCCTTTGTTGTTAACACTGATTACTACAAACCTGAACTCACATCCAGACTTGTGTTTTTTCACATCACCTTGACTTCAGAGAAACGGCTTGTTCATTTCTGTGCAATGGCCTCCTCTCCGCTTGGCCGAATGCGGCTGAAGTGAAGTCCTCCGACTCCGGTTAACCCCACACCCACACCGGGGTCGCGTACAGTTTCCTGTTTGCTGGCAGAAGAAGCCTGAAACCTGGCTGAGGCTGCTGATCCTCCAGGCCCGGGAAGGATCTCCGGTAGCAATTCTTTGGCTGGGGGCACTGACCCAGGGCTGGTGGCAGAGGAGGAAGTTGTTTTGGCAGTTTGAGGTTTAGTAGGGGTGGTGGGACTGGTCAGACTCAGGCTCGCCAGGGCATCCAAAGTCCCGTCTGGGTCAACCATGACATTGATCACTGAGAAAGAGAGAGGGCGATACCTGTTGTGATGTGTCGTGTTTTTACTGCGTAGTGAAGAAAAGGTCGATGCCACACACTTCAAAAATTAACTTTTGTCAGTCAATCAGATCAAATGACACCCATCGATTACTGATGAATCAGATGAACAGGGTTTGTAAGTAGTGGAGATATGAGTCGAAGTGCTCAGAGCTTAACTCAAGGTCTCCTACACCAAAGCTGATTCGTATCAACTAATTTGACACGTTGTAGAAAATCATTCAGCCAAATCGTTGTTTTTTTGTCACTACTCACTGCTTTCCCTCTGAAACATACCTGACTGCAAGTTAATGACTAAAGGGCGACTTCATCAAAAATATCCACAATTATAATTGGCAGCTTATTTTAATGTGCATTTGAAGCACATACGTGATTTTTACTTTACCTTGAAGCTGCTTCTCGACTCTCTTCAGTTCGAGCAGAGTTGAGGAAATCTCCTAAATGAGGTGAAGGATCGGGTAAAACGTTTAGCTTCCAGAATCACTGTGCTTGTGAGATTTTTTTTCTTGGAGAGACTGATATCTGTACCTTATTGGAGGTTTTCAGGAGCGGTATGTCACTCTCCGTTCGTAGCTTACTCTCAATTTCATCCCAGTTCCTGTCCTTATCCTTAAACAAAATTCTACAAGAAACATAATTTATAAAACATTTACAGTGGCTTTTTGCAATAGAAAGCCACACAATGACACAAAATAATATAAATGATCATTATATAATGATTAATTCTCATGGCATCACAGAATCTCAAAGTGTTACTACCTGATTTTTCCTGCAGTTTTGTCGACAGAGTGCCTGATCTTAGTGGACAGCTGAGATAATGAATTGAGCAGCAGGCTGTCCAACACCGCCTGAATGCAAAGAGCAAAATTAATTAAGTGTGACGTATGATAACGCTGAGGAGACTGAAAGTGTTTTGTGAAAGCCTTCATGTTGGTGTATTTTAAATGCCGTGTTCTCTGAGTTGCCTCTCACCTCTTCTCGGTTCCAGGTTCGCCTCCTTAGAGCCCGAGGCTCCAGGGTGTCAGGAGCGTGGGGGCGGAGCTCCACTGGCTTACCGTTGATCTCTGGTGCCTTATTGGTTGAAATCACAGGTGGGATCTTCTTGAAGTTGAGACTCTCATCAAACACCCGATCCACCAACTGCACACAGATGACGAGAAATGTTGAAGAGGGAAATTCAATTTTTTTTAAAAAAAGAATAAAAACAACAAAAAAAATCTATTAAGTGTTATGTCAATTTTATTCAATAGAGTTAAGAAAATGTCTGTGAGAAATGAATGAATTAACATGGCGGGCAGCTCTAAGAAACATTGGATATTAATTCTAAGAAGTAAGAATAAAGGTTTTAAGTGAAGCTGGATGAAAAAAATAAATAATAAACACCCATCCCAGAATATGAATGTTACAAAGCAACTGTTTTTTCCAAGCAACACAAGAGGGAAGGCAAAGTCGCAATGGAAGCACAGACACAGTAAGAAAGTGATAGAAGAAGGAAAAACTGGCACCTTTCTCATGCTCTCTGGTATTTCCGGCTGCGTGGAACGTGCAGGTCCTACCTCTTCCCGGGTGTCAATAGCTGATCCCGGGGTAGTGGCGGCAGTGCTGACGGTTGTGCTGGGTGCTGTCCCGGATGAACTGACTGTGTCAATCTCGCCGGCCACATCATGGATCTCACGAGCCAAGATGGCCAAGTCCTTGGCCAGATCCTGGCTGATCCTGCGCACACAGGGGAATAACCTGTTAACCAACCATCAGACAGGGTGCTTTAGGACTCAGGATAGACATCTAATTGCATCTAATTACATTTGCAAGATACATGCACAGATCAGTACCTGGCTATCTCCTCACTATGTGTTGTCCAGTCCCTGATGTATTCTTCTTGCTCCTTCATGCGATGTTTGATCCCTGCTCCCCCCGAACCTGTTGCCGTGGCAGTGCCTGGACCCGCACTGGTGCTGAGCCTTGAGCTGCGGTGTGGGACAAGATGATGAGGTCTCACGTGGGAGCGTCCTCCATGTTTTGGAGAGTTCCGGCTGGAACAGCCAAACTCTTCCTCTGAGGTGGAGCCGTACTCCGGTGGTAGACGTCTCCACCTGCTGCTACTAGACACTGTGACAGTAGGGGAACAGAAGGGTTTGGTTAATATTGCTGTACTTTATTCCAGTACATTTGTACTTAATGGGGTTAATAAACGAGCATTACACTAAGCAGACAATGCAGCTTCAGTCAGACAAAATAAGAATTACGGGAGCAATGCATAAAAGCACTGTTGAGTAAAAGCACTTTACTTAACCTCACTGTTATTTTTTGCTACTGTACGGCACCATGGATGTTCTGGCAACAACTTAACCGCGCTAGAAACAACAGAAAACAGCAGCTGAGACTATTTCAGTACAACTATACACTCCCCTCTCCATGCAGCCAACTACTTCTGACAACACAAAATCTAGTTAAAGCCAGGGGATGTTATGCTGCTTTAAAATCATGATGAGGCAACACCATGCTCTATCAGCAACTCATGAGCAAAAAAAAATAAAATAAAATAAAATAAAAGTCTAAACAAGATGGAGGAATGTTCCAAAACAAAACGATTTGCTCATGAAGTTTGCTCCAATTTAATCAAATGTTTTATAATAAACAGAGTGTGAGTAGAGCATTTGGGTCTCATTCACATTACTGGATTAGGGAGGAGACAGAGTTAACACGGCAACATATGCTAGAGCTGGGTCATCGTAATCCAACTTAACATGAAATTTCTTTGTGTTGTGTAGCACATCAAACCCCACTTTTAAATATACTTCTGGATCTATATAATATTATTATATTAGATAGATCCAGCCCTTAACAAATGATTTTGTATCAGCTCACAGTAATGTATCACTTTTTCAAATAGTTAAATAAAAAAACTGCTGCTAGCTTGCTAATTTGAGAAGCATCTTCTCTTTTGAGAAGCTCATTTGCAGCTCCTGTTGTTGTGACCCAGATCTGACACATTAACACACACACACAGTCCTAACAAGGCTCTACAGTTCTAGTACGGTACCAGTCGGTTCTTCCTCTGCATCATCGCCCTCAGGTCCAGGCTGAGAGCTCTCTGGACGATGAGAACCAGTTGCACAAGTACGTCACAACACAGTGAAAATGTTTGTAAACAAACGTTTACATGCTGACACAAAAACACTGATTCTGAATCTGCTTGTTCCTATAACATACAAAAAAATGATCTGAATTAATCAGAAACCAGGGATGCAATTGATGTGCTTACCTGTGGGCGAGCAGTACCCAGACGATGTGGTCTTCGGCTTGGAGTCGTTCAGTTTGGACACACTGTTGGCCCTCATCCTGGGTGTCAGTCTGTTCTCTGTGGGCGTTGATGAGCGCAGGCCCAGACGCAGGGCAGTCTCAGCTGACAGGCGGGATGAAGACATGGAGCTGCGGGTCACAGTGCACTCGGAGTCACTGCGGGCTGAGATGGAGCCCAGGCGGTTTCTCCGCGGCTGAGCCAGCAAGTCCAGTCGTGACATTCCCTTCCGACCAGAAGGTGGTTTAGAGGTGGAGCTGGTAGTGGACACCTCTGAGGCCACAGAAACCCTGTCTGCATCAGCTAGGTCTGTGTCAGATGTATCTCCGAGTCGCGCACGGCGAAGGAGGGAGGCTCTCGTCGGCCGTGGTTGCGGCAGTGAGGCCTGCTTGTTCAGAGAGGAGGTTGTGGCTGCCTGGAGAGTACGGCTGGTTTTGGAGGAACTGCTGGTGGAGGTCTTCACAGACCTGCTATCGTGTTTGGAATGGAGGGCATCATCTAAGCCACGTCCACGTGCAGAGTTTCCCAGTGGTCCAGAGTAGGTCTCCTGGTCTGAGGAGAGGATGTCAGAGATGGGGAAGGAAGAAGTCTGGTCATCATCAGTGAGGTCCAGTGAGGGCTGGCGGGCTCTGGAGGCGGAGGACGGCTGAACAGAGCGGCGTGCATCAGTTCTGCTTGTAGACTCGACAGTTCTTGTTTTCTCAGTTCTTGAAGTCTTCTTCTCCAAGCGTTCACGGGCACTTGCATTAGTGATGCTGGTCTTAGAAGCTGTGCTCACGTTGCTCTTTTCTCGATGCATGCTGCTGAGGGAACGTCGTTTTTGCACACCTCCAGCTGCTTTCCTTTCTGCCTCGCCAGCCACATGACTAGCTGTGCTGGCCGTGTCCACGTCTGATTCTGGCGAGATGGAGTCGGTCCGAGGGTGGAAGCCAGAGCCTGAACCCTGTGTGGTGATACCAGTTTTACTACTTTTCTGGTCTAGTTTGTTTTCATCTCTGAGTTTGGCCTCCAGGAAAGCCATGACAGCTTCAGTGTCTTTCAGGAGTGTAGCGGTATCCATGCTGCCCACAGAGTCACTGCGTTCGCGTCCACTGCTGCCTCTGTTGATGCGTGGGATGAGCTCTGCAGGGACATTACCACTGGGCTTCTCAATAGTGAAGCTGCCCTGGCGCACGAGAGGCTTCCCAGACTTATCTTCTACTGCTCCTCCTACTCCTCCTGCTCCTCCTTTCCTCTCCTGTGACCTCTTTCTGCGCTCCGAGCTTCCAGAGGTCCTGAGAGGAGCTTTGGATGGAGAAGAAGTGGCGCTCTGTTTCCGTTTACTTGTCATTTCACTGTTTTCCAGAGGAGTTGGTGACTGCCCGTCTCCCTTATTTTCTTTTTCCTGGGGTTCAGTGTCCTGTTTCTCTCCTATCTCAGACCTAAGAGATCTGGTGCTGGGTTTAGCCCGGGGGTCATCCACAGGCAGCTGGGGGAGGGTCCTGCGCTTACGGTCTGTCAAACTAGAGGAGGATTCCCCTCTGCTGAGTGATGCACTGGACTCAATGGCATCAACTCCTGTACAACAAAAGATAAACTCACTTAACTGAGATTCAAGATGGTGTTTGACATTATTATATTTAAGGGATTTCCTTAAAAATGTGCTGCCTTACGCTGTACATGCTTTTATCTCAAAACCTAAAATTTAATCAGACTTAACATTTAATTCAGGTCTATTCATTCTCCAAGAGTGAAATTAGGTTTTACCCCTCTCCTTGTGGAGGAAGGTGGCTGCCTCTGCTCCTGATCCCTCTGGATCTGTCCTGGTGTGATTGGCAGCTAGACTGGCCCACTGAGAGACCCAGCTCGAGTCGCCAGGAAGAGCCTGTGGGGACAAGAGAGTGAGGTGAAGGGTGAGGTGCCATGAGAGATGGCAACGGGAGCGAGAAAACCAGAAAAAAAAACAGCAGTGAAGTAAATCAGCAGTGGCACAAAGAGGGAAATACACAGAGAAGATCATGAGTGAGTTTTTAACTCAATTTTGAGTTAATCTAAAATGTAATACATTCTAATAGAGATGATTTGAAGGACATTGGTATTGGAAACAAATTCTTGTAGTTGAATTTTACATGGAAATCAAAATATATTTGAAAAGGCTGACACTCCTCCCCTCCGTCTTATGAAACTGCCTGAAGGGCCCATGTCTCTTCTCATCTGAGAGTGATCTAGGTCACACTCCAGAAAGACTAGCCTACTCCCTTTAACAGGCTGGGCGAGCAGGGTGGTCAAGTCACCATGACTCACTTTATGAGACTCGGCCACAAATCTTATAACTGTTATAATACACCAGAGTGGCAGCCATTATCAAACACTGAGAGGTCCTTTTTTGGAGGGGACACTAGTGTTAGGGTGACAACATGAAATGCAAAAAAAATCTAAATAGAAAAAGAGAAAGACAACAAGGAAGAAGGAAGAATTTAATTTAATCTTTAATTAAAAAAAATCTTAATTAAAGAAAAGAAGCAGAAAAATGAACGCTGAAGTATTAATATGTGATAATGAAGTATAGTGTTCTACCTCTTTCCCAGGCTCGTCTGTCTCCCTTCCTTTTCCTTCTGCTTTCAGATCTGACAGAGCAGTGGAGTCTTGGTTCTGCTGAACACCAAACACCTACAATTAAAAAAGGATAAAAGAAAACGTGACAATGTGAGTGAAGGAAAGTAAAATGCATGTAAACATAAAGGTATTATTTACATTATTATGTACTGTCATAATGTCCAATTAGTCTTTATTTGTATGCACCCTTTATATGTACATAAGGACTGCAGAACAGTGTTAAGTACCCATGTAACATATTAATCGTATGTTAATGTTATTCTGCAGTCCTCTTGATAAACAGAAGTGAACTCAGCAGCCAGAAGAAGAAGCTATTGAATTAAAACACCAATCTGCACTTGATAATTGAGAACCATGGCAACAAACGGAAATCACATACACGCACGCACGCACACACACACACACACTCAGTAAAAGGGGAACAAGAGCGGACAGACTGCGAGCAGTGTGCCAATTAGTGTCAGTTAATTACACAAATTAGCATAAGAATACTTTTAGTACTGAATGTAATGCACTTAAACTAACACTGACTAGAAATACACCCTACTAATTCACTGCGGCACATGTATATAACATAAAGCGGTGTGTATCACTGTATGATGCCGTTAGTACAGTTTAAATTATATCTGTGTAATAACTATTATTGGCAAAAATGTAGCTGTTTATATAGTTTGTTGAACCTCACCATGAAACTAACAACAAACCACATTTGCCCCTTGTTTTCTGCAGTACAGCAGCAGTGATGATGATGGTTTTTCAGCCTCCCTGGAGCAGTGTTTAATAAAAGAAGACAATGCTTGATGAAGCAAGTCTCTCCAGGCTATTACAGAAGCACTGGGTTCGCCGGTATTGTACTGAAGATGGAGTGGTTGTTAAAAGAGGCAACAGAGAGAGCAGAGCTTTGTTTTATTGGCAAAAAAAAGTCTCAAATGATTTGCTAACCCTTATAGTTCCATTAATGTAATTCAATGTTAGTGTACTGAAGTAATTATCTGACTAACATAAAGCAGTAAAAAAGTCTGTGTGTTTGCATTATTGTTCGATTAGAATATCATATTTTACATACAGGGATTCAGATTTTGTTGTAGTTGGAGAGACTTAAGCAAAGGCATTAAAAGGCTTTTTTAAGGCTCTTCATGGCACAAATTACCTTGTCTATCATGCGCCTAGCCTCCTCTTCCTCCGCGTTCCTGTTCTCCAGCTCGATAGTGTAGGTCCCCTTATCACTGTGGTCGTCCTCCCCTCCTCCTGCAGCTGTGTCCCCTCCTCTTCCCACGACCGAGGTGTCTTCACTAGTAGGACTACCTGTCGCCAGCCCAGTGCTGATGGAGCTCCGGCTGATGCTCGGGTCCTCAGACCTCTGCTTGAGCAGCACACGGGCAGCGGTAGGAGCTCCTGCAGCCACTGTAGCTGGTATTGGAGCTGGGGTTTTACCTAGTTTGAATGAATACAAAGCAGACATACATCTTTTACAAAAGCATACATGCTTTCACAGAAAATAAAGATACAGAAACAATCCTTAACTAATTTTCAAGTATAAAATGTAAAATGCGTTTATTATCAGGATTCCTAGCTTAAACATTAAAAATTAAGTTTTACTTTATTACTTAATCAACTCAGGTATATTTTAAACCATAGTTGGGGGGATCTTTACTTCAAAAAACTGTTAAGTAAGCTGTTTACAAAATGAGTATTATAGAATAGTCTTGTTACCGGAATCTGAGGCTGTAGTAGCAGAGGTGGAAATGCTGAACACCTTGGGGTGTGATGGAGGCTGAGGACACAGTCCCTCTCCACTGGCTCCTCCCCCCAGCAAGGGGGCAGTCTGGGAAAATGAATATGACCGGCGCTTACGAGGGTTTTCCTCGTCGTAGAACTCGATCATGAAAGCAGTGCGGGTGCCAGTTGTTCGGGTACCGCTCACTGTTACGTTCCCACCACACGCTCCTGCGACTGATGCTCCTCCTCCTGCGTGGCTGTGTGCTGCTTTTAGACGTTCCTCCAGGGCATGGCGGCGGTTGGCAAAACGTAGGCCCAGTCCGTTTTCAGAGTCACTCTGGGTCCCGTCGTCATGCTTGCTGCCTATTTGAGAACAAAAAGAACAAATAACAACTTATTAATACCACTTTTTTTTAAAAAAGGGGGGGGGCTTTTGCTCAATATGCTCACGTGTTGCTTCATGATTGTAAAATAACACTTGTGTTCCTAAACCTACTATAAGTTTACAGAATTACTGACAACACCCGAAGGTCATGGGAGATGTTACCTTAGTCAACAATTACCAACAGTCAGAAAAGCATAGTAACAGACACAAGATACAATACAGCAGTACTGTATAAAACAATATGTGTGTCTGTACCGAAATGAAACAATTAAAAAGTCAACATGCTGTCCCATGCTGACCACAACACAGAACCATATCATCCTGAGACCTTATCTAGAACTTGTAGACCAGAGCATGAAACAAATGTTGGGTAACTACAACGAATGATATTCTTTCAGTTGCATCTAGAATCTAAACCTACACCGTAAGGCTTACCTACAACATAACTGCCATTTCTACATTTTCATCAGCCCAGCTCACATCAGCATATCATCTTAGTGTTGTCCGACGGTAGAAAGTGTGCAATGTTAGTCCAGGCAGGCCACCCACACAGTTACTGGCCCTGCCTACTTCACTGACCGCAATAGAGAACGGAGGGGGAAGGGAGGAGGAGAACATGGGGGGAAGCTGGGAAGGAGGATGGATGTGAGTGTGGTATGTGTTGAGGTGGTGTTGATTGTGGGGTGCTTGGGATTAAGTGCCAAGTGAATGAAGAAAGGGGAAAGAAAGGAGGAGGGTAGATAGGGGAGGAGGCTGAGGACAGAGCACTACACAGTGGGCGATAATGCCTGAGACTCGTTTGTTATCATATAGATGTTGTCCACTGGAAATTCAGAACAGCAGCTAACAGGGTGTGATATCGGTCGAAATTATGGCGAGGAGGCTGAGTGTCAGTATGTCAAACTATAACTGTGCACTGTGTTTTCATATGAAATCTCTGTTGATTTTACAAAAGGATCCATTTTCATTGCCACAGCATATGGAGACAGTTGTATGATGTTCTCTTTCGTTAAAAGAAAAGAAGCTCTTTTAAAACTGAGAAAACAAACCTGATTTTACAGTGATGTCATGAAGGGTTGTCTCAGTTTGAACTGTCATGAGAAGTCTGCATTGCACAGAGTTTGAAAGACAGAAAATAATCCTACACTGAGGGGTCACAATGACTCTATGGCCAAAGACATAGTGTATTTCTGACAAATTAGTCTGTAGCTCTTTTGTCACATTCCACCATCCACCGCCTCCTTCATCTTTCCTGCCTTTTATCAATTTTTGTAATCAATAAAGTATACATTTCATATAAAGGAGGAAAAAGACAGCAGACAAAGTATGACAAAGGAAAGCAGCAGTGCATTACAGTAGCTTGAGCCGATCAGCAGATAAAACAGACAGAGAGAGGCAGGTCTTTCATGCTCTTTGCCACAGACAAAGAAGCCGTTGGCAAAGCCAGAGGAGAACAGAGATGTCTGTGAGTCCACTGCTCTGCCCTGCTCACCCCATCATGACTCACAGTGGAGCTGCCCTCTGCCTCCTCTGCGCGCACACACACGCACACACACAAGTACCCGACACAAGGATGCACTTACTCGACATGCATACATAGCCCACAGCTGCACAAGCAAGCATGTAGCCTACTGTATTGTATTGTGATCGTATAAAACAATATTGGCGTTCAACACTTGTATACTGCTCAGCTTTTACCTCTACTGTTCTACTGATTTCATTTTACCAGTGGTTCATTACATACTTACATTCAATTTATCATATTCACAGGAATTAGTCTCAAAAGGATCAATTAATCAAGTACAAAACTCAAAATCTTTACAGATTTCCCATTTATAGACTTATACAGTAGACTAGAACCACGTCTTCTTAGCAAGGAAAATGCACAGATTTCCATATGTTAAATCAACACACACATGACAATTGGTAATTCGACGCTGACAGAAAAACAGACACTATAAATATGTGTCAATAATAGTGCTCCTTATTGCAAGAAGAGAAAGACTCACCATAATGCTTCCAAGCCAAAAGATGTGGCTCAGCTGCAATCTCTCAGCTTCCTTACTAAACCTCTGCCTCCCACCTCTGTGACACACCCTGAGCACATCTCACATGCCACCCCTCACACAGGCTGCACTGCTCGTCTGCAGATCAGTGCGACGCACGTTTCAGACACATGCACGCAGCAAACACGGACATGGGCGCATTTCTGCCACGAGATCCACATGTCAGCGGCACATGCTTTAGTCAGCACTGAAACGCCTCTTGCACATGCTCCTGCAGCCCTCGCAAATTTTCACACACACACACACACACATGCACACAAACAGATGTTCACCACTAGTTTTTGCTCTAACTGACTCTTTTCCCCTGCAATCATCTGCATTACTGTTTCCATAACAACTATCTACCAGAAACCACTCCTCTCTCCTCTTGCTCTGCAACCAAGACAACAACCCTCTCTCTCTCTCTGTTTCTTTGTCCAATCACTTTTTTGCCATTTCTGCCGTAAGTACTGCTCTCTGGGTTAGTCAGGTTCTTCTGCTATCCTGTTTTGTGCCTCATATGTCCACAACTGGGATGTAACTTTCCACCTGTCCTCTATCCATCCCTCTTTGTCCTCTCCTTCCCTCTTCTGCTCCTCGATACACCCTCTTTTTCCTTGTCTTCCGTGGTTATTCTTTATTTCTTGTAAATCTGTGTCAGAGCCATAGTCTGTTTCTAGCTCTCTTCCATCAAGGAATGAAAATCTGGGGTCATTTCAAAGACTGCAGTGTCTAGCAGTCCCAAAGTCATGTCTGTTAGCAGCATAATCATTCATTAGGTGAGCCATGCTGTCAGCCAGTTGACAAGCATGTAGTCCTGACTCCATCTAGTGAATTAGCTTCTTTGCCTTCCACGGCTTCCTCACAGACCATTTTCATTAGCTCCTATATGCTGGTCCCTCCCCCTACATGTCAATAACATCATAAATTGGCCTGCATTACACCGACTCTTGAACAACATGTCTTCTATCATAACACAGTTCAGCCTCAAACGTAAGCTCTATTTACACGTCAAAAGCCTAATAAAGGCTCTCATTGTGTCAGGTTTTCTCACAACCCTCTGGCTGCTTTAAGCAGCAGTAGTTGCCATGCGAGCAGGGGGAACAAAGAAGCTAGAGAAGCGTGCAATCTACAGTCAGCAATTTCAAACCTTACCCCAAGGATACATAGCAACAATGCCACCAGAGGTTAACAGAGAAGATTTAGATGTCCTTAGTGACGATGCAAAACAAACAAAAAGCAGCGATTCCAGTCAATTAATAATTTGCTGAAATGTAGTACATGTGTATATGTGCTCCACACGCGCTAAGTTGTTTAAATATGTCTGTCTGCTGTCTGTTAATCCCCCATCTTGGTTACCAATGTCAACAACCCCTTTTAACGACAAAATCTATCCGGTCTTAACACAGTTTAGGGAAGACAGAAATGGAAAATGGAGACAAAGTGTAAAATTCATTTTAAGATATAACACCTTAACTAAAAGAAATGGGAGAAAATGATCCATAGACATCCATAGACACAGATATCCACCTTTCAGTCTTTTCAGATGGACCGGAACGTCGCTCTTGATGCTCTTGCTGTCGTCCTCCGTTGACTCACTGCGCACCAGAGTGGGGTCGTTCTGGGCCAGCCAATCAGCCACCTTGCTCTCTGATGCCATCATAGCTGCTTGAAGTGTGCTTAAGTCCCGTCCTCCTGCACCTTCGCTTCCTGCTCCACTTTTCTTGGAACGGGACCTATGGTGGTCAGCTGTGAACTTTGACACATGGTCTTTAATGGTGACTTTCCCAGGAGAAGTGTTGTCAAACTCTATGGTGAAGGAGGCATGGCCTTGAGCTGTGGAGCAATGCACATTTCAGTTTTTTTTACTATGTTAGTCAATACGACTAAATGCAAGATAGAGACGAAGCTAATACTGTAAACCAATGTTGTGACTCTACACAGTACTTTGACATTTTTTTTCAATATATATCAATCAGCTAATGCCTTATATTAAAGACAGGTTGCTAATCTTCTAGCACTCAACAAAAGTGGCCACATCCTGTTTTAGTTTACAATCTCTATTATTATAAACTTGATTGGTACAGGACAAAACAATCTCACACTTGATATCTACCAGACACAAGTACCTTAATTCATTATAAATCAGAAAACATTTACCTGTAGTGGTGTTAATGTTACTGTCCTCTGTGTCCTTAGTGGGAATCTCATGGATCCCGTTACTGGCCATGTGACTCTCCTTTGTGGGAACCTCAAAGGAATCTTGGCCCGTAGGCTTCTCCCCTCTACGTGCCTCCTTGCTCTCTGAGTTTGAAAAACATTATGAACATAATCATTTAAATTGTAATCGCATTTAATTACTAAATTATTTTCAGTGATGTCGTACGGGCACACAGGCAATTTCAGTCTGTCACCTAGCCCATCACGATCTTGAACATAGGATACGATATACCTTTATTATTTCTAATTTTAAAAAACATACTAGTCCTGAAAAGCCACAGTGATAACTGAATTCTAATATTCAAGATCAAAAGTCAAAATTAAATGGTCAAGGACAACCCACACAAATAAATTTTTTTGTGGTCTGGGCTTCACCAAGTGTGTCTCACCCTTTATCAAAATTACTGCTTCCTTCTTGGGGAGGATGCAGCTCTATAAGCTGAATACCAAGATGTGCACATATATGTTCTGCCACTGTCTCTCAAACGTATCAGGACGATCAGGACATCGTGTGTTCTGGTGCACTAACGATATTTAACATTTATTTTCTCATCTGTTCATATTAACAAACAGAGCTTCTGTGCAATCGGAATTTGATAAATGATGCTTTCAGAAATTAGAGAGGCCATCTGCTTCATGTTGTGTCGCAAATGTAACATATGGTAACTGGCAATAAGAAACAGTAAACAGAACTGACTTTGCAGAACATGCAAGTAAAAAGTGAGTAATATACAGTATATGAAATGACTGAAGGTTTCATAAAACAAAGTAGGATGAAACTAAATCTCAGCAAAACAAATCCCACTATGGGTGCTGTCAACTAATCTAAACCAACCAAAAAATAACCCTTTTGGACTTGTTGCCAGTGGTTGTCAGCATATGCTGCTCAGCAAGTTTGGGAGATTTACAACATGGATTTAAAAGGAATACAAACATGAATTAGATTAAATATGATGACTTCAGATGCAATGTCTAAACTGGTAAAGTGACACTCAGCAAACATTTCTGCATTTCTGTCATTAAAAAAAGATATAGCTTTACAAGACCTAAAAACAACAATAATAATAATCATAAAAAACAAAGTGCAAACAAAACTAAATTACTGTATTTTCCCACATTTTCTACTTCCTTAAATTCATAATGAACTGACTAAACTTCCTGTATTTCATGGATGTAAAGTGTGAATAATATCAAAAATCCCCGTTACTATTTGTCATATGGCTTGTCTGAGAGTTACCCATATGATTTTCTGTGAAAAGTATACAAAATTTAAAGCAATACTTACCAGAGAATTACAGTGGTTAACTAATAATCGCTGCAGTGTAGAATGAGAGAGTGGTCTGTGTGAACAATGAATGTGGGAGAGTGTTTTCTGTGTGTGTGTGTGTGTGTGTTAGGCAGAATGCAGTAGCTAGTGCAATGGCGTAACCCAATCGGCCTGAGTGACAATACATGGGGGGTTGCGTCTGACAACGCAGCCTATTTACTGGGAAGGAGAAAAGAACCCACATTGAACTTTAACCAACACACATAGAGGCAAAAAAAAAAACCAATTAAACAAAATCAACTCCTTCCCTAAACCTCTGCTTATTTCTTCCACTTCCCCTCCACTGTTATATCTGATTTTAACTATTTACTGGAGACATTAGGGGTGTGATCACCATCACTTTTAAAAACATGTAGACTGAATAATCTCCTTTAATGCTCCATTTCATGTAACCTACATCAATACATGGTGCAATACCCGTAGAAGCATGCTTCACAAAAACAAACCCAACATCACAACATCTGTTTGGCACTCAGCCTAAAAGTCAGTGCTCCAAGTAGGCAAAATTCATTCCACTCACCCAGTTCCATGACTGATGTAGCCAGTCCCATTCATTAATTTTTTGGAAAAATGTTAGCGCTTTCAATAACCCTGCCACGGTCACAGAGATTTACTCCAAAATAAGAGTCTTTTTTAATCTTACGCTAACAGAAAAAAATGCTCTGCTGACGTCCACATAAAAATCTTAATTTAATATAGTTCCAAACTTATTGTTAAAGGAGCTGAGACAGAAAGCTGAAAACTGCCAATGTATTCACCCAGATGTGGTGAGAGATTTGAGGATGGTTCAGTCTGCTCCCATGTTTGATAAACCTCCCCCCACTTCTTCTGACTACACTGAGCCACAATAAACCAGCCTGGTACACACTGATTTTGCGCCACTGAGCTGTTTTACTATTGGTGTAGCCTCTAATCTTGTTATTCAGACTATCCACCACCAGTTAGCAGGAGCCCCCCAATCCCATGATCACTAAATATACACACAGTGCATGAAAACAGACTCAAATACAGCTTCTTGGTGTACATGAATGTGAGACTTAAAAGTAAACAAACTGGCGGACACAAAAAAAATACTGCTGTTTGTAATTTTACACACAACCAGAGTATGATGACTTTGTAATTGTGAATTTACAAAACTCAACTCCAAATCACTGATTATTCTAACATTGCATTGTGAAAATGTTGTTGTGATGCACATTTAAATTCAAGAGATCAGGAGAAAATGTGTGTGATTGCAGTCTGAACTTTAAAACTGGAATAGATCCTACCTGAATTGGAGCTGTCATGCTTTTTGCTGGATGACTTTGTGTCCTGTTTGAAGGAGTTCTCATCATCTGCATCCCCATCCCCCCACCAAGACGGCTGGCCATACAGTGGGGTCCCACGGGGCAGCGCTGTAACATCCCCTGAGACAGATGCACACAAGCAGACACAGCTCAATAAAGCCTTGGATAAAGTACACTATTCATTGTAGCTTCAAATGTGGCCTGTCATCGTTGTTATGTACATTACAAACTCAAAATGTTCATTCTGTAATGATGCCACAAAGTGAACCCAGCTGCTCTTTGTTTATTTGTTATCTCCTCAAGTCCGGAGTTGCACCACTAACCTATATTCAGAACTTTAGCTAACTATATGGGCACACACACACACACACATACGTACTCTCTCTACCATGCTTTCCCTTACACTCTTGCTCTCAGACACACGTTTTTAATAAAAGAGGGGTTTTCCGCTTCACTCTCTGTCCCCATTCGAATCAAAGCTGTCAATGAATGAACGTCCTGCGGGAAAAAGAAGAAAAAAAAAACCTTTTGGACCACTGTGCCAGAGGACGCCTCATCCTGAGTGAACGTTTCTCTGGTCTCTCCTGTTCCTTTCCCTTGTTTTCTTTAAGTACCCGTTATCCTGAGCTATGTACGTTTAATCACAGTGTATCCAGGTAATTATAGATGCTCTGTGCCAAATAGCATATATTGAGAAGGGGCACACCATATAAACATGAACTGAACGCATGTTCTCCATGAGGAATAATATCTGGGTGAGGTCTGTTATTACAGCGATAATACTACTTCCTCAGAACCACAAAGGGGGTTGTCACTAAATGCATGTGCAACAGATGGGACTCTTATTTGCTTGTTTTTGGGCCAGATGTACTAATGTATATGCGTGACTATAGACTGGACTCTATTTTAAGAGCAGTAGTGCTGGCATATGGGTTTGCATTATGTCGGCATGCTACCCCGCTGTCTAATCTGTGCAATAATGCAAACTAAATGTGGCCTTATTTCAACATCTGGAGATTATCCAGGATCCCTGCTGGCGCCCTAGCTTGGTCAGTGAGGTCAATTATTAGGGACACCCAAAGACCTAAACCACATTCATAATATCCCCGAGTGGCTCTTTGTATGTTTGCTAGAGACCTTTACCTGATTTGATTTACATCCACCCCCTGTTGGCCTGTGATAAAACCTCACCTACAGTGTATGAATGTAGGGGATGGGAAACATTAGAATTCTGTGAAAAGAAATTGTAAAAAAAATGTTTTACTTTCCCACAGGTTAGTATCAAGGGGAAAAACATAATTGTCTGACCCTAAGTCTCTCTTTGGATTATAACAATGTATCACAGATGCTTATCTCTCACCTCCTATCCTGTCATCTGCTTTGTGAGCATCCAGAAGTTTAGTTAGTGGGTCTTTGGAGGACATGACACCATCTGATGCTCTGCTCTCTCCTGGCCTCAGGGTGCCGCCACTGGTGGATTTTAGAGTTTTTGTTGGGGACTTTGTGGGAGACTTGCTTGTGGTTGTGGTGGTAGTGGTTTCACCATTGGATGGCTTTTTGCTTAGCTGAAGTCCACTTGTAAATTTTTCATGCTGGAGGGATTTGAAAAAAACAAAACATTAATGCAGTTTAGAGTAGTATTATACTGCTGTGTATCATTGTTAACACTGACACTTGACAGTTTGTGTGTGTACATGTGAGTGAGTTCTTGCCTTTAACGCCTCCTCGGGCACAGTAAGCTCTCCTCTCACCACCGTGAACAGGTTGGTATGTGAGATACATAGGTTAAGGAAATACTGACCATCAATGCAGCGGTATGATGCATACACATACACATATTTTTTTAAAACGAAGATGCATGAAGCTATATATTTTGCTATTGTCATAAAACACAGACTAAAAATGTGCCCTTCTTGACAAGAATTAAAAGAAAAGCTGAAGAAGACAGAAAGAAAAAGGATATCATATCCAAACCTCAGTTTGTCCTCCAACTTCAGTGTGATGTACATTTGCTCCTGAATGCGAACATCATTTACAAATGTCTGCAGTGGCAAGGAAAAGGAGAGATAGAAACCAAGAGTATAATTCAGTTCAAATTAATAATAGCATATAACTTAAGTTACAATATTTATTTCTAAGAAGCTTAAATATACAAAGATGTAAAAGAAATGAACACCAAAAAAAGCCAACTGATCAAAATGGTTCAGGTTTTGTAGTTATGGTTGCAGCTAAAATATTCCTTATCAATTAATCCAAATAATTAATATTCATTTCTCACATATTTTGATTTTTGATAGCTGTGAAAACAGTAAAAAATATCTGTAATAAATTCTCTGAGCCCAGGACGAAATAAGTCAAAACTACCCAAAGACAATCCTTTTCCACAGTACTGTGGCAAATCTTTTTATATCCACTGATTCAGCAGAATACAACTTCCTCTTAATCCAACCAAAGACGCTGGACAGTTAATGACACAGCAGGAAGTCACTGACCATGGCTTCCTGTTTGAGAGCTGGAGAGGATGTAAGGGCATTCTGCATATGTGTGCAATCCGGTGAACAGTGACTGAGTGCTAAATCACTTCACATGACTAACACCACGTAGCAACTACAGCTGAATCAAAATATCAAAGAGGAAAAACATGGAACTTATATACACACATGTTTTAAAATAATTTATGGTACACAATTACTTTTGAAATTAACATGAATTACTGGATACTTTTGGGTTGTTTTGTTGTTTGTTGTTGTTAATTGTACAGTTGTGATATATCATCCCTTCCTTAATCTTGAGTTTTAGTGACAAGCCCTATGAGGCAAATTGCAATTTGTGAACATGGACGATAGAAATAAAATTTGATTGATTGCTTGAGTGGAAGTGACCCTTTTCGATTCACAGACTCTGCCCTTAAGTCGTGATTTGCATAATTAAGTTCAGATTGACCTTAGCCCTGATATTAATCTTCACAAAAATTGATTAGGTACTAGACTCACTGACTGTCAAAATAAGTTAATCTCTAGTCCTTTCCATCCATCCTCCTCTGATCTGTTCCCTTGAATGTCTTTGTGTTTTTTCCTTTGTATCTTTTCATTTCTCGTTCATCTTTGCATTCTTTCTCCCTCTAAAATCCCTTTCCCGCCTCCAGCTTGTGAAACTGTTATCTTTCCTCACCCATAATATGACCCCCTTCTCCCTTGTTCCTGCCTTCCTTTCTTTTATTTTCGTTTTAACCTCTCTGTATTTTGCAAATTTCTATCTGTGCACTGACCCCATTCAGGCTGCCGAGGTCCTTGACCTTGTGCTCATCTGTCCCAGCTTCATAGTTGATGACCGCATGCTGTTTATCCACACTCCGGGACTACATAAAAAAACATAAACAAACATTAACCCATCAGTACAGCTGCTGATTCAGTGAAATAATTGAGAGCTGGAAGGCTACAGAGAAACAAGTCACAATGTTACTATGTATGATATTTACTCAGTTATCAACTCAAAGCATATCAACAGGTATTTCAATGTCTTAAATACTGCTCACATCGTACGCAAGATTAGAATGAAAATAAAATGCCTGAAACCAAGAACTATGCACTACTCAGAATTCCAAAATTGCTAGTGGCATTTTAATCTTAGTTCATTGCTACTCAGAAGGAAAAAAAATACAGGCTGATTCAGGCTGACATAATCCCCTTTTCAATAAATAAAAAGGACACATTTATTTCAGTCCTATTTTTCATTCATTCACACATTTATTTCAGTCAAAATTATATATGTGTGAATGGCTGATAAATGTTGCTTGTTGACACCAAAACACTAGCTAAGACCATTAATAGCTAACTATGGCCACTGTTAATTAACAGTGTGATGATTCCGAACCACCCATTCAATTGCAATTTGATATTTTATCTGCAAGTGAATGTGTGTCTTCAATGGCACATGACACAAGCAGCCCTTCGAGCCATGTGATGAGGCCTTGGCAAACAAAAGTGATCACATGGAAGACAACCGTAAGGAGCTCCTCAAATTATCAGACAAACACACAAAGGCATAAAACATGTCCTAAAAATTTCTCTTATCTGCCTCATCTGCCGTATCTTTCCATAGACCTTATAAGGATAACAAAACAAACTATACACGTTCACATACAGACACAAAGCCCATCAGAGATATATTAGAAAATGTATGAAAAATAAAACAGATCTTTTAATGCCCTATTAAATGTTTTTTTATAAGTGCTCTCTTTAAGTCTCCTCATGAAAGAAGATGACACATTGCACTCACAAAACATTTTTGAACTTTAATAATAATTATGATTTTATTTAAACAAATTAGTACAAAATATATATTACCACATTTTTAATGTGGTAATATATATATGAATGAATATCATGAGTCTTGAATGTTTATTACTAATACCAGTAACTAGTAATAAATTATCTTTGTCATAACAGAGGTTGCTGCAGCCATAGATGCACTCTCTATGCACTACAGCTGAGTCAGCCAGATAAGATCTCATGCAAGAGGTATCTGCCCCACTTACTATTAATAGTGCATTGACCAGAGGTATACATGAGTATGGTCTCTGGATGCACTGTGTACACAGCTGCAAAGACACAACTTTAGAGCACATGTATACATGCAGTGACATGCACACACAAACAAGCTCTGTTACTGCAAGAGCAAAGGCATGGTGCTGATTTTTAGTGCCCTTAGCAAGATTATAAATTCATTAAATGAGATGATTTAATGCGTCTGATGTCAGTAGAGAAAATGGTAATGATGTCTTCTTACCTGTAGCATGAGCTCGCAGTCATCCCGTCCAACAAAGATCATTTCACGGGGGAGTCTGTGACGAGTACCCCCGCTGCTCACCAAGAACCAGGAGGTTACACTCATCTCTG
This sequence comes from Trinectes maculatus, assembly GCA_016785345.1. NCBI lineage: Eukaryota > Metazoa > Chordata > Actinopteri > Pleuronectiformes > Achiridae > Trinectes > Trinectes maculatus. The sequence continues at coordinate 32,660 of JAFBJQ010040025.1, forward strand.
CTCCCTGGTGCTGCCTCTGATGCACTCCTAATACGATACGAGCAAATATGAAGATGTTCAACTAGTCTTCAACTCAAAAGGCGGATTAGTTGTTATTAGTCGTTGACCTGCAATAGAACCCACGGCTGTGAAACCGTGACCACAGTTGTAATATCTTCATGTGAGAAAAGCTTAATTACCATTACTGAAATTACAACAAATTGTTCCTCATATCATAATATGAACATCTGTATTCTGTATGTGACATCTGTAAGTGCCTAGGCACATTTCTGGGAAGGAAAGTCTCATTATCAAAATAAATCTTACAATACAGACACATCCACTAGAATTCTGCCTTTGAATTTTTTTTTAAATTTTATCTTAAGGACAATAGTAAGACAATGTAAATTAAAAATTTTATATATTGAAAAATGAACTGTAAGTACTTTTGAGAGAGTTGTAGTACACACCTATGGGCCAGGTAGCTCACTGCTGATAGACCACTGATATCTCAACACAGCTAGGCCATCCTAGGTGAAAGAGCAGACAGAGGGAGTATTTAGCTTGTTAACACCCAGAGTCGCAGTTTGTTTACATCATAATATCATTACCATCATGTTTGAAAGAATATATGATGGATAAAGTCAGACAGCAAAGTGTAAAAACGCCAGTCAAGACTGATGAAATCCAAAGATTGGTAGGGAGAATGAGACTGAGTGGGCAGTCCTGCAATGTGATGCCTCATTGTCAACGTCTGGAAATGAACACTGAGCGAGCCAGTCTCTCTCTGCCTGCCCTGATCATTGCCAGATGTTACATGAGGAAGTGACGTAGGAATGTTGGCCAGCCTTACTTAGCAGGACATTTATTCCCCCCTCCCCTCGCTCTCCCTCAGATGAGCTGGAAAGGAGGTCAAAGCCAGCTACTATGACTTTCTTACAGCCCAGCCCAAGAAGAACAGCAGAACTAACTGAAATGCTTGATATCTGTGTGGGTGTTTTCAAACTGACTAGCTACTGATTGCGTTAGTAGTTTGGTTTGTTCACTGCTGGGTTTGATGCTGTGAGACTGAGCCATTGGGTGCAAAAGCATGTTTCAAAATTAATGTATTTTAAACCCTGTTTTACTTGTACGGTGTTCTTGGGTGTTTTGAAAGGCGCCTGTAAATAAAATATATTATTATTATTATTATTATTATAAGTTTCAAAGAAGAGTTTTAATGTGATTGCAAGAGTTCCTTAAATAACGGGAGCTATGACATGTATTGAAAGAGCCAAGAAAGGCCCATCAGAAAGGAAATTATAGATTACTGAGCTAAGATCTTGCTCACTTGACCTCATAAGTACTTTGTATGCTAACTCAATAATCCCTCAGTTAAAATACAGTGTAACACCTATGACGGTTCCTTCCACAACATTGTTTAAAATATATATACACACACCCACACATACATCCAGATCTCTTGCTTCTTGTTCATTTTCTGTTTTGTTAACATTACACATAACCACATGGCATGTTAGATGTTATGGATATAAAACAGACATTATGTTTGGATGCTACACTGGAACAACTTGTACATTGTCACTGAAAGCAGAACAACAGCACTATAATTATGTGTTTGCCCCTCCTCCCAGCAAAAAAAAAAAAAAAACATCAGAGAGGTTGCTGTCTGAATAACCACTGCATACTCACTTCAGACTGCAAGGTTAATGAGAATGTGGTTGAGGAGTTTGACTACAATGCATACCAGCCCATGTGGTGCCTCTAAACAACCTTCTCACTATCACACATGAAAGAGATGGCACAGCCGGAGGAATGTCGTGGTTGGTTAGAAAAAGGGAGACACAGATGTGGAAGGAAACATTGCCTGCTTTACACATGCTCATTTCAGTCCAAATGTTAAAAGGTGCACTCACCAAAATTACAAAAATAATACTTAGCTTAGATGTTTGATTTAAAATAACCAGGTTTTGAACTGACACATTCATTATCTAGCAAATGTGCTAATTAGTTTCTAGTAAATGTGCTAATAATATCTAATTGGTGGAAGGAATTTCCTAGGGTCTGAGATTATAACTTCATATAGTTCTCTTTTTCCAACCAACATCCAGAACCCAAAAATATGCAGTTTACTACTGTATATGGTACAGAAAAGCGTTATATTTCCACACAGTTAGTTAATGAATAAATAAATAGTAAAAAAGATGTTCAGAAAAATATGTGGAAAAAATACAAACTGGTGCTATACGTTTTCAGGGTTTAGACAGACCTATTTAACTGTTAGCCGTCATAGCTCTTTTTTATTTCCATTCTTGCCATTCAGCAGCATTCTTGCTGGGAATAACAAGGAGGAATAGTGACCTCATGGTTTTGGCAGGAATTCCCCAACCTTCAGACTCGCATACCCTCTTCCACACATTCACACATTCAAACATACCCAGTATCACACAGTTAGGGAGTGAAAGACCAGGATTATTCTAAGATGACTGTGCATGCTTTGTACTGAGGTGACTGAAAGGACAGGAAGCATGCACAGAGCTTCCTGTGGTGGAGACACATCTTTGAACACACAGTGAGTGTGGAGCTAAGATTTGTAGACTGTTTGACATGAATGAAACCACATGTCATGTACAGTGAGGCTTCTCGTTCACAGCTCAAATTAATTCAATCACTCTGTCATGGGGAAAATTTGAGATTGTCTTTAACAATATCAAAAGGGACAGACGCAAGTAAATTAGGCCAAATATTTAAAAACGAGCACAGTAATTATAAAGTGGTGATAATTATTTGCCTGATCAGCTGTGACAAACTGCTCTTATGGCAATGCTTCTGTTCTCTGGCAAAATGTTATACAATCTGTCTTTTCAAAAATTCAAATATCCCTGCTTTCTGAACCAGCCAATCACAATCATAAACTAAATGGGTACAGGAAATTGGTCATGTAGAAATGTGTTTCTTCTCTGCACCACATTGCTTCTTCTCTCCACGTAGCATCTGGCCTCAGTGAGTAGCCCCAGATGATGCAACAGCTGGGTAACCATCAGCACTACTCATCTGCTTTTTCCCTCTAACCTCCCAGACCGTCACAGCACTATCACAACCCTCATAGCTGACTCACACCACATCACACACACTGACAGCTGCAGTGTGGAGCTCCCACACACACATTTACACAAACACCCATACACTTAGCCAGCAAGAGTGTGAAAGACAGTGGTAAAGAGAAAAAAACAGGCGGTCACAGAGAAACAATTAAACTCTTGTCACATGCATTTCCACATGATCTTATGATGAGAGCCAAACGTAACTGTAGTAAGGGTGTGGTTGTCTGCCTACACTGTAAATATGGAGCATCAGTGCAGCTATATTAAAACAAACCACAGCTACAGTGAATGTCAATTCTACACAACCTATATTAAATAATCCAGTTTCCTGTGTAGCAGACAGAAGTGAGAAAAAAATGACAGCCTTCAATATCATATTTTGATTTTCACTTATAATTATAGTAGCATCTGGGCATTCACTATTTTGAATGTTCATGTCTGTTTGGTGTTTCCCTAGAGTAATCCTCTGGTGGACCTGAGGTGCTGCAATTAATGTCTGCAACATCAACAAAACCTGATGGGTTCTGATATAAATAGCACTCAGTGGGTACAGTAACCTGAGCAGATATAGCATCTGCAGTATGACAAAGTGATTTTTTTTTGATAAACGCTTCATATAAAAGAAAATCAGGTTCTGAAATTAATATTTAGACAATACTGAAGCTTTGCAACAACTGAAAAAGATAGGAAAGAGATAAGCTTGGGGATACAACTAAAACTGGTAGATGCACAAATAGAAAACTGCAGCCTATTCCCTTGAAAATGTTCAGTGTGGTCAATAAGTAACACACAACAGGGTGTGGACTGGAATCTTGGGGATGCTTTGGGAGCAGGGAAGCCTTCAGACCCTGAGGGTTGTTGAGAACAAATAAGATTCAGGATGAGGCAACTAAACAACCTCCGGACAGACACACAGACAGAGGCTTTTGTAGTCCCCAATGACTTAACCTACTGTAGGCACTTCACAATCTATTGTTCTAGTCTACAATTCAGGAATAAAAAGAGTTTTGTTCTTTGATACAGATACCAATATATCATGAGATATACTTTGCTTCTGATTTGATTTTTGGTGTAAATTTTGTAAAATTTGTACTTTTTCTGAAATATTAAAAACTGGACACATTGATTAAAAAACTTTTGTAACTTAACTGGCCGAGTAAATATATTTCTACGTGGCTGCCAGTCAATCACAAGTATTTTGTTTGATGGCAGTAAAATAATACAGTGTAGTTCTTGGCAACTGTAAAAAGGAGCGTGCTATGGCTGCTTCAGGGATATCAGTCTTTAAGTGAGTGATTCACTTTGACATTTGAATGGGGCGAATTTACTTCCCCTCATAAATGAAAAAAAGCCAGCAACAAATCAGCAAAATCAAATCAGCAGAGATATTCTGTTGATGGAACGTTGTTTGACTTGGTATTAGAAAGAACCTTGTCAAAACCTTTTCTTTGTCAAAGTGCTCAAACCTGAACACAAGTCAGGAATCTGTCTGAGAGAAAACCTCAACCATGGCTGCAGGCTAAAATCCTTGATAAACATGTCTGCATTTTGAGTGTGCTATCATAAAGGCTTGTTAAGAGACCTGAGGCTAAATGTAGCTGTTCACCCAGCTTCCAAACACTACTTGAACTGGTGTAGACAACGTAGGAAAACATTAACAAGTATGCATACATGCTTTGCCTAGAGTGTCAATCCTGCAGTTATTCCTGCAGATAAAATAAGTAAATAATAAAAATACTTGATCATAATAATCTAAATTTTAAAAATGTCACAGAAATAAAAGAAGGTTTATGCTGTTAAATGATACACTCAAACAGTTTATAATTTATGCAGCTGCATAAAGGTTTTAGACCATCATTAATCTTTTTATGACATTGCTACAGCAACATGCAGGAAGATAATAAATCATAAGGATGTCATTAAAAACTTCATGTCTGCAGAAACTTCTGTGTGCACATGTATTATAGCTTTATGTGTGTTCATGTGGCACATACAGGATATGCAGTGTGCGAGTGTAAAAAAAAAACTCCCCGTGCAGCAGAACAGACCATATGGTGCTAAAAAGCGGCCACACGCACACACACAGTTGGGAGAGGAATAAACAAGCATGCACCTCCATTTAGCCAGCATCCGTCCAGCCTGCTTCATTGTTATGACTATACACAACCCAGCACACCCCTGACTTTAAGAAGCAACTCCATCACATGCTCAGTGACCCCTGATTCCATATGACCTACAGACCTACATATGGAAATTTCCATGGATATTGAGAACTGTAAAGCATCACCATAAAAAACACTATCTGCCCTTAAGCCCTGTTAGTAAAAGTGAAGTTATTATTCCAATGTAGTGAAAAAAGGGGGTAAACCAGCACTGTAAACAGGCTTGGGTACCAATGAACAGATAATGATTATTAATAATTAAAGAGAATTAATGCAGAACATAGCCTGCAGCGTAGTCTGTTACAGTGCATGTGATTAATACTTTGATTGAGAATAAAAGTGATAAACTAATTAACAATCACCAAAATGTTGGTACAAGAAATTATATTAGATTAGAGTTAAAACAATGAGTCTAGAGTATACAGTACTTGCAATGATAAATCAACTGATGATTAATCAACTATTAAACTGACAGCTATTATGAAAATTAACCAATCATCTGGAAACATTTTTTACAGAAACAAACTGTCCAAATCTTTAATTTCAGCTTCTTGAACACCACACTCCACCCTATTCACTTGTGGGTGAACCACAATAACCAATCAACACTGGATGAGAAAGGAATATCTGGTAGCTACAAGAAACTAATAGAAAATACTATTTCTAACGGCAGCCCCTAAAGAAGTTAGCATGTTGTAGAGGCTTCTGTGGAATCATCAGACCGCACTTGTAGCCTTACGTGGCCCCTGCTGAGCAGATAATGACTGACCTGTGGCACGTCAACTGGAACATTAGTATTTGGCAAACCCATGCCATGTTGATTATGGCACTGACATTTGTGCTGCCCACAGCAATAGCCTTGGTAAAAGACAAAAATAGTTAACACCATTAAACTGAAATCCACACTAGCACTAAAGCGGAAAAAAAACATTAGCATAACATGACAGTTGGGGAACAGACTAGCTGAGGGAACGGTAGGAATGGGAACTGCCCAAATACAAGATCAATATCTGCAGTGGAAAGAAACACAAAACAGCGGAAAGTCACAAGGGAGTATGTTACACCCGAAAACAGATGTGAAGTTCATTCTGTTTTATTTTTCATTTTGAAAAGTTGAAATGGAAAAGAAAAACAGACACACCCCTGAAGTTCCATAACAAAAAGGTCGTTTTCTGGTCTGTGTGGCTGTCTCTTCTCACTCTGTTTTTTAATCGTGGACTTTTCTTTACACCTCCCTTGTTTTTCTGTGACTGCATGCTCAGGACATTCACCAGGCCAAAGCTATATGACTCTCATGACCCTTATAACATTTCTATTCAGGCAGATTAGAGAAGTGAGATTCATTGCTATATTTAACCATAGATGCCCTGGTACAACAACACTTTTAAAAACAGCTCGAGTAGAGTAGGGAATAAATTAGAATAACAAGTCTTCAGACAGGGTTGACTTCAGTCACAAATAACAGTCCCTGACGACCAAAGTAAAATGAACTCACTTCCTAAACTTCCTACTATACACAATAGCCATGGGCAGGCCAGACAACAAAGTCCTCCATTCCAACCATACAAAACAACAACAATAGATCTATTATAACGAAGAAAACTATTACACCATGATACACTGCTCATTGAACACCAGGTTATCATATGGATCATTATACCATATGAGAAGATACAAGACAACGATTTGCAGAAATGAAAAAGCAGGATCTAATTTCATTTTCTCTTACACCGTGTGTTACACACTGAGACCACACAGCACTGACAGCTAGCTGGCTGCAGGAATGTGAATGATGTTCAGGTTTCTTTTCTTTTACAAGAAAAACAGAGAAGTTCAACTTCAACAAATTAAACAGAGTATACTATCACTATTTAACTGCAATTCCCAATATTCTCATCATCAGCACTTAAACAGTGTTACATACAGACAGGCCAGGCTGTAGTCCAGCTGAGACTTCACTGAAGTGAAACAGTCCTGTGACACGAACACAGTTATCAAAAATGCAACTGCCTGTGGAGCTAACCAAATTGCCGGCGGCAACATTCGCAGAGGACCTGAAGGAGGTGGAAAAAGGCAGGGTAAGAAAGAGAGAAGAGGGAAAAGCAACTGGACCGGACTGTGTTATCTGCACATTCGATGGCTCGAACCCAAAAATTTTGAATCCTTACAGCTGAGGGAGGAGGAGGAGGAGTCTAACGAGACTTGCTGCTGTGGCATACAGAATTCATCTCTTCTGCTTTCCAAGAATACACGAATACATCAGTCCAGTATGTTAACAGCAAACTCTGACACTTAAATGCAATTAAAGGGAAATGATTAAGGTGAATGGATGCTGCTCTGAATAGGAGTCTCTGTTTCCAGTGTGTTGAACAGCTGAGTTACTTTGGTATATGACATGCATCATCTACCATCCTCATAGTTGTTATTCATTTTGTAATCCAATAGTGTAAAGTAATTTTATTATCATTATTATTACTACAACAATCATTACACCACATTGAATGCTGTTTCCCAAACTTCCATATCTTATGTGCTGATGACAGCAAAACACAAACCCAACACAAAGGGAGAGGATACATGTAGGCCAGCTACATCTACCCCACGAAAACAAACAAAGCCTCCACACGGAATAAAGAGGAGGGGTCCGACGTCGGTAAACAGTGCAGCTGTGTCGCAAAGTGCTATATCTACAGAATACTGATATCATCTGCTCATCGGGATAATATAAGCAGATCCAAAGATGAATCCGAGGCTGGTGTGTGAACAACAAAGCAAGCGCTCAGCGCGACCGGCCGTCACTGATGTGCATCCTGTCTCCGCAGCCTCCATGCGGTTACAGGAGGATGCAACTCACAGGAAAAAAAAACAGGTCAATGACAAATATTTATAGCACAATGAGCAAATGTGAGCGGTGTTTGTTTTTTTGTTTTTTTACAGAGGCATAAGGGTGGCGAGGTTGGATGAAGGTGGAGCAGGGCAGGGTGGTCATGCTGCTGCTGCTGCTGACAATAGTAGCCATCCTGTTAGCAAACAGGGAGTCAGAACCAGCCTGTTAAGCCGTTATAAGCATACCAGGCTATTTGCTTAGCTTGTTTGTGAAAGGTTGTGCATGGGTTGCAATCCAGCTTTGGATGAGGTGCAGCTTTAAAAAGACACTGAGAAATTTTAAATTCACAATAAAAAGAAGGGAAAAGATGGACATCAGAAAGGCAGGCAGACAGACACCCGACTCTTTACGTTCACCGGCGTAAACTTCACAGCAATGTAACGGCAAGCTTGCTAGCTAAACAGGCTACTTGCGGGTGGGTGATATAAGATGTTAGCTGGATATAAAAATAAATAAATAAAAGCCCAATCTTCACTTACCCCCTTCTCGCGCCTGGTGTTTTGGCGTTGACGGTGTATGTGTGTGTGTGGAGCCCAGCCCTGCCGTCCCTGCAGCTCCGTCTGTGCGTCGGCCTTCTCCTCTTCCGTTGCTCAGCAGTGACGCTGCTCCCTGCAGGAGAGAACCGCGAGCGCACCGCCGGCCTGCACGACGCGGCCAGGCGGCAGGACAACCAGGACTACCGGTCACGCTTTTCAGAATAAAAGAAACCAAAATATATTGTTGAATACAGTATATCTCGAGGGGTGTTGTAAATCCATGAGTGAGGTGATATAACACAATAAAAGTACCATATGTACTATTATTTTATTTTTTTATTATCGTGCGAAGCAGTATGTTAAAGATTAAAATCATCCATTTTCAGACCTTGGCCTTGTTGTTTGCATCTTTTTTACATTGTACTGTAATTATTGTGTGAGATTAAGAGATTACTTTTTACTGAATAAGACGCCAGAAAGTCGTCTTATGCTGTAAAAAGTACACATTGCAAAAGTCAAGAAGAGGAGAAATAATGCAATACAAATATTTTTAATGAAATTAAAATGTTGTTATAAAAACTGTAATGGCTATTTTACTTGTTTGGTTTGTAATAATATTGTTTAACTGTCAAGACTGAAATTAAATAAGTTGCCAAAGTAGGTGAAGATAAGCAATAGATGAGGCTTTTATCTGAAACATTAATCATAATGTTTGGGCTATCATAAAGGAGAACATCCTGAGAAAACACACCACAGATGGCACAGAGACTGACATCATTCTGCAATGACTGGCTCAGGAGATTATCCATACATCGCCTCTGATCCACCTTTTAATTTCTAAAGCAGGTGTCGTAATTTCCTGTGTTTGGGTTTTTTTTTTTCTATGTTCATCCTCAGAAGCGCCTGCGTCTACACTTCCAACTGTGGACGCTGCCAGCTCGGCCGGGTGGGCGGGTTTCCTGGACTCACTGATGATCACGTTTTAGGGTCTTTTGTGCGTCCCATCAGGACCGAGCAGCTGGCAGTGTGGTGCCTGCTGCATGTTGCGCAGTTCAAATGAATCACTGTGCAAACAGTTACAGCAGTCCTGAAATTATATTACGTTTTAGCAACACAAAAATACAACAGTGTCACTCTGGCTCTGTTTCTGAATGAAACATGCGACAAATATTATATTCAGCCTCAAACTGAAAATACCATCCTATTATTACATTATAACAAATATTTGGAAAAACAATAAATTAATAATGATAGTTAGTAATAGTGACTGCACGTGGAGGTTACTTATTAGCCAAAATGTTTTGTTTACAGGTGACTAGGAAATCAATACAGTGCTATAAAAATGCAACCCAATTATTTTTTTAAACCGATGATTACTTCTAACTCTATATATGATTTAAAATGGCCTAAAACGCATGATGATTTATTACGATCTGGGGGGGGAAAAATTCAAATCGAAAAAGGTACACGCCCTCTTTGTTTGCCACTGTGACGTAATGACGGTGGCTCCCTGTCGGCGTAGAGGCACTCGGTTTAAGTTGCAGAGCCGCCTGAAAAGGCGGAGCGTTTCGTATTATCTTAATTTTATAAACTACATCGGAAACTGTACAGTCGTATAATGTTTTGTCATTTTGTAAAAACATTTTATTGAAAGTCGGTGACCACTCTTATTGTAGTTTATAGTAAAACATTCAAGTTATATGGTAATAATCATCGCATGGGACGTAATTATCAGTGGTTAACCGTCTTATTATATGTTTACGTTTTTAAACAGTATATTTTCAGCGAGTATACATCGATCACATTAAATCGACTTACCTTTCGTTTTTTTTTTCTGGACAATATAGCCTTTCCGGTAGGTTGGGTCACACGAATCGAACCACCCTGTCCGTTGAACGTTGGAGGAGGAACGCGCTGGTTGTGCTGTTGGCCGGACGGGAAACATGGAGGCACCGCGGGACGTTCAAACTTCCAAGCGAAACGGTAGCTCTAGGTCGCTGCTGTCGGCCGGTTCCGCCATGGCCATGGAGATTAAACGCAAGAAAATACGACAGAGCACTTTATTCCAACAAACAGTGGTATGAACCGATATATTTATATATACACACATATATATACTGTATATACAGAGAGAATTACAATGACAGATGTGTTGACGGCCGATGAGTGTAAATTGCAACACCAACAAGCTAATATGCCATCCATTTTTTTTTCTCTGCTGCAATGTCATATTGTTTTCTATTGTAGCATGTTATTATGATTTCGACTAAACATCTATTTCAACGTTCTAACCTCTGTCTCAAACATGAACGCAAACCAACTGACACCGTCTTTCTCCCATTGTACCTGTCGTCCGGTTGGGGAGTGTCCCCTTTTATACTGTTCCCGGAAACAGGAGCCCTGACCGCTGTTGTTTTTATTCCCGTCTTTTCTCTAACTCTGCTCAAACTACTGTTCTCTCAGGCCAAAAGCATGAAACGTTGCCCCAGTCTTCTGAATGACACCTTGCAGATAGTGGAGGATATGAATATGTTGTACATACGTCAGATGTCTAAGAAGTTACAGGTGCATATTATTGGGACATGGAGATTGACGGTGTTTGTACAACTGAAACAGCTGTGCACTGGTCTAACTCAACAATTTTCTAAAACCACCAACATTAAATTTCCAAATCAAAGTGAAGAGGGGGTTGTTAATTCAGCATGGGATGTTTTCAGATCATATCAAACACCTTCATTCGCCATTACAGCCTCGAATTTATTAGTTAGACCTTCCCTGATAGATTTCTTCTTCTTTGCAGCATGCAATCCATACATTTCCATTCTTCATTTTGCCATCACTTGTTTAGGATAGACTTGAGAAAGACCTGCTAAAAACAAACAAACAAACAATAACTCAAGGGCATGTTCACTTAAACTCCACTTAAACACAGTAAACATGTTTGTACTCATCCATTTCATCCTTTTTCTTGTTATTGTTGGATAGAATAACAGAATTTTAAAACGTCATAAGAGAATTTCAAAACATTTCATAAACCGTCTCCTGTATGTGATTATTTCCGTGAAGAACACAAACTTGCAAGAAAAGCTGGACTTTGAGGTGCGAATGCGGGATGGTGCCTATAAACTGCTGCTTGCCTGCAGTAAGAGAGAGCAGATTCTAAATGCCTCCAAGAACCTTCTGACCTGCAACGCCAGGATAAAGGCTTATTTCACTGAGCTGCAGAAGAAGAAAGCGGAGCAGGACATGAGGTAAAGTGGGTTGTTTAACTGCATCGTGATGTGTGGAAGCTGTCTAGTATTCAGAAAGTGTTTGGAGATTATATCAAGTTGAGATTATAAATCTCAATTTTTGTGAACATACTTAAGAACAAGGTGAAAAAAAATTTAAAAAACAAGGAAATTACATCAAGACAGTACAGATTGGGTTTGGATTTTGGAAGCAGGTTTAAATTTTGAATTACCGTTGCGGTAAAGTCAATATATTTAGGCACTTATTCCTATTACTTATTTCAGATGTACAGATCCGGGTTCAGATGAACGTGCGCCCTGTAGTGGGACAGTTGCACTGTCTGGTAAGACTGATTCCCTGTGTCCTGAATCATTCAGCACTGGTCACTACTAAGTTGTATTTTAATGACTTTTAATATATATTATCTTCACAAAATGGCTATAGAGCAATTCAGACATTACGTTTTGAGATTGCTGCTTTATGAATAAAGTCTTCTTCTTTTCCCGTGTGATGCAGGGCTGCGTATTCCATTGATGTGGAGGGATTCAGACCACTTTAACAACAGAGGGAGTAAGTTGGTCCTTGTTTTGCTTCCATTCATGCCTTCTGTTTGGCTTTGCCCTCTGTTATTTAGCATTATTTAGCATTGACTTGCTGTACTAGTGTTCACTATGCAAACCTCTTGTCCTTTAGGCTCTCGTCGAGTGGCGCTGTTTTGCCTGATGCAGATTGGCTCTGAGGTGTTTGACACAGAGATGATTGTGGTGGACAGATCTGTCACTGACGTCTGCTTTGAGGGAGTCACCATCTTGTACGTAGTTTTTGTACATGTCAAATAAACAAAGTTTTTTTTGTAAGGAATATTTTTATATTTACAAACTCATGTCTTTTGTTAGGGGTTTTACTGGTCAGAGTTTCTGTGCGATCAGTGTGTTTATGTTGTATGGTTAATGTTAACATTACTGTTTATGCTCTTTGCTGAAAGTGAAATTTCTCTTTCATGTGTAATAGTAAAGAGGTAGATCCTCAGTTTGAGCTTAAGGTGGAGCTGTGGAGCTGTACCCTGGAGGAAGAGCTCATGTTGGTAAACACGCCAAAAAAGCTGGCCAAGAAGCTCCGCAACTCCCTTGGAAAAAGTGCTGGGAAGAGGCTCTGCCCTCTGCTGGACACTCCAGACCCTGACGCCTTCCTGCAAGACAACCCCATACCCACGTATGTACTCTGTTAGCCTGTAAACACTTTACAGACTCTTTTGCACTCTATTTGAGAGTTTTGCAGTAAAAGCTGCATGTGCAGACTCATTTGTGGGTTTTTAATCAATCTCAGAGTGTTAAGACCGAAATTATTGCTCAACATTTATTGCGCAACTATTTCATTCATTAGCTTTGTTGAAATAAGTGCATGTTTTGCAAAGTTTCACCTGCTTCTTACTTGTGTCTGAGAAGAAAATCATATTTGTTATCATCTTTTGGGGGGACCGAGTGACACTCTCATCTGTGATAAATGTGGCTAGTGAGACATACCACCTGTTCCGTGGGAGGAGAAACAGAATAATTTGAATGAGCAGAAAATGAATTCAATGCCAAATTGGGCACATTTGCACATGGTAAAGGTTAAAGTTTTTCTTTTTCTTTTAATGTTAAGATTAAAGTTGAGTACAGTTGATTTTTTTTTATGTTTAAACTTGAGAAACCAAAGTAGTACACTTGAAAGAATGACATTCTTCGTATGTGTATGTGTGTCTGATTATGTTTACCAGAGGAGCCAAGTACAGCCTTCTGGCCTACACTACTCTGTGTCTGCCTGAGGCTGAAGGCAGCTTTCAGTCTCACTCCCTTATTGTCCTCCAAAACGGTAAGAGACAAACGCACAGAAATGTAATATTTGGAGCTATAAAAGGGATTACGCTCTTTACCTCCTGTTTGATTATCTACTGGGGTAATAACATAGTATTTTTGCAACATTAAAATCGAAAGCTAAAATTAAACAAAATAACCGATGATTGACGTTTAGCTTGGATTACCGTTCTTCCTTTGTGTGATTAAATGGATAAGGCATTTGCTCAGACAGGCTTTTGTGTAGTTCTACTCTAATTTCAGGGTAAAGTTATGATGTGATTTGGAACAATGGTATCTTGGTGGTCAGGTCTGCAGAATCAAAATGACTATTATTGCTCAATCCACATGACATAGTGAAGTTCTTTGTTGTCGATGTTTGACATCTAACTGTATAATTTTGAATATTGGGGGGAATTTTTTTTTTTTTAATCTTTTCATTTTACTTTGAAATTGCTCATACGAACCTTTGTCTTTATATGTCCGTATAAATGTATGTTTTCATCCCCCACAGCTGAGTGGTCATCTTGGCTTCCATTATATGGTAATCTCTGCTGCCGGCTGGTGGCTCAGCCTGCTTGTATGACAGAAAGGATGATGTCAGGCTACCTCAGTCAGAAGGTGTGTTTACTGCATTAGCACCAAAGCTGGTTCTAAGGTTACATACTTAAAATTCCACTTCCGTCTGAATATTTCCAGCAAAGTGTGGAGGGGCTGAATCGCTGCTGCAGTCTTTACTGTGTCTTGAGTGCTGGCTATTTGTCCTGTTACTTCACCCCTGAAGAAATTGAGGCTAAAGTCCCACCCACTCAAAACATAACCATCAATAAGGTGAGACAATTAGAAAAATCTTTACATGCCACACATGTAGATGCAACACCACCGAAGCAACATTCTTAGCCCAATATCGGTCATCTGTAGTCTGTGAAACTGGTTATAAGCTATTTGTGTTGTCTTATAGGACACTAAGATCCGTGTGATGGAGAAGGATTCAGCAGGACAGAAATCCAGGAGTCTGTCTATCATCAACCCTTCACCAGAGGGGTATGAGACGGTTGTCTTTACCACAGACACCAGGGAGGACCTTGCAGAGTGGCAGGAGGCCTTGCACCAGCACCTCCATGATCAGAGTGAGTGTTATGCTGCACAGAAGTAAAGCATGTGGGTTTGTGTGTGTAGGGAAAAAAAAGAGGTTACATAAAGTCCTTGTGTGTGTAATATGCAAACATGTTTGTATGTGTCTGGAAAAGGCTGTGTGAGTGTGTGTTTGAGATTGCATAATCTTGAGAGATTGTTTAGGGACGAGAACAGTGGCCGTACATATATTACATAAACTCCTCTAAGCAACAACAGATAATAAAACCATTTATCTTTGCCTCTCATGCTTCTCCTTGCTGACAATCAGCCCAGTGGCTGCACTGCTGCGACCACCTAATGAAGATCGAGGTCGCGTCACCACGGAAACCATCACTCTTCCTCACCAAACAGGCTGACTCGGTTTACAACGACCTCAGTGAGTAGAGTAATTGGAATGAGTGGATGACGTGAGTGACATGCTTGCTCCTTACTTGACGTTGGATGTTTTACGGGATGTTCACTTGTGGTCTGTTGATGTATCAATTTATAGAATATATCATGCAAGCGCATGAAATGCCTCATTATAGTAAACATATTCCATCAACCACGCATTATTTTGTTTGATAGGTATAAATTCACCTGGCAAGTTTGAGAGCATAACAGATATCATCCACAACAAGATAGAGGAGACAGACGGCCGCTTTCTAATTGGTCATGACGAGGAGAAGGAAACGCCAAACTGGTCCACTCTGTTTGATGGATCCCACTCAGTGGTGGTGCAGAAGAGCCTTCTGTCCCAGAGTAAAACCTCCACCCCTTGTTCAAGCCCCAACCCCAACTCTACATCCAACAGCAACAAGAAGCGACGTGCACCGCCCCCGCCTTCTGACAGAGAGCCTTATAGTCCTCCTGTACGTCCTGCCAGACCTCCCCTTCCAGCTTCCCTTCATCATCCTGTCTTATACCAAGAAAAGGAGAACTCTGGCACTTGCGCCTCACGCCCGGCCACAAGGTCAAAAACTGGCAGACCATCTCTGGATGCCAAGTTTTCAGCGATCATCCAGCAGCTCCAGCGGAACACCGCTGGAGGTGCTGGGGCGCTCGGTCGGAAAAATGCTCCACTGGGGGTCCTCGATATACAGCCACAAGGTCAGCCTCAGCCCCCCCAGCAGCTGGAATACCATCACGCCGATCACCAGGCTCCTGAATCCTCAGCTGAAGGTGGTTTCGCCAGACCTGTTCCCGCAACCAGGAGCAAACTGAGGAAGTCTTTTAGAGAGCGGATGAACCTGAAAGCCCTGTGACCTCTGATCAGATCCGATCCTAACAACTAGCCCTGCCTTACCACTAATACGAATAACTCTAACTTCAACTCACTGTTGTTGAACTTTTCAATTGGCCTATGTAACACACTGATCAAACTGGTTATGACAATATATTTTTACTACATTTTAATAATAATAGTGTGATTATAGTTTAGGAATGACTGCACAATTCTTCAGTTTGGATAGACTATAGATTTAAACATGTTATCGCCTTTCTTACCCAGAAGTTTGGTGAGTAGATCAATACCAAACTCATGTCTGTACACTAAAGCCAGCAAATCACAAGAGGTAGCACAGCAAGTGGAAACAGGGAGACACCTCCAAGGCTCACAAATTAACATGTATGTGCTGTAATCCTTACAAAAAAGAACAGCGTCGCTGTTTTATGGGAGTTTAAGTTCCAGTCACTTTCCTGGCTGGGGGCAGTCTAGTCTTCTCATCACCGGAAGACCAACCCATTCATCCAATCCAGTTTTCAGAAAGGTTAAAATATTCAGATAAAATGTGTTTAACAGTGAGCTGTACGTGTAATTTACTTTTACCTCCACTAGTTTAGCTCTTTTCTCCATTTTCAGTCCCGAGGAAAGGTACGCTAGCCTTCTCCCAGCTTCAGCTTCCTATTGAGTAGATCAATTTCAGAGTGTTATCAATCTTCTCATCTAATTCCTGGCAAGCAAACAAATCCACATATTTCTCAAAATGTCAAACTGCTGGTACAACTGAAAGGATTGCTGGGTGACGTGATGCCTTAAAAAGCATTCCCGGAACGTCCATCATGACAACCCAAATGCCGGTTGACACTTAATATCACAATATCAATATTGCATTGATACATCTCCAGCTTCGCTTGCCATTTCTAAACTTTTTCATGTGCAGCTGAAATTGGAAGCTGTGTGTTGGCTTGAGCACCGCTATCATCAATCCCACTAAAATGGAAAGGCTTATGTCTCAGCTCTGCCACTGGAACATGGACCAAAGAAAGAGCCTTTGCAAAAGCACTCAAATTGGAATTGATCAACTGGCCAACTGTGGAGGAGTCATTCCTTTTGGAACTATTGACTTATTCCACTTACAGTGACGACTTTATGACCACTAGAGCCGATTTCAAGGGAACGGGATTTCAGGAGCAACTGCAAGCACTAATGTGACTTCTCCATTTCCCAGAGGTCTTAATAATGGAGTGACCTTGGTTTTCAGTGGCTACACAGAAACATAATTTAACACTGAGTCCCAAAAAAAAAATGCTTCAAACATAATTGAATGAGTGAGTATTTTAAGTGGCAGAAATAATGAATGCCCTTGTGTTTTTAACATCCACTACTGCCAGCCATTAAATATTTGAACCACTTAATGATTGTGTGTTGAGGAATGGGTTTCATAATTAGCTGGGGTGTACAAAACATTAGGTTTAGCTCCTTTCTCTGAAATTGCAGTGCGAGATGAAGCAATGTTGGGAAAGCTGCAAAGCGCCTGTTTCTTTCTCTTTTTTTTTGATCTCACCATCTAAATTCTGTTGAATCAAGAGATGTGGATCTGCTGAGAGGCAGATTACAGGAGGATTTAGTTTAAGCCCTGAAAGAACAAAGAATGTTTTCTACAAAAAGGGATGCAGCTCAATAATAGCAGTTTGTTCAAACGTCTCCTATGCTTGATGTCTCAGTGTTAAATTAGTTACAGTGTATACCTGGAAAACCTAGGCAAGACGGTAAATACAACTTCATCGTATCAGGTTGCACAGGAGTTACACTTCAGGCTGTATGATTACTCCTCACCTCACCACAACAATAATATTACACTTCCTGCATCTCAGCCATTGTGACAACATGTGACAGTTACTGTGAAAACATTTCCGCAAATCTGCTCAACAACTTAACAAGGTCCGAAACATTATCACTGTGATCTGAGCTGACCTAATGAGCCAAATTTACATTGATTCGTGATGTGTTTTAAAATGTTCATAATCACAGCATAAATTGGTAATTAATTTTTTTAGGATCCCTGCATTGTTTGAATAAAATGTTCTGTTATTCTTCCTTTATGGTGTCATACTTCCATGTCATCCCAGTTTTACTAATTAATTATTTAGACTTTAAGTAGAACAGTTGTTATGCACTAGTAAGCAGTGGTATTATATATTAATCATTTCTCTGCTGCAGTATAATTGGTATCTAGTGCAATGTAAAAAAGAAAACACTTTGTAGTTATTTTCATTCCTGTAAAAGTGCAATTTTCTCCCCGATCTGTTCACTGTTGTCTTGGACGCTAACTGTATTTTTTTTTTTAATATTGCTGATCTGCAATAAAACAGCCTACTTTCTACCCTGGTGAGGCTGCTTTATTTTTTGCTGAGCTTGGAAGTATTACTGAATATTTTTCATGATAAAGGTTTACCAGGGGGTGGCAATAAAAGTCAGAGCACAGCTTTTATTGCAGCCCAGCACACATCCCATAGAGATACATGCACTAGCACATTTTTTGACTGCAGCAAATACTGGGGGGTGGTGGTGGTCTGGCTTTGAGCCTAGAAGTAGCCTGTTGTGAAGATTCAGGCAGATGGAATCTCATAGCCAGATAATGGTATTACAATAATAAAACCCCATTCACGCTGCATTTACTCAAGGAAAAAAAAAAGAGAATATTACTTTGCTGTTAGTATACTGGCATAAATATAATTTATTCAGCCCTTGTTTTGTTTTTTTTGTGGATTCAGCCCTTTTTTTGTCCGCAACTCATTTAAAGAACGCCGAAACATGAATAGATAGTAAAATATTTTAATTAAATATACAGGAGGTCATATACAAAATGTCTATTTTTTTTCTTGCTCGCCAGCTGGGTGATTGGTAAACAGATGGCTACTGTATCAAAAACATTTTCAGGGTGCACATTAATGGAAACATTGGGGGGGGTGGGGAGTGGGAGGGGTGGGGGGGATAAGTGAAACAACGACAAATAAAAAGAGTATCTTAATTCTTAAACTGTAGTGTCTGTTTTAAGTCTAACGTGATCACGGTGACCTTGAAACAGCAAAACAAGGACACAGCTAGATTGTGTAACCGACTCGTATACTGCTTTTTAATACTATTTACAGATTATAACAGTTTATATGATAACAACCACGCGATACTATCTACAGTTCTATTTACACAGGAAATAAGACGAGAGCGAGGGCGTTGTTGTTTTTGGCGAATTGATCCCGTGCGAATGTTTTGTACAGGAGCCAGCACGGATGCCAGTTTTACCTACACACAGCAATGTACAGTACTTAATCAGAAATGAATGTCATTAAGTATTCAGTAAAACTTTACACGTAGACATTTACAGCTTCTTCTTTTTTTTTTTCTCCCCCCCCCTTTTCCTCTCTTCTTTTGAAACACCAGACGTTTTCACTGTGTATTCCGACGATCCTGGATTGCAATTATAGTGGTTGTAAAAGCCAGAGCAGGTGTCGCCTCGCCGCCTCGGGCTATGGAGCATGGTAAGCATACTTTATGGAGTCTGGTACCTTTTCATCGCTGCTAGAAAACACAAACAGCGCACACACACGCCCTGCGGGGGACAGACATGTGTCAGTATGAGCTATAATCAGTATAATCAGTAAATCGAAATACCTGACACGATTCAACTAAGCAAATAGATTCATCTAAGCGTAAATACGAACCGCTAGGTTTTCTGCATACCTTTCAACTCTGTGCCCCACCGATCAAGTATGGTGTCTGATAGTCAAGTGTGCCACTTCGTTTTTGTACGAGCGCCCGTGTGCCGCGTCCCAGACACGAGCGACGGCGACATTTATATTCCTACCGTGCTACAGAAGATAAACCTTAACAGCTGCAGTGCTGACTCTAATCCAAGACTGCGAAAAGGCACAGATATTTTGCAAAAGCAATAATATCCTAAGTGACAACATTCCTGCGAAATCATACAGTGAGTCTTCTCGGCGTGTCGAATTCAAGCGCTCGTTCAACCCAAAAAAAAAAAAGAAAAAGAAAAATGAAAAATGAAAAAAGATCGTTTCAAGTCAAGAAGAAAAAAATATGAAATGCTGATTTCTTGTGGTGAGCATTCCACAGCAGATGGCTGCATCATTATGCTGGTCCTACAGACAAAAACAAGCTGCTCCACTCATTAATCACAACAAGGGATTTTTGGGGTCAAATCACTTTCAATTAAAAGAAGGAAAAATTGAAACGGATTTTCATTAACACTAACGAAAATAAACACATTCGTGATTTGTCATCAGACCCGACAAGGCGACTGCTTGTGCTGCATCCGATCTGAAATAGATTGGTGGTTTTTTTTCTTTTTTAAAAAGAGAACAACCTGAACTGAACATTAAAAAAAAAAAAGAAAAATGATTGTACAGTACATCTGTCATACACAGCACCTCTGAACGTTGGGATGAATTCATTCCATGTTACTGCAGCGAGTGTGGATGTTTATACCCAAAGTGGATTTTACTGTGGCACAAAGAGGCAACAGCTTTCAGCGTGGAGACATGTAAACAGATAAATCACCACCGGCGGCCTAAGTGTAATAACGCGCTAAACAGCTGTTGCTCATCGATTGCGACGGCGAACGCACCTTTAGTTCTCTAGAGAATTCAATTCACGCTGTCGTGGTACTTTTAGTGTTTTGAAGCGACAAAGTTTCGCCCTCAGACTCAGTAAACAAATGGCTTTTCTCTGTTGCCCTCCACTTTTCACACACCCAGGGCAACTACCTGACTCGTGGCGACTTGGACGAACGGATTTGCGAGCACATATACACGTGAGCGTTGTGCAAATAAGGATACATCAACAAATAAGATACAGTAAGTGGTGATAAAAAAACAAAATTAAAAACAATAACAGTGCAAAGTATAGAAACAAATGCATATACCGATAAAAAGGGAAATGGAATTTTCAGCCTGTGCGACTGATTGAGTTTATCCGTCTGTCATCAGCCAAAGTTAATGATCAGTGTTTTCCTTCGACCGAGCCACAATCCCAGAGCAGAGAGAGACGGAAAGACGACAAAGACGAGCGGGAATTAAAAGGTTTTCTGTGAACGAGGGAGGAGAGAGCGTGAAACCAGTTTGCCCCTTTCTCAGAGTCGGGTGCTGGGGTGTACCGAGGACAGCTGAGGTGGTGGAAGGGTGGAAAGAGGGTAAAGGTGGTGCAACAGATCCCCGTATAGTGCTGCCCCACCTGGATGCCTGTAGAAGTGGTGTGGGCTGGGGCTGGAGGCCAACAGCTGCCTGTGGAGCATCACCGGGTGGAAGGCTAACGGGGGCACGAGGGGAGAAACTGCCGACTGGCTCTTCAGGTACTGCAGACCCGGGTGCTGCTGCAGCCCGTCCTGGCCCACCAGGCTGCCGGGTGGGTACATGCCAGTGTAGAGGTGCGCGGCATGGGGCAGGGGGAAGGTGGTTGTGGGGTGGCCCTCGGGGAGATGGTTGTTGAGGTGGACGGCGTGGGCCGGCTCGGCTGGTTTTAACTCCTCCGGGTCGCTGCGTCGGATGGAGCCAGCCGGGTGAATCGGTGTCACCACGCGCACTTTCCTCTCCGGCACTTCCTCGCTGTCGGACTCCACGAGGCTCCGCTTGCCGGGGCGACTGGGGATGGTGAGCGCCGAGTCACCCGAAGCCTTGGGGCTGGGGAAGGACTGCGACGACTCCGCCGGGCTCTGTTTGGGGGGAGAGATGGTCAGCGGGGGAACCCTGCACGCTTTGGGGTGAGAATCCAAACCCTGGTGCATGATGGGATAGGGGAGGCTGCAGAAGGAGGGCTTGGAGAAGGAGGACACCCTCTGAGAGAGGGGTTTGGAAATTGTGAAGTCTCTGGGCTCGTCGTCGGCGTCTCTGCTCTCTCCGTGTGTTGGAGTCCTGTCGCTGTAGTGAGACCTGTAGGCCAGGCCTTCTGGCTCCATGGCGCCGCAGACAAACCCCTGGCTGCCGTCGCGGTCTCTGCTGTAGTGCTCCCGCCGCTCTCCGTTGGCGAAGCTGACCATCCTCTCCTGGCTCAGGCAGTTCTCCGTTTGCCTGTACAGACTGTGGAGGTGAGGGGAGGAGTAGCAGTCGCCCGCGTAGCTCCGAGACTGAGCAGCCGGGCCTTGAAGCAGCTTCCCCCCGGCGTTCTCCACGTTGTCCGCGGCGTGGCTTCGGGGGAGGTAGGGCTGCCATGGCGGAGTGACTTGAGGCTGAAGGTGATGGTTCGTCCGGCAGCTGTAGGCGTCTGAAAGCTCCCCGCCGTTGCTCCTCTCTGATGGGACGGCGGC
This sequence comes from Trinectes maculatus, assembly GCA_016785345.1. NCBI lineage: Eukaryota > Metazoa > Chordata > Actinopteri > Pleuronectiformes > Achiridae > Trinectes > Trinectes maculatus. The sequence continues at coordinate 54,991 of JAFBJQ010040025.1, forward strand.
TTGCTGTTGAGGCTTGCTGCTCTGAGCGTGCTGGATCACCGACGGCCTGAATACGGGCGCCACCTCCGGCACGCCGTCCGACACACAACCGTGCCTCTGTCCCACCGCCTCCTCCTCGAGCCTCCTCTTCTCCTTCTCCCTTTCTGCCGCTGATATGTCGGGGAGCGAGGAGGCAGCTGAGGGGGGCGGCGGCTGGAAAGGAGGCGAGGTAAAGGAGAAAGGGTTGGACTCACACACTTGAGAGAGGAGCTTCTTTTTGGCCAGAGGTGACATGACCCCCTGACTGGCTTTGCAGTAGGCAGCCGTCTGTGCAGGGCCTTGGGAAGACTCCTTCTTAATAACCCCATAGTCTTCTTTCTCCGAGAAGGAATCCGTGCTCAAGTCTATACACTGTCTGTCTGCCTGCTTACACATGGGCAGAACCTTCCCCACTCTCCCACCATGACTCTCTATGGAGTCCTTGACCCTGGAGGAGGACTCAGGCAGAGCGACGAGTCCGGCAGGTTTGTTCTGATCCCAGCGGTGAGGCAGGTAGGGCGGTTTAGGAATGAAATGCCCGTCAGTTTGCTGTTCACAGGTCAGTTTTACTTGGAGGGCCTCACTGATTTGCCTCCACTCAGGATGGGCCCCGGGCCCCGTGTGGAGGGCCTGGCCAGCGTGCGGAGCTCTGCAGTCCGGCTCTTTGGGGCAGAGAGGCGACGGCTGCTCGGCTGCTAACGACTCCTCCTTCTTCAGAGTGAGATGCAACTCCTCCTCCTCTATCACGATGGGCTCGTCCCTCTGAGACGCCTCCTGCTTCACGGCTGTGGACAGTTCATCATCATCATCGTCGTCATCGTCCTCCTTCGCCTCGGACACCTCCTGCACACAGACAAAACACAAGTCTTACTCGCTGCTACACAGTTGCCATTCATTCATTTGTATCTTGTCGACATGTTTGTGTTTAGTATTTCTGTTTGTATCTCTGTGTGCTGTGCTTTTTGCTGTGTCATGACAATAAAGACTCATTCATTGGTATGAAACTGGAGCTGAATTGAGAGGAGAGCCAGGCGTGGTCCTGATGAGACAGCAGTTGGGAGACGTGACTGACCTGTGATTGTTCTTGGCTCTTCGCCGTCTCCCCTCTGTCCTTTTTACCTCCCAGCTTGGGATTGGTGGAGCCTTTCAATTTCTTGGCCCCCATTCCTTTGGCTTTGGCTCCTGACGCCTTCTCTTGGCCGCCCTCCTGCTTCCTGGGTTTGGCCAGGGGGAGGGGTCTGTCCTGCTCACCTTTAATGTGCCTCTCGTACGGGAGGAGGAGCCTGAGCAGGAATGCAGAGAGAGGAATGCCGATGAGTACGTGCTATGATCGTGTTATGTCATGTCACGTCATGCTTGTAAAAGAACAACACACATAAAGACTTTTCTTTTAAAACCAAACGGCAATTTCAGACTGGGGGGGGGGTAAAGAAATATATAAAATCAGGACATCAATACATGTGTATACACAAACATGAAGTTCGTACCCAAAAGTGGAAATTAAATCACGATAAGCTACGCAAGTATTTTGTTGTGTAATAACGAAAACAGAATGAGCTGCAGCTTTGCCACAGGCAGGCAGTGTATCAAATGTGTCGCTTTAAAACCCCCTTTTTAATACCTGGCAAGCATTAACGATCCTATTGTAATTAAACTAGTTTAGGGGAAACCCAGGTTCAACTCGGTGCCAGAGCATGTGTGTGTGTGTGCATGAGAGAATGTGAATAACCAGTTATCTCCTGCTGAGACAGATCACATTTGGTATTAGTTTAACCTTGAGAGAAAAGAATACATGTGTGTGTGTGTGTGTGTGTGTGTATGGGTGGGTGTGTGGAGCTGATGTGGCTGGGAATGAAAAAGGGGGAAAATGTCTGGAAGAGCTGGGATCACATTGTTTCAGGGAAGCTCATACAACGTGATGTCTGGTTTAATATACCAACATGAAGAATCCCTGCAGCTCTTACAGGGGTTACAGTGTTTACAGGCTCCAGGTTGGAACCCACTGTCCAGCTGCCATATTCCGATGGAGCGCTGCGTTTGCTCCGCCTTAATTAAGGCCATACTAAGTGACAAAAAACATTTTCCTGAAAAACCATTCAACTATTTTTGACTTCTGTTATTGCTCCTCTGAAAAACTTCCCGAGTCAATTTTCCATATCTGATGTCATAACTAATGGGAACATTAAGATCTGGATAACATAACAATACCCGTGTGTAAAATAATGACATGAAGAAACCAGCGAGGGAAACTTTTAGACTTTTATTGCACAGAAAAGAAAATGGAAATTGGCAATGGACCAGAAATAAGAAACGCCGCGGAGGTGGAAGCCAAGACGAGTGAAAAACTACAACGCGCTAACTTCAATGAGCTCCTCGGAAAAACCTCTCCCGCTCCTCTGTCAGCTTTTGTACAATAACAATCCATAAAAGCCAGACAGAAACATGACTTTCTCGGTCATGAGAGAAAATAAGGTCTTCTCGTGTAACGACAAGAGATGGTTGCTCTATTCCTTTTTACGGGACATGGCGGTAAAACAAACAATGAATCAAGAGCTGTTTCGCCTCCTCTTCAAAAGACGGAGAGAGAGAGAGAGAGAGAGAGAGAGAGAGAGAGAGGGGGAAAAAAAGCCTCGGAGAGTTCAAGAGGCTCTGTGGGATTTTTTGTTATTTTTCCTCTGAACAAAAGTGCTGGCAGGGAAAGCAGTGAAACTACATTTCATACAGCTGCTCTGGCACCAGGCCTCGGGCCAAGAAAGGAAATGTACTATTAAATGTGACTTATTGGAAAGACAGAGAGCAAAGGGGTTGTGAAAGAGAGGGAGGGGGGGGGAGAAAAAGGGAGCGAGCGGGAGAAAGGGAGGGAGTGAAAGAGCGGCTAATGACATGTTAATGAAGAGCACGAATGAATCTGAATGAAGGAGCGCGAGAGAAAAAAAAAATACCTCGAGCACAGAGATAAAAAAAAACATGCAGTTGTTTAAACATTAAAAAAAAAACAGCGGTGGTATTTTATTACATGGAGGGAAGTGGTTCTCAGGCTGTTGGTATGTAGGAAAAGAATAATTAGGCATTACCCAAAAAAAAAAAAAAAAAGTTTAGTTTCAGTAAATAGTTTCACTGTTAAAGTTGATTTGATTTCATGTAATAAACGAGTCTTCATCATGGAGGTGGAGAGGCGGACGAATGCGTGATGAAAGGACTGGGAAAGTGGCACACAAACAGTACACCCATGGTGCACTGTCGACGAGCACAGCGATCTGTGGGAAAGGATTGGCCGCCTTGGCCCGGGTCAACGTTATGGAATGTCAATATGGGGCGGGGGTGGGGGAGTCGCGGGCCCGGATAATGTAAGAGCTGAGCCCGGGAAATTACTGGAGCCTTAAATAGTTCCAAATGGAAACGCCAAGATGCTGTGTCGGCAGGAAACCAAAAATCAGACAGAGGAAGTCCCCTGCATTGTCACTATTATTTGCTTTGTTACGCTTAATGAATGCAAGACGACGTACAAGAACTATAGAAAACTGTTCAACGATATCACACTAATTCTCTCGGCACCACACAGCTTTTTACAGTTTTATGTAAATTCACACAAATGGCTGAATAAGCAGAGAACTGCCAGTCATTTATCCATTTTTAACTCAGCGATCGAAGAAGAAGAAGAAGAAAAAAAGTCATATCGCGCTCATAATACAATACCACTTATATAAGTAGCAATTTCCTTCCCAGGAAAAGGGTTGAGCTTGGCAGCCGCTGCAGGAGTGGAGAGAGAGAGAGAGCGAGCCAAGCGTTCTTAATCATCTGAGCCACTAGGGGGCATGTGCTGCACTGATAGATTCCAGGAAAGAATTTCATTAAGGCAGGAGAGGCAACATTTTTATGAGGTCAATAAATACTTAACTTCCTCTCGTGCCAATTTATCACCGGGCTTTTGTTTAAGCAGCCGTTTTCCATGTTGATAACGAGCAACTAAAATATGCGGCGAAGAGCAGGGACGTTAAAAACAGGGCGAGAGACGGAGGAGGTTTCATTTCAGTACAGGGAAAATGGCATTCTTTCATCCATCCGTCTGTCTGTCTGTCTGTCTGTCTGTCTGTCTGTATGTGTAATTCATCAAACCACAAAGGCCAACTAAGCATGTTTATGCCTTTGAAATAATAACAGATTGCACACAATGCAGCCCCACCCCCCCCTACACACACACACACACACACACCCACACACACACACCCACACACACACCCACACACCCATGTCAAACAACTTGGCAAAAACAAGGTGACTTTACCAGCAATGTGCTGCACTCATCTCGTCTCATCAGAGTTTTGTGTTACAGGAACAAGCAGTGCGCTTCAAATCCAAGAAATGCCTAAGTCACCAAATAAGTGGAAAAAGCCTGCGGGCTGCTCCATTTCAACAATTCCCCTCCCGTCCGTGCTGAAATTAATTTTAGCTGGTGTTGTGTTAAGATCATGAGAGCTGCTTCGTGCACCGCAAAAAAAAAAACAAAAGAAAGAAAGGGAAAAAAAAGGAAACTATTTGAAGAGCCTCGGGGGCTGCAGAGAGATTTGTCGAAAAGAAAATGACTTACTTTAACAGTGAGGGGGAAAGAAAAGAATATGATCACATCAAATCCATCAAATCCTTAATGCTATGTTTAGGCAGCATCAGCACAGCGTGCTGCTGTGGGAGAGGGAGGGGATGCCAGCGCAGGGATCAGCAGACATTGTAGCTGGTCCCTGGGCTTTGGATTGGTGCCTCAAAGCCCCTCTTTTGTCTGGAAGCCAAACCACTCGAGGTGACCCTCATTCACGCAGTTAAAACGGGGAGGCCAGCGCAGGAATGTACGGGAAACTTAAGTCCTTTGTCAAGTCTGAAGATGCCAGATTTAAAATGACCTCTACTATCCCCCCCTGCCAGTCCCCCGGGGGTTTGCTCTCATTAGCCGCCGCCACCACCGCTGCAGCCTGGGGCTAACCGTTCACCACAGAAGGTGTGTGTGTGTGTGTTGCGAGAGCCGACTGTTTAAAATCAGGTGTAATATTGTGTAAAGTTACAAAGTATATACACAGATATACACACACTCCAGTGTCATTCTTTTTATTAGCTGCAGCACTGAACTAGTTCTTAATCTTAATAGAGCTGAGTCGACGCTCCTGCAGTTGACTGCTGCAGTAACGTGTGTGAACGCCGCTGCCCAGTGGCAGCAGGGGGAAGAAAACTTGGCCCCTCTGATTAAATACCACGCACACTGGAGCTTTTTGACTCCGGCTATCCGGCTCTCAGGATTAAAATAGCCGCCTGCTATTTCAGCGTAAAGAACATGTAGCTGTTTGGCCGCCTTCCCGCTCAGGCTGCTGCGGTCCACACACACACACACACACACACACAGAGGTGGCTGTACAAAGAAACGCGTTGAGACATTGCTTCCGGTGCAAAGGCACGCTGACTGAAATTATGCAATATGGATGGTGGTGATATTTATTTCTCCGTCTCCCCCTCTTTATCTCCATTTTGCATCATTTTCTACACCTACACTTAATTTTCATTCAAATTGTTGTTGTTTTTCATTTTTGGTTTGTTTTGTTTTCTGTCTCTTGAGCTGGCGCTCCCTCGCCACCACCTCCATCTGCAATCCAATGACACCCTTGGCTTCAGAGCAAGTGCTAGACAGCGCAGGCTAAAGTGTAATGTGCTACACAGTTGATGCATCTGCAATACAGCAAGGGCAATGCAGAGAGATGCTGACACGTACAAAACACTCAACACAGTCAAAATCCCCCCCCCCCCCGAACTGAAATCTGACCTCCATCCTATTACAATTCTCTGTCAAGGTTTAATATGAAATTAACAAGTGTATTTTTGTACAGGAGAGTCGCCCCCTGCAGATGCAGAGCGACACTGACGCGAGGAGGCAGGAATAAAAGGCTGAATCAATAAAACATCTGGTCGACTGAAACTGGAACGGGCGAAGAAGAAAACAAATATCTGCGTGATCCGAGGCGAATAATATTCACAAGTCAATGCGGCTTTATGTGGCTTCATATGGCAAATATGTCACTCTTCCAAGATGGAACCATTTAAATCCCAAATCCCTCATCTGCACTCGCCGCTATTGCCCAAAACCCCTTAGTTTTTAAATAGCAAATTATTCTAAATTGCTTCTCTGTTGCCATGGATACCCCCCATCCGAAACCACCCACCACCACCCCTCCCTCCCACCCACCCCAATACCAATCCCATTGTGCAATTACATTAGACTGCCAAGGCAGAGCGAGGTATTAAAAATCTGTAAGAGGCAGAAAAGAGGAGAGATAGTGAAATGTGATGTTTCTGTAACAAGAGATCACGCAGGAAACCAGGAAGATTAAATATGTAGGAGCTGTTAAAAGGCGCTGACCTGTATAATGAAAGAAACAGCATGAAGTGCAAGGCAGGGAGGGAGAGAGAGAGAGAGGGTGGGAGGGAGGGAGGGAGAGAGAAAATGGCACAGCACAGAAGCAAACGGCAGTCTATTTCAAGGTTATTGATGCCATCTTTTTCATGACCTCATTTTTAATTCAGAGCGCCGGGCCCTGACAGCTAATCTGGGGAAACGGTTTAAATAAATATCATTAAAGCTTCCCCGTCGCTGCGGCGGCAGAACCTTGGCTTGGACGTTTCTACATTGATTTTTCTTTTTTTTTTTCCTGCCCGTGCACACTAATGAACGGCGCTCTGCGGCTGAAAAAAAAAAACAAAAAACACTAACATCGAAAATGACAATTAGCCGGCGTTATCTCTCCTTCAATCCCGGGTACAGTATGTAACTCCATTACTACCAGTGATTACCGCCTTCTCCTGGACAGCATAAATATAATAATTATGCCGCTGGCTCCGTGTTTCACAATAACATCTCCTAGGAAACAACGTCATATGATTTTACCATTAGGGGCCGTAAAGGGATAATGCATGTAATTTGAAATGAGGGCTGAGCACTTTCAGATATTCACAGCCCTTAACCCAAATAACACAGAGGACGCCAAGAACACGATGCTCTATTAAAAACAATTATGTCCTGAAATAACGTTTCCTTTCCTCTTTACCAGCTGAAGACTTTTCACTTCCTGATCTGCTCCGGTCAGATCAGGAGTGAGATCCTTCTGAGGGCGCGCGCCCGTTGTTCCAGTTTGCATACTGTACATTCTTCTTCGTGAATTATATTCATGTAGCGCGTTGACTAATGATTAAAGGTGGAAACAAAGACGCCTCTGGGGAACAAACACACACTTCAGCGAGCCCACAAACAGGCTCATTCATCATGCGGTGGAGAATGGCCCTGTTTGCTGAGTTAATACAATGAAGCTAATTGCCCTCCGAGCAGCCCAAACACTGAGGCTCAGCTAAAATGATTCCCCTGAATGGAAACTTGCTCAGCTTCAGCTGATCCCCCCCCCCCCCACCCTCTCTCACACACACACATACACACACACACCCACCTCCACCCCTCCCTCCTACACCTCCTCTCTCTCTCTGTCAGCCTGATATTCACTGCAGTGTGTGGATATTATTGCTTTGTATTGATTCAGCATTATTTTCTCTCAGCTGCTTCTCAGTGGCTGGAGAGAAGAAAGGCCAGCGCAGCAGCAGCAGCAGCAGCAGCAGCAGCAGCAGCAGCAGCAGCAGCAGTCACACCTCAGCACTTCCTGCATGGCTCTGTCCCGTCACCCCTCTGCCTTCCTATGGCCACATGTACATCCCATACACCCATCAACAACACCTCTGTTTACAACACCCAGACTAATGAGTAAACAAGGATCACAGACAGACATAGATAATAATAATAATAATATCAATACTAATAATATTAATAATAATAATAATTATAACAACAACAATAATAATAGTAATAACCGCACTGTACACCGGCATATCATCATAATATAGTACATATCCCTGTATGTGCTGCTCTTGGCACAGTGTAAACAAAGACAGCACCCTGTATTAAACATTTAGAGCCACAACATTGGCTTGTGTGCAAACACAGCGCACTCAACTTAAACACTCAACGTCGCATATTTCCTGGAAATAGATGCTCGGGCCTCCAATGGCCGCGCGAGCAGATTTGCTTACAACATGGAATCATGCCGCCCCCGTTTATATGGCACTGCTGGCAAATTTCTGTAGGTGTTGACAGGTGTGTGCAGGTGTGTGTATGTGTGTGTGTGTGTGTGTGTATGTAGCGTGCCTGAGCTTTGCTGATGCATGAACCTGCAGCAGCGGGAGAGATGTGGAGAGAGGGTTTGCCGGCCCAGAGGAACGACCGGCTTCATAAGCGACTGGTTATCTCCTGCTGGAACGATCATATTTGGCATTGGTTTAACCTTGGGAGAGCGGGCATGTGTGTGTGTGTGTGTGTTCGCAGGTGTGTTAGTGAGCTATGATACCCTCATAGCTCCCTCAGGATCGTATACATATGCTTTCTCTGGTTTGCTAATACCGAGCGGTCATGATTCAGAATGCCGCAGTAGCTGACCTATTGATTAGACGAGTACATAAAGCTGGTGTTTTCATTTTGTGTTGCAGCGCCTACACAGTGGAGAGGATATTTACAGTCTATGCGTTCCCATGTAGGTCAGTAAATAATTCCAAACATTTCAGAATCCTCTTTAGCCTGCTCGCAGAGCAGCATGGGTGGAGTTTACAGCATAATTGGTTCCACAGTGCCACGCAACTAATCAATTAAGCCTTAGAAAATAATTGACTCTCATCCCACCATGAATTGATTTAAGACCATGAGGAATGCATTTCTTAATACTATTAGAAGTGTGTGTGAGACACAGTAAGGAGCGATTTGCAGACTATCCCACTGTTGCGAGCGAGCACTCCTCTGCAATCAATATTTGTCTTGTAGCGTCCAACATTTTGAAATCATATTGGACGCAGCAGTGAAGGGGGTTCGATTCAAACTGTTCCGCGTGCACATGAATTACAGCGGCGTATCGCACAGGACCGCAGACTTCGATAACTCACCTCTCATAGTGTCTCCGTGTACACGTGGCGGCACTTGTGCTGCTGGGGTTCCCGCCCAATTCATCATATACATGCTTCCACTGTCTGCGCACGGTGATCTGGAGGGACGGGTGGAGGAGACGGAGTAAAAAGACAAAGACAAAAAGGAAAAAAGAGACAAACGATGAAAATAAGATGAATGTGGAACTGAGTAAATTGAAAAAACATGACAGAAGAAAAAAGACTTAGCGAAAAATACTAAGAAAACATAAGTGGTTGACATCATTTTGAGGTCTTGGAGAGTTACTGAGTCATGATGTTCCAGTTATTGAACCCTCAACACTCAATCCCCTAACATAATAAGCTCTGTTAACATCATACAGTCAGTTGTTCCTGCAATAACCCCTTATCCCATAACAAATGACAGGCTGCGCTATATGACACATAACTCCAGGCGGCCACAGAGCTAACAAAGGGTTTTAAAAAAAGAGAGTGAGCCCCAATTATATGAGCTGTATCCTGTTTATGGCCAGGTCTGGCTGTCTGTTTGGATCACATTGTATCAGCAAGCTAATGAAGGTGTCACAGGCGTGACCAGTACACTTCACTTAACATGACTTCACATCAAACGCTGACTTCACTCTGGAAACATGTTGCCCATGAATAGTGAGTAATTGGCAGGTAAGACGTGTGTGTGTGAATATATACAGTATGTATATATACAGTATGTGTGTGTGTGTGCGTGTGTGTGTGTGTGTGTGTGTGTGCATGCGTGTCTGTGTGTGTGTGTGTATAAACTCACAAAAAGTTAGGGATATTCGGCTTTCGGGTGAAATTTATGGAAAATATAAAAAGTTCATGCTACAGTGATATTATATCATGAAATTAGGGGACTTTAGTAAAAGCATGCAATGGTAATATAATACCAAGCACTTTCTTGAAACAAAAGCTAAATAGAACAATCATTCTGAAATCCAAATATGCCTAACTTGTTGTGAGTAGTGTATCTACGTACATATACCAGTGCAGAGCAGAGAACATATGCTTTCCACTCTGAAACAATGGCATCGTTTCAGCTAAATGTGGCCCCTCAGCTCCACTTTCTTCTTGGGAAAATAGCGACTGACCTCAGGGGGCAAAACGAGGGCAGAGGAAGAACGGAGAGCGGGGAGGGAAGAGGGGAGGAGAGTGGGAAGGTGGCGAGAGAGGGAGAGAGAGATAATAGAGGAAAGGAGCGCGGAACGAGACATAAGAGGGGGTGGGCGGCAAAAGGAGGGAGGGACTTTGACAAAAGGAATATATTGCCACATATGTGAATACTTACCAACTCATATCCTCCAAGTTTCTGAGCAGCTTGGAACATAGTCCAAAGGTTGACTGTGGGAGACAGAAGACAAACAAGGCAGTCAGGACTCTGGGAAAGGACCTGAGCCGAGGCACATGACATCATACGCAGTCATTACACAAAGAGAGGGAGATAAACACTGTGCTGAAGGAGGAATCTAGATCCGCTAGTTAAGTAAAAGCAGCAATACCAGAATGTACAAATACTCAATTACGCGTTGGAAGTCGTTCAAGTGTAACCACTGAAATGTACTTCCATATCAAACAGCTCACAGTTTCCCATTATTAGATTAGGAGAGCCGATGTGCTGCTTTACAAACAGTGCTCACGTGTTTTTTTTTACTGGTTGTGGCTGAGTTAATTTTACAGTCTCAGTAAACACATTAAGTTTGACCTGTAACAATGCGCCACAATTTATCCACTGATTTTATATTTTGAAAGTCAAATTTTAATCTCATTTCCTGTAGCTGTGAAACATGAAGAGATTTGACTTTATTTTGAATGCATACATCAATAAATCAAACACTGAATGAACAATACACTAATAGCGTAGTGATGGAAGTCTGTTATGAATTAGAAAATGCAAAAATATAGAAAATAGAATATAAGAAATATGTTCGGATTGCAACTATTATCATACATATAGTATCCATATACCTTAATAAGTAAACATTCAATATTATTATACAATGTATTATTACTATATATACTATTACGCACAAAGTGCATATAATTACACTGTACCACTGGAAGAGGGGAGAAAGGGACCAACAACAACACTGCACTTAAGCTAAAATAATGTAAACATTGAGAAACTGTACAATCGCTGCAATATGATCATATTTAGCATCTGCTTCATCCCAACAAAGCAATTTGTTAACCTTCAGCTGCAGCCTGCAGGTATGAACGAAAACCATTACCAGCATCAAACGCTTTGCAGCCTGCTCAAACTTCTGTTTAAATTAATGCAAATTCATTTGCATTGATTTCGCCATGCAAATACCCCATGACAGGCCGTATCAGACTACACGTCTACACGTCAACATCCTAAAAATAGCCGTGAAAGCTTTGGGAAAGGCTTCAAACAGCTGTCTGTATTTGAAAGAAAAGACGGGGAAAAAAAAATCACTGGAGTTCACTGGAGGACGTTTTGTGCCAATGACATTTGTATTTGCTTTCTGTAACATCATTGTTTAACATTTTTATATGAAGGCCTATAAATAAGAAAAGGAGGCCTCGCCTTGGGAGAAATCCATCAAAATTCAATCTGTGCGTACACAAAGCCTTGCATTTGTCAAAATGACATTTTCCTATCTCCGCATTTGACAGCATTGATTTTTTTTCCTTCCCTCCTCACTGCGACCGTTGTCAATGCACGGCTGGAATAACAAAGGGAGCTGGATAGGTTTTTCTGTTTGAACTGAGCACTCCGGCGTATTGTGCCTGCTGACTGGAGAAACAGAACGCCGGTCTATTTAACTGGCTTGTTATGCATCGACTGTAATTACCACAATGGTACACGGGACGGGGAGGGGGGCGGGGGGCAGAGCAGATAAAGGAAATGAGAGAACATGTCTTTTCTTAGATGTCTTGTCATTAGCAATTTCTTTTCTTAATTCCCCTCTATTTGACAGGGGCAATTATCACTGAGATAAGGATGACAAAACAGCAACACAATGCAGCCTCAATGACACACCGACGGCATGGCAATTAGACAACAAGGCTGAAAGACGGAGACAAATTGGAACCGATGTTCACAATCACATGCTGATGCCCAAGAACTGAGGCGCACAAGGAATAGCTACACACTGTCGCTCTCGCGCACAAACACACACACACACACACACACACACGCTTACTAGTTAATCTTGCGTATCAAGGACACTCGGAATATAAAATGTAGCCACTACTATTTCTGTCTTATTCCTCCCGAGCGCACTTTTTCCACCACCTCCACTGCACACATACAACTTCAATGGCTGCAGCTGTAGAGTCAATATTATCCGAGCAATAAAAAAATAGGAGGACGGCAACTCACATTAATTAACTCCAGTTTTCCTCTTCCTCCGATGCTAGTGCGCATTCAGCCTCTCTGAATGGCTTTGCTCAGGTAATTTAGAGCCACATTCTTTTCAATAGTTAGTCAAGGACTGTTCAATGGAGGTATTTGGTAAAAAAAAAAAAATCGTATCACAGCTAAAATATGTAATACTTTCAATCCAATATGTGCTTTACTGCTAGAGATCAAAGTTTAACTGAGAAATAAAAAGTAGCAAAAATCCTCCTTCGCTCCAGGAAAACATATTCAGCCAAAGCTTCTCAGCGACTTTTTGAAGGTTACGATATTCGCCAAGCTGAAAAACGGCGTTATTATTACCGACGTGGAGTTAAGGCTGACTGACTGACTGACTGGTCTCAGAGCAGCACCTCCGCTCTCACATGTTATAATACGTTCGACCCCCGAAGTGAAATATAGATTCAGCGCGAGGCTGAGGCAGGAAAACAGGCGTATTAAACCAGCGAAATTAAAATGACTAGGTTTGAAAAGTATGTAATGAGCCATCTGAGGTGAAGTCTGTTTTCAATAGTTCAGAGCCCTCCGCTGGGCTTTAAAGAGCTACGAGTTCACTATTTTAAAATAAAGGTGTAAAAAAAGATTATTATTCAAATGCAACTTAAATAACATTTAAGCTACACAATTTCCATTACGGAAAATGTGTTCTTTGATCTTTAGTTTAAAGGAGGAATAAAAGAAAAATGGCGCCTGATTACATCTGAGTTCGTTTGTTGTATTAATGATGACGTCGTTCTCCTTTATCCCCCCCCCCTTTTTACATGTACTGATGTGCGCGCTGCCAAGGACGAAGTTTAAACAGCATGATTTCGCCGTTTAATGAGGGCCTGGCGTATGATGTGGCGGGCGTTGACATTCAAAGCGTGTACTGTATGTAAAACAGTCGGCGCGTGGACCTCGACTTTACTCCGAGCTCAAACTGAGACGCGCCGAGCGAAAGCGAAACATGTTGGGTATGTAATTTTCCCTCAATCTCACACACACACACACACACACACACACACACACACACACACACACTAACTCTCTCTCTATCTGCCACAACCACAATGACCTATTTAAGCAACAGCGCAGATGACAGGACTGTCAACATACCGTGGTGATGTTAGCGTTGAGCGGACCACAGCTTTACCTTCCTGTAATAGTTTAGTGTAATGAGTTTTACTGTTCTGTAACACGCCATTGTTAAATTCAATAGACCCCCCCCCCCCCCCCCCCCCCCCCCACTCCACCCCCCCATAATGTTTGACACATTATTGCAAATGTGATTTCCTCCCTTGAACAAACAGGAAGTAGCGCAATTTGAAGAAAAAAAACAAAACAAAACAACAAACCCTTTTGGTTTGAGAAGAAAAAGCTCAAGACCTCGAGATCAAAGACATGAAACAAACGCACCTTTCGCAGTTTCAGGAGACCAGAGAGCGCCACTTCTGATGTTTACCGCCGTGTCTCGTTTCTACTCCCCGTCTGTCGACTCCGGGTGCAAGCTAAGCATCCGACCTATATTAGAAACCTTTCATCTCGGGCAGACGTGGTTGCCATACGCGCCATGCTCTCCTAACAACGTTAGAGGACGTTCTTGGCCCCGGCGCAGAAAAACCCCTTGACAAGTGTGAGAAGATTTTCCTCGCGTATATAAAAGCCGAGCGAAACGTGCTCTGACAGCGCGACTCCGGAGAGTTTTCCTGACTGCCAGACGCGATTCTTCTCAACACCTCGAGTTTATCACTGCAGCAGGTTGAAAGGGTTTTTTTACATTAATAGTGGCATTTTGTGTGTGTGTGTGTGTGGTGCAGTTTGAGTTGTTGATTAAAATACACTATTGTGTATTACTTGCAGCTTTAACCCTCATATAGAAAACCCGATTTACATAAACATACTAGTATTTCTTATCTTGAAGTACGAGCATTTATGGGAAAATCTGAATAAGTTTTTCTTTCTATTTCCTCCCTGTTAATCTTCCCCTGTGGTTTCATGACCTTAATCTCAAAGATAACTTCTGAGTAAGAAGTCTCCACACACATTTTCCTGTTATACCGTTGGGTTTGGACTCCAGTATGTTGCTGTGGAAATACGGGCAGTGAGGGGAGAGCGGAGTAAGTTGTCCTACTCACTCTGTTTGAAGCCGAGGAAGGGAATCCTCTCGATGGGCGTGTCTCGGTCTTTCATGTACTTGTAGAGCGCTACTAAGAAAGCCTGCTCCTCCGCCCGACTCTCCTCCGACGCTTCCTCCTCTCCCTGCTCCTCCCTCTCGCTCCTCTCCTCCTTCTCCCTCTCCTTCCCTCTCTCCTTCTCCTCGGCTGAGGACTTCCTGCTCAGGCCGTTGGCCCTGTGTTTGGCTGCTGGGGTTAGTCTCCCGTTGGGCACCGTGGTTTTACAGTTGGGTTTCACCTGCAAACAGAGAGCGTAAACAAACCGTGGACATGATTTCAGGTGAAACCTAGAAGAGGGAGTGTTGTTCAGAGGACGTCGGACGTTCCTCTTACAGACCGCTGAGGCAGCCGCTCATTGATTATCAATGTAAAAGCTCCTCTTGTCATCAAAGATTAGGAGCAGATTAGTTTGACTGCACCTTCACCAGAGAATTGCTGATATTGATTTAACTGTTCCAAGGTCGTAGGAACAAGAACTATAGTATAGGGGGGCGTTTAGAGTAGGTTATTTCCCTCACTTTGTATATTACAGCCACTGTCGGACAGGCGCCTGATAAAAAGGAGCAGTGCAAGATACACAATCAGTGATTTCAAAGTATTGATTTTCAATTCCAACTCAATGTAAATGGGCCTTTTCATTATCTTCATCACTTCATCTATGTTCATACTACTACCTTTTGTTTTAGGAAAATACTGTGTGGAGTAGCAGTAATGTATTCATTTATTAGCTTGGAACTACCAATTCTACTATTTTCTTAGCAAATTGAATATTTTTATTATTTTCATATAAAGACATTTTTGTTTGCTGTATTCAGCCACCTAACAATGCATTCACTAAGAAAATAAACGGCGGCCTAATATGAAAATAATCCCTACATTATTTCATCTCGTGTATCACGAACGTTAAAAAAAAACATTTTACAACGAAATAAAATAAAGTACACAACATAATAAAGGTTTTATGTAGATCTCCTAAACAAATCGGACCGTAAACGCGTAATGTAACATGTGACCTTCATAGTCACACGTACTGCAGACGCTGTACACGACACAACACTACACCACATTCTTAGAGTATATCACATACTACACACACTGTTTACTGCACTAACCTCCTCATATAATGTGATTTGTTTCTCTCGTAAAACATTTACATTACTTCTTTTTACACTGGACCTCTTTTGCGCAACTATTTGAATAATTCACTCATGTAGACTAAAGGGAACTGTTGTGTGTATATTACGTAAAGCCCTTTTTTTTTCTCGTCTGCTTCATCCGAGGGGAGTTCTTCATCTTTTTTATTACCTCTCACTCCGTCCATGTGCTGCTGTAACATGTGAACCCCCCCCCCCCCCCCCCCCCAAGGATCTAAGGATGTTATTTTCTCTGATTTAACACAGCCTCATCTTACCTTGGCGGTGGTTTTGCTATCTGGACTGCAGGGGTCCTGTGTTACAGCTGCCGTTGACCCGTGGGATGACCCTGATGATGATGACCCTTGACCCTGAGCCTGACCCTGGGAGTCCCTCCTCTGAGAGATGGACAGCTTCTTCTTCCGAGGTCGCCCCTTGAGGTTGGGAGCTGCGGGAGAGGGAAGAGTGACAATGAGAATAAACTGCATGTTTGGGAAAACCATGTGCTAACGCAACATTGTTCATTATGTATATTGTCAACATTGCTTTAAATATAATTTCTTTGTCTATTAATGTATTTTATGAGAGATAAAAACAGATATGAACGTTTTTATGACCTAAAATTTATTCCCTCCCTCCGTGGGAACGCTGACTTTCATCTGAGAGGGACTCAGACGATGACAAGAACATTTACAAACATGGAAAGGAATTTCACAGGCCTGCTTAGCCCTGCAGCTAATTATTTTCAAACTGGATTAGTTCAGTGGGGTAGCAGGCTACCAAATTGCTCCAATGTGCCAGTAAACACGATCCTCAAGTTCCCTCTCAGCCTAAAAGAGAAACTGCCTTTAAATTCAGACAGATGTATTTTTAAGATTTCACAGGAGGGCGTCGTAACAGTCAAGCAGTTAGTATAATACTGTAAATGACAGATGCTGGTTAACCCGCAAACCCACTGAGGGGAATAAATTTTAAAATAACAGTCCCCGCTAAAGAGAAATATTTGATGTGCAGATGCAACAAAGAGTTGGGAGCTTTTATGTGTTTTCCACCACAACAACACATATAACACCACCATGTTTTCTCTCATTTGTAACAGCGAGATTTCCACAGCCGTCTTCAGGGTTCGTCAGCAAAATAAAGAGTTGTTCTCGGATTTTCCGATCATCGCGGATCTAATTTGGGGTTTTATCTGGTTAGCCTGCTCATATCGTCAAGCCCAACGCCGTTAATTAAAAACACATGAATCTGCCTGATAGGAGCTCTTTGTTTGAAAGGCTGGCAGATATAATTGCTCAGTTCACATTACACACACAATAAAGTATTTAAGCCCTCCAAGTCCTTTGTACGCCCACGTCCATGTCAACCCGCGACAGTAATGTAACGACTTGGCAAAGTGCCGTGCCTCCACGCTGCAACACAAACAGCGATAAGCCCGAAAGAGAAAGAGGGGAAACGAGAGAAACTTCAAATAAGCCGAGTTCAGTCACGTCTTTCACAGCGTCAACGTTCTCCCTCCCTCCATCTGCAACGACAATTAAATCACATTCAAGGCCGCTCGCCGCCAAACGGACTCTGTGATTATTTCTGTCGGCTCAAATTCCCATCAAGGAAACGCTGCAATAACAACGGAGCTGAATAAATAGAGGTGGCAGTCATTAAAGAGGGGTAAAATGATCACAACTCAGCAACCTATCACTTGTTGGTGTGTGGTCATTTTCACAACCGCGGAGCTGTGTGGAAACAGGGAAGGGAAAATTCCAAGGGCATTTGTTGTGCATTTGTCATCCCTCTGGCATGAAACAAAAAAACAGGTTTTCAACACTGTAATTTTAACTTAGAAAGCACTGGGTGTTTTTCTTTAATGCTGCTCACGCTCCCTCCTTCATTTGCCAGTTGCTCGTTAATGCGACATAAACCCTATTATTTATTCCATTATACTACATATCAATTATGAAGGGATAGACACCCAAGCAGTAAATATTCACCACGTACCATAACCTTTATAGCTCTTAGCTTATTTGCAATGCTTATGCTTGTTTATTAATATGTATGTATACGTACAAACATTTAACATTAAATAAAATAGAAACCATAAGTATATAAATCTAAGAAAAAAAAAACAATGCAGCAGGCTAATGCATATAGGGCTGGTTATGTTCATTATTTAACATGTGGCGGTGTTTTAAATAAATAACAAACACTGAGTTACATAACCTGCCTGTCTGTTTGCATTTTGCACCAGGTCAAACACAGCTGCATAAGAAAACGCTGCAATTACAGTAAACCCCTGCTGCATAACACACGGTGACACAATACACAACGGCAAACTCAAATTAACTGAATTATTGATGAGGGACAACGCAGATGCACTGAAACAACCCGGGAAGATATTACTGTGAATTGGGGTCAAATGATGCATTAGTCAGGTTTTTTTTTTTGTAAACACGCACAAAAAGGCACACGAGGACAAGTGTAGACAATCTCTGTCTCTGTGCTCCGCAAGAGCTGTGCAGACCTTCTGATCTGCTCTCGCGTTTGGCACGGTTGCACATGGGAGGAGCGTTCATCTTTAGAATAACACAACGAAAATCAGACACAGACCGACTCTGTGAAGACTGATTTTCAAGAATGGAAAAAATGTAGACATTTATAGTCTGACAAAAAAAATACCAAAACAAACATCACAGGATTGTGATTTCATAACACCCTGGGATATGTGATATATTTATCTCCCCTGTGGGCATTAAGTGTTTGCTTGTCAGTGGACGAGAAGAGAAACAGACCATAATGAGCTATAGATCATTACAAGCACATTATTCTTTTCTCAACAACCCAAAAAAGGACACTATGGTCACACACCAAAATTACCTGCTTTGCAACACACACACACACATACACACATATACACATATACATATATATACATATACACACACATATACATATACACACACATACACATACATAGATAGATATAGAAATAGATATAGATGTGTAGATAGATATGGATATAGATATATAGATATACTGTAGATATAGATATAGTACGCACACACACACACACACATACATATACATATATACAGTATATGCAGCATCTATTTAATTTACGTCTACATGATACAGATGTCTCTCTGTTGAAATGTCAAAGTCGCCTGATGAAGTCTGCCAGGAGACGACTGCACATTATTACATGTCTGTAGTCCACAGGGGGCATGTCGCTAATCAGCGGCTGATGAATGGTAGCATGGGGTCACTCTGCAGGTCGCCTAATAAGGTCAGCCTACGTATTAGTAACTGTCACAGATGAAAGGCTTTTCATGTATGATGCTCCAAGGCTGAGGTCAGAGGTCAGACTCCCTCATCAACCTGGATATCATCCACCTTTCTATGTCATATCATTTATAAAATGTACCGGTGTTCCTCAGATACTTTTGCTTTTCACTACTTATACGGATCATCACACTTT
>JAFBJQ010040025.1:74481-191981 GCA_016785345.1 Trinectes maculatus
CAGAGCAAAAGTCAGAGTCATGGGAGTCACAGTGACATTTCAGCATTGGGGCTCACAGCCTGACAACTTGATCTCAGGATACAGCTGAATGCCCTCAGCTCTTTGCAGCTTTACAGCTCGGCTACGTCTGATAACCCCCCCCCCCCCAGATTCAATTAAATAAAAGCCCTAATATCTTTGTTTCACTCGCTATTCAGCTGATGTCAGTGATAATGAAAAACTCATTAGAGGCATCGCAGGAAGGGTTCTGACAGTTCTGTGCGTCAACCGAGTGGAGCCACAGGGAACCACAACAACAAAACGGACTGATTGATTGAGAGGCTGCTGGGACTGGAGAGACACATCAAGCCAACTGGAGAATCCAGCTGATGGATGCCTCAGCTGATAGACGCTCGCACGCAGACACCTAACCGGGAAAAAGGCTCAGTATCTACATGAACAACTGCCTCTTTAAAACATCTTCTTTAACGCAGGCAGACATGTTGTTTGCTCTGGTTATGCACATATGTCTTTGATTGGCAAATAAATAAATAAAATGGGGGAAAAAAAAAAGCTCAAGGATCCCAAAACGTACTCTGATCTGCAGTATGTTGGTAGATTAGCAGCCAACTTAGCATTTTTATTTTGCAGTTTGGAATATCGCTAATGACGGGAATAATCAGTCAAATGCTGGAATATTTCCTGCCAGCACAAAATATTATATGGTCATTCATTCTCCCCAGATGATGTCCTCCATGACCTATTGTACAGTACAGTATATTATAGTATAATTTGTGCACAGTCAGTTACAAATTAAATATTAACTGCAACAAACATTCCGAGTAACGAGTTATGGAATAGCTGCATGTTGAGAGGTGTCATCCCACAGATAACCTGTGACTGTCTGAGTGAGGGGGAAGAAAACGCAAATCTATTCACTGCATTTCTTTCAAAGTCAAACTCCCACTCCCGTCTGCACTCAAACCCTTAATTCTACAGTTTAACTCCAACTTCCTGTCACCGAACCAGGTCCAGGTTCAAACACGAAGGTGAAAGAGGAGGAGGAGGAGGAGGAGGAGGAGGAGGAGGAGCGTGGCATGACTAGAACAAGCAGCGGTGGGCGAAAAAACATGTTTTGACATATTTTGTTGTCTCACTTGGTTGCAAATTCACTAAAGGCCTGACACCCACTCAGTAATTATCAGCATAGCTCGCAGTCAAAGGTAACATTCATGTTGCAATCCGAGGCACTGCCTGTGCAGTACAGTATGCGCCCCAGGGCAGACCATAATTTAACACAATACAGTACAATTTGGCAATAATAAGTGCAATTCTTTTTTTTTTTTAAAGAAACAAATTGTTTTTTTTTAAAATTGGAAATAAAAACAAAGAACTTAAAATCATTAAAAAACAAGAGTAGCGTGGACAAAAGAGGAGTGGAGTGGAGGAAGAGGAGAAAATTAACAAAAGCTTGTTAATAAATACGCACAACCCCGACACAAATATGCAGCAAGCATTCATGTGTGTTCAGAGACACTGAGGAGTCGGGTTACACTGCACCTCCATTATAATCAATGTGAAATGTCCAAGACACAGCCACTCAGTCAATTTTAAATTGCTCCTCAGTGAGTGACGTGGCGACAGCACAGAGGATTCTGGACCAAACACAATGTTACAGTCAGCGGACACGAAAACAGTGACCGCAGCATAAGGACACACAACGTTGTTGTTTCTGCAGAGGTGAGCTGAAATCCTCCCCTGGGCTGAATCTGTATATGAAACTAAACCTGTGAATACGCCCACACGCAGACAAAGGAGGTCACTCGAGTCGAACATACAGGGTTACGGAGGTGCGCTGGAAATTTACAGCCACTCATAAAACATAAAACGCCATGACACATGCATTTTTTTATGTTTGTTTAAAAAAAAAAAAAACGACCCGGTGGTGACGCAATCGTACTGATTTAAAAGAAAAAAATCAATAGAAAGCAGAAGTTGAGTTTGGTAACTTGAATTAGATTTTAACTGAATAAAGCAGATGATAATAAATTCATGAGATTCACAGTGTGACTCGCGCAAAACGAAAATAACACCAAAAAAGTTTTTTTTTTAAAATATCAGGAAGTGAATAAAAACGTACTAATAATGAATAAAACATAGTAAATGGTGATACAAAACTCCCTCTGATGCAACTCCATCCTGAATCTATGGAGCAGCAGAGCATTAAATGCGGGATCAGCGAAGAAGTGATATTCCACTTTGGTGGAACATTTGAACTCCACTGGAGGCGCGGAGATGTGACAGGGGAGGCTCCAGAGCAGCAAGGCACCAGCGCCGAGGAGAATAAAAAAAAAAAAATCAAGCGATGAGTGATCCCTCTGCCAGCAGTGACGGGCAACACTGCATCTTCACTGCACATCCAACATCTCAGGAGCCTGGAGACACTGCAGGTATTTTCGCTCCAGGACGACATGTTTCTGACCACAGTTCCAGGAGAGAGCTGTTGTTTCTGGATTTCTACATGAAATATGTCGGAACCAGTATTTCTCTTGGCAAGAGTGGAAAAGGATAAAGGGAATAATGGAGGGAGGGGGGAAAAAAGTGGGAAAACAGGGGTATTTTTTATTTAAAGTTCCACCCTTGATTGATTTTTATTGGGGTGGTCACCTCAGACCATTATTTCATTCTGTTTTCTTAGATGGTTTTTAACATTTGCTCGGCAGTTTCTGGGGTTTTGCATGACTGTGCATTTATGCCACAGCTGTAGTTCTTTTTCTATGACACACGCCGACCCGTGTCCTTATTGCAGGTACAGTATATAATATAAATATGTTATATATGTACATATATGGAAATGAATAGCATTCTTGTCTGGCTAAGTAGCCACAGACTTTCGACTTCACTTTCTAGCCCCCACATCTGAAACCAAAACTAGACTGGTTGATTTTCCAGACATGAGTAGTGAGTATCAGTGCCCCGCCCCCCTCCACACCCCCACGCTGTTGCTCACTGTGGCCACCACTACATTTCACATATCAGGCCTGTTTGATGTGCTCATAATTCCCACTTTGTCACATCTCTCTTCCTGTGCTTCCAGGCACGAGTCATTCACAGACACACTGACCGCACGGGGTGGAAAAAAAAAAAAATTAATAAACAGCGACTATTCAAGCGTCATCATCAAAAAAAAAAACAAAACAAAAAAACGCACAATGTGCCCACAGAGTGCGTAGGTGGACAGAGAACACTGCTTTTTATTTA
The DNA here is from genome assembly GCA_016785345.1 of Trinectes maculatus. Classification (NCBI taxonomy): domain Eukaryota; kingdom Metazoa; phylum Chordata; class Actinopteri; order Pleuronectiformes; family Achiridae; genus Trinectes; species Trinectes maculatus. Next base: position 77,722 of record JAFBJQ010040025.1, read on the forward strand.
TCATCAAAACCCCACGTAGGCTGATGGATGGTACAAGCGCTAATTAATTTCTCATAATGATACAAGATAATCGCTGATAAACTGCTAAACATTTTACAGTGGACAGTAAAGACACAGTGATTTATGTTGTGATCAATCTTGAGGGGGGTTAACATCAATAACACAGAAATGATTTTCATCGCCACCGATGTTATTTTCCGGCTGCGTGGACGCAACTGCAACATAAGATGTTTTTTTTTTTAATGCCTCCTGTGGCTAAGAGCTATTTTCTGACTGCAGTGAAACATACATTTGACTCCTAAGACACATCAGTTACTACACTACACTATTTTGCAACAAACGACAACAACCTCACCATTTCAATGAAAACGAGTTGTAATAGTCAGAGAAAGAGACAGACAGACAGACAGACAGACAGACAGACAGCAGGCGGAGAGTTCACTGTCTGTGTTGGGAGCAGGAACCTGTATGAGGAACTCCTGTCCTGGCCACTGACACATGGAAAATCACTGTAATACAAGGCTATTAGAGCATGAGCCTGGGTAAAAGACAGGGATTAGACGGGCTTGTTAACCGAGGAGCTCCAACAACAGTCCCCTGAGGTGCAGCCCGACTCATCCACAGGTCCTCAACAGCTTCCTGTTTTAACCACGCCAGGACCCATCAAGCTTTCGATTAAAGTGAAACTCAACATACATTTAAAAAAAAATCATCAAAATCCCCACAAACTATGTTTTTTAGAGGCTCTGCTTTGGTCTCCTCCAACTCCTGGGGAAAATATCCAGCATTTAATTGCTGATTGCTCTGCTACAGTCATCAGCTGCAGACTATGTTTGTCTGTTGTTTGGTTCTGGTCAGTGGGTTTATCAGATGTTGTTTGTGCTTCCTACATCTGGAAACGAGTCCAAAGGGAAGAGCGAGGAGGAAACGGTAAAGCTTCGAACCAATGCCCCGAGAGATGCAAAAATATTAGACTTTATAATCAGGTTATAGTCGCTTCCTAACCGACACACACATCAGTTGAACGTAACGTATTGATTGGACCTATTCACAACAAAATAAATGAGCCCCATGGTTGTCCTTGGATTAACACGGAAACACGCACACTGTTTCTCCAATCAGCTTCCAGTGCTATGAGCAACACAAATTTACACTGACCTCCATCGTCATTATCATCATCACCGTTATTCTTTTTATTATTATTATTATTATTATTATTATTATTATTATTATTATTATTATTATTATTATCATTATACAGGGTGAAGCCAACAAACGAATTAAAGTAAAAATATATCTGCAGGCTTAAATACTGTTATTGGTAACAGAATTTTTATAAGATGGTTCCCTAATATACGGCCATGTACATTTTCAGTTTGAATATATGAATTGAGTAACAATGCAAAGACAGGAATCCATGTGGGCAGATTCTCATCCAGATCTGCTCTCCCGGCTGCGACAGTTCTAACATCCCGTTTCAGTCCATTTCCCAAACCCATCATTTTTTTTTAATACAAAATACTGCATTATATCGGCTACAGTCTGTTTTTATTTTCCTCAAAGACGATTCCCCTTCGCCGGCTGACTGACAGCTGTGTGCACATGCATCATTATCTCGTTCACAGAGCCTGTCTGCTGCCGTAGCCTGTGGCAGACCTCAATCACGCAGTATTAGAAATGACTCCAGTTTCCATGGAATGCTGCTGCAGGTGTGAAACGCATTATATAAACCAATGGGGAAACAGGTGAACTAGCTGTCCTGCCCATCTGGAACGACGCGCAGGTAAAAATCGGGAATTTGCAGCAAACAGGTTGATTTGATTTAGCTCGGGACACGATGAACGAGAGAGCGTCGCTGATAACGTTCCTGTATCTGGAAGTCGTTATTCAGGCTAATGAACTGGATGGATGAGCATGGAGAAATATCAACGGAATGAATATAAATGTGCTCATCCATTCTGCACATTGTACGAGAAGCAACTCAAACCCCGTCGTTAATATCAATACATAAAACCCAAGCCATTATCTCTTTTATAGTTTTTATAGTTATTTGAAGGTAACTTTTGTTTTTTTGTAGAAGACTACTGTTTCACTGAAATCTCTGATTCAGGACTTGTTAAGGTTTTAAGTGCTGATCCGGCCTGAGGTCTGAGGGTTTATCGTACAGTCAGGTAATAAGATCCAGGATGGAGGGTTGTTTGTGCTAATGCCTTAGGTAGATGGATCACTGCAGATAAATCATCTTTATAGGCTCATGTCCTCCTCGAAAGCCTGTGTGAATATTATCGCTTCCGATTGCATCGAAATATGCACTTTCTCCATGCAAACACGCTGCATAACAAACCACTGCCTGCATGAATATGGATGTGATTCTTTTTTTTTCTTTTTTTTTAATAACAGCCCACCATCCTGGCTATTATCTGCTCTTTGTATTCTAATGTGTGACAATGTTGTAAAAACGTTGCTTCTTTGCGTTCAATTCTGGCAATTTGTAATAATCTGAATCCAGCAGCGTCCGCCAGGAGAAACGCATCAAGTGAAATCGATTCTCCCTCCTCCGCCTCTTTTTGACTTTCTCCCACTCTTCGCCGTCTCATGTCTATTTCTCTTTCCTTTCTATAATAACTATGTGAGCAGCAGTAAATGTAATTACAAAAGGGTGGGGGTTTGTGTGCATGGAGGGAGGGGGATGATTGCTATGCGTGCACAACAAAACGCAACATTAAAAAGCTATTATCAGAAAAGGGAACATTTTGTCAGATATATGGCGGAGGCCAGCTCCCGCCATATGTTTGTGGAGACGGGGACAACGAGTCAGGTCGTAATTATCAATCATCATCAGGATAACCTGTCAAAACGCAAGGTTGGGCACGCTCTCCCTGGCGTTGCCATGGAGACAAGCCCACATCCCAGCAAGTGTGTGTTTACCAGGACATAAAAATACTCTCCTTTATTTTTATCTCACACTTAGAGTATTATGAAAATCTTTGTTACTTTCAGCCCTGAGCGCTGACAAAATGTGTATGTGGGCATCTGGTTGTGCGTTTGTGTGTGTGTGTGTGTGTACATGTGTGTGTGTTTGTGGGTTTCCTGCCGAGCCATACTAGGGAAAAGAGATTTTTCAGGGAAAGAGCTGAGGATAATTTTGGTTGAGGTTATGGTTTTTGGTTTTTTACACTGATTTCCTGGCCTCTGGGATCAGGAACGTTAGCATTTACAATTTACATATGCAAATGGAATTTATTATCATCACAGCTATATTATGATAAATGTGCTTGGGTGTGCCTGCGTGTGTGTGTGTGTGTGTGTAGATGCACATACATGATGCATTTGCCAGAAATGAGCTCATTCCTGTTACCATACTGTTGCTGTACACAGACTCTCCATTCTGACTGTCATCGTTAATAATCCTCAGCTGAGGGGAGGGGACATTCTCCAAAACCATCAGGACTTTGTCAGTTTCAATTTTACACAAACCTTTTTTTTTTGTACAGCCCTCTGCAGTTTCCCTTTTTGATGCACTGTGCCTTTAAACTCATATTTCAGTCTATAACATACATGCCATTCAGACGACTACTGGCGTTTTCAACCAGTGCACAGATCCGTTTCACTGCTCTCGTAATCACACATGAGGACGACAATGGCTCTGTCAGATGACAATTTCCAAGTGACATCAATCCATTACGCTTCCAGGAACCAGGATTACTTTCACTTAAAACAGCCTCTGAAAATTAAATACATAACCAAGTAAACATGGAAGCCATTTAGGCAGAAACTGATGTAAGTGCAGTATGAATTTTCCTGCTTTATTATGGCAGTCAGTTGGAAAAGAAAAAGGGTAGTGTTCTTAATTCATTATTTGTGCGCCGTTGTGCATGCTCCCCCCGGGGAGAGGCAACATTACTCTTTCATCAGATCAAATGAAGCGAAGCCGTGCCATTCCAGGAAGAGCCAATTAAACTGTTCAAAGAAGTTTATTATTGCGACGGATTATGAAATCATTCTCATCGGATTCATCGGGGTGTGCGTTTCCACAGGGGTGTGAACGTGTGTACTTTACCACTGCGCAAACTCATAATGGCTGTCGACTCAAGCTTTTCATTTGTAAAGTAAACAGGAAATGATGGCAGGCAGTCACACTGTTATATGTTTTACAAGAGAAATTTAACAACACTTAATTTATAGTCCAAATATGACATGATTATTTGGACTATAAATTAAAACAGAAAAAAACAAACTTGTTTTCTTCTTTCGTTCCCTTGTTCTTTCTCTCTCTTTGTTCGGTCATGTGATCTCCTCATGATGGCAGCCTCGCCTTTTATGTACTTATTAACACACATTAGCGTTTGAGACGTGACCCGGGTTTAATCATAGCCCACATCCACTGACTGACACACACACTGAGGAATGCAGTGACCTTCGACCCCGGACAGCTTAAGAATTTCACCCACTATTTTGGTCAAATCACGCATACGCAGGAAAAATAAATCTTAGTGTGGAAAAAAGAAAAAAAACAAAACAAATAAAGCACTTTTTTTTATTCTTCTGTGTGTACTTAATCCATAATAACTCACAGCTGACAGTACAACACAATACAGGCTTTATGTATGTGTAAACATGTCACTTCAGTTTTCGCCTGTAACCAAATACTTCTCATGGCTATTGTTCCAGGAGAGGAAATAAAAAAATAAATCCAATTCTTCTTTTAAAAAAACAAAAAAAAAAACGTTAAGAGTGCACAGAGGAACTGTCCTAAATACATACACACCCTGTTGTTCCAAGAGCGCCAAATGTAAAACAGAGTCAAAGTTAGATAATGTGGAGGATTTGCTAAAAAAAACAAAAAAAAAACGGTTTAACCTTCAAACACTTCCACACCATCGATACTGACAGACTGCAGCAACAACCCAGCAGGACCCAGTCTTTAAAAAAAATACAGTATTTCAATTTGGCTTTCGGAGAGAGAGAGAGAGAGAGAGAGAGAGAGAGAGAGAGAGAGAGAGAGAGAGAGAGAGGGCGAGGGAGGGAGAGAGAGAGGGGGAGATGAAAGGGAGCGGTGGATAAGCTTCAAGGCTTTATCCTATTCATTACTGGAGGAGAAAGAAAAAAAAAAAAAAATCACAGCATCGTCCTATAAATAAATGAATGCCAGGATAAACACGGGGCCCATGCATCAATAAAACATGTGTATTCTAACAGATCATGCTCTACTTACACTTGATGGGCTCGAGTTGGCCAATGAGCCCGATCACAGGGACTTTATCATTTTCAGAAGCTCCACAGCATTGAGCCGTGCTGTGATTAGCAATAATCATCCTTCCCACAACAAAACGGGCCAATGGACACGTTTATTCCTCTGCTCGCTCGTTTTTTTTTTTTGTTTTTTTTTTCTCTTTTCTTGTCTATATGCTAATTTGTTTGCATTTTAGGAGTCCGTTTCGGAAAATCGTCGCACAATCACATAAACACAACGGGCTCAAAACAAAAAAAAAAACGTTAAGAGTGCACAGAGGAACTGTCCTGAATACATACACACCCTGTTGTTCCAAGAGCGCCAAATGTAAAACAGAGTCAAAGTTATATAATGTGGAGGATTTGCTAAAAAAAAAAAAATGGTTTAACCTTCAAACACTTCCACACCATCGATACTGACAGACTGCAGCAACAACCCAGCAGGACCCAGTCTTTAAAAAAAATACAGTATTTCAATTTGGCTTTTGGAGAGAGAGAGAGAGAGAGAGAGAGAGAGAGAGAGAGGGCGAGGGAGGGAGGGAGAGAGGGGGAGATGAAAGGGAGCGGTGGATAAGCTTCAAGGCTTTATCCTATTCATTACTGGAGGAGAAAGAAAAAAAAAATAAATCACAGCATCGCCCTATAAATAAATGAATGCCAGGATAAACACGGGGCCCATGCATCAATAAAACATGTGTATTCTAACAGATCACGCTCTACTTACACTTGATGGGCTCGAGTTGGCCAATGAGCCCGATCACAGGGACTTTATCATTTTCAGAAGCTGCACAGCATTGAGCCGTGCTGTGATTAGCAATAATCATCCTTCCCACAACAAAACGGGCCAATGGACGCGTTTATTCCTCTGCTCGCTCATTTTTTGTTTTGTTTTTTTTCTCTTTTCTTGTCTATATGCTAATTTGTTTGCATTTTAGGAGTCCGTTTCGGAAAATCGTCGCACAATCACATAAACACAACGGGCTCCCGTGTTCATAAACAAAACGCAGATTCAGAAACGACAGATTTCCTCCTGTTTAAGAAACGTCAGCATCATTTCAATCAGCGTTATCAGTAATCTTTGTTATTGCCACAGAAAGGGTGATTTTTTTTATTATTTTTTTTTGACGTCACTTAAGCTACAAAAGCGCTTTTCAGAAACAGCAGCGGGCAACAAGCCTCGACCTGCCGACATGAGAACGATGTCTGACGTTCAAGCGCAGCTACGAGGCTGCGTTCATGAGCCGCTCCTTCGCCAGCCTCACAGGCACAGAGCGACTTTGTAAACAGCATCTACAGTTACACTGCTGATGAGTCAGACGTGTTCACTCCAGGTTGCAACATGCTGTTCCGTAATCTTTATTAGGGACATTTGGGAGCTGTATCACAACCCACATGTGGGATTCTGTGGAAATATGATTCACTTATACGGACTTACAGTTTCCTTTTTCAATCAATTTCATCCACACACAGTGTTTGACTAGCGTCTTAACAGAATAAACAGCCAAGCCATAATGAACAAGGTCAACACGCTCTGGATCTCTGCAGTTCAGACTTACACAAACTACACAACTGGAAATGATCTTATCTTATGAACATTTTTGATCTCCAAGCCAGACGATGACACGTCAAATTAATCGGAACTGTTGTGTCATGTTAATGATCTCATGAGGACAAGTTTAGGACACGCAGAAGAAAAATATACCCTGTCTATTTACTTGTCATTTACGGATCAAACATCTCTACTACTTTTTTTTTTTTGTCAATATTAATATCCTGTGGTGGAGCTGCTGCAAACAGAAGCGAGAGAAAACTGTCGGGTGTTGTGTTTGAGGACACCCAGGACATCCTGTGTTGTAAAGGTGAAAACACATTAGCTATAATGTGTTAACTGTAAACCACAAACCTGTCAAACTGGATATCTATCTGAATAATGCCAAGTGTATACATAACTGTACATCTCATTCAATATGTGGTTGATGCTAAAAAACTACAAATATATTGTTTTATTTCAAACACAGAAACATGCAGGAGGTATTGCAATTTTGTTTTTTTTTCTTCGATAAGAGGAGTAACTGCCGTCTTTGTCTCAGGATGCAGGCACATCCTCTGGTGGGGTCAGGACGCCTGCTTGTAGCCTGAGAGGTGAAACCCAGGGCAACGAAAACGAGCCAATCACTCACTTCTGCTCTTCCACCTAATGCAGCGGGCACATGGCGATAATGGAAGGTGACTAAGTTGAGTGTAAACTCCTCTCTCGTCTCATTTGCATTTAGAGAGCGAGAGATTTCCAGAGATTTTGGTCTTAACTAAATGATCGGCATTAAATACAGCACATTAATTAATTAAGAGCCTCGCTCTGTAAATAACAGGTCCAGACTTCTGAAGAGTTTCTCGCCGACACCGATGCTTATTTAGCTAAAAAACCAATTACCGGCAAGCCCAAGAATATCTCTAAACTCAGCGTACGACTCGTTACATAATTGTATATGTAGGAAGAGTTGCCGACGCTCGCAGGAGAAAACGCTTTAAGTGAAAATACCATTGAGGTTTCCAATTTGGCCTTTGCATACCGCGCAGAGCAATAAATAAGACGCGACAATGTGCTCAGGCTAAACACGGCATGACATGATAAGTTATAGAGTGCGCACAAAAGCCGATAGTGTAAAACTATGTATCTTTCACTTCTTGTAAGGGCATAATGTTACACACATGTAAGGACACGATGGTGCGCCAGATGTTCAGTAGATGGTTTTATAGAGTCCATGCCCTGATTATGAAACCTGACTGTGCAGCTACAGCGTGTGCTCCTTTCTCCTCTGAATTCCTGCGCCATGGCCTCTGTATAGCATGACATATGGATGATGAAAAATTCATGGGCGGGTGGTTAACACAAATCTGCGGAGGAGATGGGGGAAAACATGAGCTTAGCAAGCAATTTGCCTGTTACATTAACAGACGGGGCCTGCCATGGGATGATATTGGCCTATGCATATTTCATCTAATCTGATTCCGTGTTTTAAAGGGGGCGAGCGAGAAAGTGGTTCAAGTTGTGGAAACAATGACATCATGCTGTATGTTCGTTTGGTGACCCAGCCCAATCAAGCGAGCGGGGCTGAACGTTTTCAAAGATATTATCTTTAAACACGGGGAGGAGGTCGGGGGGGCGTAAGCATATTTGCTCCTTTTGTTTTTTTTTTTCTTTTTTTTCCCATCTCTTCTTTTCTGGTAAAGTTTATTTTTCGTTGTCGTTTTTATGGGAAAATAACAAGTGAGTTCCAAAAAAACAAAAAACAAAAAAAGAGAGCAAGTCTTTTCTTTTGGTTAAACACAGATGCAGAAACATCCTAATAACCAGCCATTAAAACCAACCGCACATCTACACTACTATCACACACGCACTCCGCAGCACAAAAATAGAGTGAAAACACTTTTCTGTTTATGATCAGCGCATCTGGACAATGTTAATATATCAAAGCAATACATTTCCGTTTGTTTCTTTTTATTTATTATATTTTTTTTACTCTCATCCCACCCGGGAGGATTACAAAACAAGGATTCCAGAGGATTGCACTGAAAATGTTTCTTTTTTAATAAAAATGAAACGGAGAGAGAGAGAGAGAGAGAGAGAGAGAGTTGAAACAAAACACACGGAGCGGGCCATGACACATACTGTATAGTTTCTGTGCCAGGCCCAGAGACCTGGGGAATATAGGACAAATGAGAGCGAGCAGGAGGAGGAGGGGCGGCGCTCTCCTCAACTGCTGTTTATTTTTCGGTGTCGTTTTTATGGGAAAATAACAAGTGAGTTCCAAAAAAACAAAAAACAAAAAAAGAGAGCAAGTCTTTTCTTTTGGTTAAACACAGATGCAGAAACATCCTAATAACCAGCCATTAAAAACCAACCGCACATCTACACTACTATCACACACGCACTCCGCAGCACAAAAATAGAGTGAAAACACTTTTCTGTTTATGATCAGCGCATCTGGACAATGTTAATATATCAAAGCAATACATTTCCGTTGTTTCTTTTTATTTATTTATTTATTTATTTTACTCTCATCCCACCCGGGAGGATTACAAAACAAGGATTCCAGAGGATTGCACTGAAAATGTTTCTTTTTTAATAAAAATGAAACGGAGAGAGAGAGAGAGAGAGAGAGAGAGAGTTGAAACAAAACACACGGAGCGGGCCATGACACATACTGTATAGTTTCTGTGCCAGGCCCAGAGACCTGGGGAATATAGGACAAATGAGAGCGAGCAGGAGGAGGAGGGGCGGCGCTCTCCTCAACTGCTTTGCTTCAAACATGATTGCCTCACTAACTTTCAAAATACTGTTGATTTAAGCAATGTGCACACAAGGGGTGTTAGGTTTCTGGAGGGAGGGAGGGAGGGAGGGAGGGAGGGGAGAGGAAGGTCAGCAGTTTGGGAGCATAACTTCAGAATTAGAGAAATGGGGAAAAATGTTGCTCATCATATTTTCCCTTACCAAATTAGCTGGGAGGACTCGCATCTCGTTTAAGTGAATCATATGCGGCACCTCAGTGTGGATTCCTACAAATGTTTATGTTGCACATACGGATTCCAAGCCAAGTGACAGTGAGTAACGTCCAACACAACAGTGACGGCTAATAACTAACGCTTATCATCTGTCATTCAGCGACGAACAGGCCCCGCCCACTCACAACTATTCCTGGCCTTTTCTCATAACAGAGCGGCTTCGCCGAAGTCGGTGTTATTATAGAACAGCTGAAAACGTAACACCCTCTTTGTTCCAAGAGCCAGTTTTTCACTTCAACAACATCAGCGTACACACACACACACACACACACACACACACACACACACAGAAACACAACGGTGGAAGAGCATTTTTATCAGCGAGCTCTTCGGCGCAACTTTTATTTTCTTTTCCGTGATTGTGCTGTGGCAATATTACATTCCTCCTGGCAAGGAATTAAATTGAGGACACAAAGTAGCATGGGTATAATCAATCCACGCCGGCGGAGCAGGCCTGATAATTATAAACAAAAACTGTGTCATTCTCGGCGAGGAAAGCAGCTGCAGGGGTGACAGGCGTCGCTGGCCATGAATATGGATCACAGGACTGAAGATCTTGTAACTGACGCAACTGCAGCTTTTTTTCTTTTTTTTTTTTGCTCAAGCTGGTTCAAAGGCTGTGTTGCCGATGGTGACGGGGACAAAATAACGTAAATATGGATGGAGTTTGATAAAGCACGGGCCCCTGACAGCCGTCACCGTCATACCAGGAACGACCCCACATCATAAAAGTCAAGTCCGAGCAGATACTCGATGTATTGGTCATTAACACAAATTTAAAAAATAAACGTGTGATGCTGATTATAAAATAAATCTGTGGATTAATACGATGCATATATGCTATAATGTTCAGTACATACCTCGAGTAGAATAAACAAGATTTCATCACCCAGCTTTCATCTGACAGTTGCATTTCACACCATACTGTACCAAAAGCCTTGCTCACACACTGCAATAGCACTTTTTTTTTCCCTCCCCGCCTTCTCTACCCCCCGAGGTAGCCTGACACACTTCCATGAATTAGCCCAGACAAGACGGACAGTTATTAGAGCCGCCACAGCACATTTGGCCGAATGCAAAAGGTCAAAATTAGCATTGAGGGTAGCGTGGAAGACGTCCTGAAATTGTTGCCCGGATCAGTTTTTAACTTTTCAATATTTCAAAGACGACCCAGGATTATTTCTTACGTGTCCACAGTGCTGGTATTTATCCTAATAAAGATGGATTTCATATAGCCGCTTATCATTGGAAGCCTCGGGAATGGCAAGGAGACCTTTACTCAGCAGCTGCGTGTGTTTCCGCGTGCATATGTGCAAACATTCATCTATGTGTTTGTGCCCAAAACGTAAGACGCCCTTGAGGCCTCGCTCCGCTTGGCAGGATGATGGAAATTACTGAGCTCTGCTGTTCTGAAACAAATCGCAAACAAGTCTCCGAGCAGCGATTCGAGCAGAAATAAAAACCTGCTTCGAACCCAGTAAAACCTTCATGTGAATGACATTAGAAATCTGGTTGCCATAGTCAAAAAACACACACACACACACACACACAGTACTGCCCCCTCAGGCTCTGAAAATAAACCTTTAGCTTAAATGTGGCTCACAGAGGAATGGCTTTATATTGCCAAGTGAATGAGCAACAGCAGCCACAGGATGTAAGCGTTCCTATTCATAACTTATTTTCCTTTGCCTAAAACCGTTTTCCCTTCTGCTCTCACCTTTGCTGCTCCCTTACAACACAATTACCGACTGGTACGTTCACAGGAGGTGAAGAACAATGGCGTCTGACCGGAGGAGCTGTTAGTGCGAATGTCAAACTGATGCCGCGCAGCGCGGGCCCCGCACGGCGAGGGCCCGCTGAGCTCCACCGAGCCGCCCGAACAGAGGAAACATAAAGAGAGATGAATCACATGACTCCTTTGTCTTAGCCCAGCCCGGGGTTAATAAAAAAAAAATGTGCGGATTCATGCAGGGCTTGGGAAGGCGCAGTGAATGGCAAATAGACATGTTCCAGCACTTCGAAATTCCTCACTGGAACCACAGAATGTTTTTGGGAGGTGTGACGGGCGAGAGGGTGTTGGAACGGCGGTCACTTGTTCTTGTAAACAGAAAAGACCCCGACTGAGGACAAACCAACGGAGACCTGATGAAAAATGAATTGTATGTACTGGATTTCTCCTTTAAAAACAGCGCCGAGCCCAGACTTTAACCCAGCTGGGAAACAAAAAGTCGAAATACACAAACACGGTGAAGACAACAGCAGCAGTGACCTCTGTGTGAATCCAACTCCAAGCAGACTTCCTCATAATGTTATGATTATAGAGCTGTGTTGAAAACATCATTCAATATTGAATATTATTTGTGGAATGAGATGGAGACTATTTAAACCGGAGTTGTATTCATGCGTTCTTTCCATTCCTGCTGCCTACATTACCCACAATGCAACACAATTCAGTGTGTTGTGGTAGTAGTTGCTGCTAAAGCCTCCAGCGGGCATGAGCATCAGGCTCCACATTTACTCCACATCCCCTGATCTCCATCTCGCACCCAGCAGGTTCCGACTTTGATGACATCATCCATTTCCGCAGCTCCCTCAGGAGCCACCAACACACTCCACAAACAGTAAACAGACACTGATTCCAATTTAAAAGCTCAATGGATTATCCCGAAAGTGAATGATCAGGAAACGCTGTTGTGTTGAAGACGCATGTTTTCACAGTCTGGCTGTAAAACCCAAATCACACAGCAGCTGCCTTTTTCTTTGTCTTCATTTTAATACGCACCGAAATCCTAAATGGACTCAAGCACATTTTCTGGAATTCCACATAACAGAGCACTTGGCACAAGTATGTGCCGACACGTTCCCAATGTTCCATTCCAATCGGACTGGATCACGATGTCAGCGTTACATCAGCCAAAGTTGGCATCTCCAGCTTACACACTCACCAAACTCGTCACAGATGCTTTCGTTCTGCAGCAAGGTGGGGTGCTCGAAGGTGTCCCGGCAGTACAGGATCCTCGTGCTCCCGCCCAAGGCGGCGATGCCGCCCAGCGCCAGCACCGTGTGGTCGATGAGCAGAGACGATGGCTGCTCCCTGAGCCGCACCAAAACGGAGCGGTAGCGACAATATTGGGGATAACTGAGGACCAGCACCTTGCGCCCATCCTCCTCCTGGCCTGAAAGACACAAACCAGAGACGCACAATCAGACTGTGATCGAATGAAATAATACATACTTTAATCCAACATCCAATCGGGAATGCTTAGATAGGGAAATCGGGAACATTTTGTTTCTCAACTGCTCCTGGAAGATTTGCAGATGAATGGCAACATTTAATTTTGGAGGACGCCGTCACTTTGACTTTCTGTTGAAATTTTTATATTTTTATTCTCTCTGATGGATTGTTCTTTTTGCTGCTGCTATATTCTGGTCCATCTACAACCAGCGTACTGTGAATATGATCCTTTTACATTTCACCATTGACCTTGGAAAAGTTTCCTGTGCGACTAAACTTAAGTTTGACTGTAACTTTGAGGATAAAAGATTGAGAAGTGAGCCTCCACGTGTAAACCAAAGAAAATGCTTATTTTCAATTACCAGAAAGCCCGTCAGCTAATTTACCCATTAACAATTAATCGATTTCACAACCTGTCTCTCTCCACACACACACATTTACGCACACCGCCAGTTCATTTCCTACTACGACAATCTCTTTGTGCGTTTCAGGAAGTGCATTACAAGTGACACCTGACGCTGCAGTTTCACTGTGACACTGTTTCAACGGTTTGCATAAAAAGTCTCCCGACTTCCTTATGGTAACGACAAATTACCCACACAGTGAACACAAAACGCGCTTCACGCGTAATGCCGTCAGGCTGCATGTTTATATGACAGCCGCCTGTGTTAGGGCGACAAGAGGAATGTCAAGAACATCTCCTCCCGTCTGCTGGTTTGTCGACAGGGTTTCTAACAAGCAAGTTCAATTGGGGGGAAATGTTCGGAGCAATTTAGACAAAACAAGTGCGTGTGTGTGCGTGTGTGTGCGTGTGTGTGCGTGTGTGTGCGTGTGTGTGCGTGTGTGTGGCCATTCGCAGCCCGGCTAAGTGGAAAGCCTTCCTGTCTGCTGTCAGTTTCACCTTACAACCACCTAAATGCACAAATCTATTTATACCTGCCAGGAAAAAAAACAAGGCAATTCTACAATCATTTGTGAGAAAATTAGTGATAATAAGTTAATTAAAGCTGGAGTCTGACACTGCTGCTTGATGGGAAATTAGCGTTTAACTCAGCTAATAGTGAAAGCGACTACTCACGCAGTCTACTTTTAACCACTACGCTGGTGTTGTTCTTTTTGATGTGGGTGTATAATTAATATTGCACTGGCAGTGAGCTCGTTTGATTGATGTATTTGCGCCCGCGACAGCGAACTGGCAAAGAGACCTTTTCCATTATTTGGAGAACGTCAGAACAGGATGTACACGCAGAGCTGAAACAATAAACCCACATAAAAGCCAGGAGGATACGCTGATAGACAAATCGGGCCGTTAATAGGCTTTTAAACGGATAGTATGTAAACGTCTAAGTGCTACGAGCGCAGCGCGGCGAGGCTTCGCGTAGGTACGACGGCACTTCAAGTGAAATGTTAAGTTAGCTGTGGAATGTTTGATGGGAGCATTTGGGAACGATTTTACCACTATAAAGTCATAAACCCGAAAGACTAGATAAATAGAAATGGCGATATCCAATGACGGTGCTACAGTGGATGACTATTGAGAGATCTGAAATGTTTTCAGAGTTCATCCTGAGGGGAACGTGAACATCTGTATAGGATTCCACCACAATGCATCAAATAGATATTTCAATGTGGGGCAGAGTGGAGCTCTGACTGACAGACTGTCATCCCTGGGCAATAAAACACCATTAACCTCACCGCTGAACGCTTACAACAGAGAGCGTGCTATTATTATGATGGCGGCTGGAAAGATCAACACAATCATCCAAACACAACTCCTGCTGCCAGAGAAATATGTCAAGTCACTATAACAACATTTATAATGGAACACAATGTCATACATATATATACACAGACACAGACACACACAAAACACACACACACACACTGTGTATAGCAACTTATCTTCATACCCCCCCCTCTAACACTCAAACTGAAACAGTAGACTTTGAATGACCTATTTATTCGACCACAATAAAACCTGTTCTTTCAGGACATTATCTTCTGTATGTGGACTCTATGCAAATAAAAGTGCTGACTGTTAAGGCTACAGGCTACTACAGTTTTATAACTTACAACGTATCATGACTTTTATTATCAAGTCGTCTATTAACCCCCCCCCCCCTCCTCCCACCCCAACGGACTAAACTGATTCTAATAAGGAGACAAATTTGCACAATCATAGTTTCCTACATTTTATTCAATTCAAATGATTTATGTTTGAGCAACAGTCCATTATTAGTATGTGATCATAACGTGCTTTTAATCATATGTGAATATGATTTTTTTTTATATAAATGAAATTGGCCAAATCTTTATCCACAGACAGAATATTCATGTGCTTTATTTGTTCTTCCAGGCTACAGTCAATAACACGTTATTGTCTATGGTCTCTCGCTGATACAGCTGACGACACAGTTCAACAGTTGATGAAGCAGAGTCATGCAGTTCCAAACATGATTTTCCTATAAATTATTCACCGTCCTGTCTGCTTTTATAAAGCTCTCGGACATGACATCCATGGGAATGTCTGCCGGGCAGTTAATATTTTAGCGGAGGTTAACTAGCAGGAGTTTCACGTTCACTGCACAGACAATTTTAAGAGGTCCATTTAAAAACAATGTGGGTTTTTGTTTTTTTTTTGCCATTTTTTCTTTGTGCAGCAGCAACAGAGCAGGAAGGACAGCATTCATAACATAATTACAGCAGCTGCAATATGGACAATCAGCGTTAATAAGTTCCACTGTTTTCCAATATGGCGTCCACTTCAAAAGGCATAATTAGAGCCATTCAAGCGTCACACACATGCACACAGCGTATGGCGAGGTAGGTATTCTTGCGCACACACACACACAAACACACATCCATACTCCGCTGCAGACACACAAATCCATTAAAAACTGCAGCAGTGGTCGTATGGAATTACAGCTGAGAGGTAGCGCAGGCTTTGTTTCCAAATGTCAAGGATTTTATTGTAAGCGGTCACCGTCAGAGCTGCTACTTCTCCTGAGGATCCACACAACATTTCTCTTGATTAGATTCAATTTGGAGGGGGAGCTGCAGGCCGTTAATAACGCCAGGGAAAGGTGCTGTAAAGTAAGCAACTCTGGGGGTGCGTGTAATGTGTGTGTGTGTGTGTGTGTGTGTGTGTGTCGGCACATGTAATGTACCACTTAAACACTTTCAAAATTTGTTCTGTTCCTAAAGCCCGACCTTTCAGAATAAAAGATGACCTTATCTTCATTTAAGCTGGAAGACACAGTGAGGACATTATGCAACGTCATGCATTTCTTCCTGTCTGGATCCCCTCTCTGTTTGTCCTTCTGTCCGCCCGGCCTCCTCTGCTGGTGGCGAGGCGCGTTGATCAAACAGCTGCGGCTCCGGCAGATTATTTTCAGAACGCGCTGTAAAGCTCCTGACCTCATAAACAACAATACTGTCGGGGTCATAACTGCTCTACAGGACAGCTGACATTACAACCACTCAGTCAGTGCGGCACTCAGTGTATCCTACTACAGTGCGACAGCAGTAAACTGAGAAAGTACACGGACGATAAAGTACATAGCAAGGTAGATACACATACAAATACTGAATACTGTATACACACACACACATGCACGTAAACAAACACATATATACACACACACATATATATATAAAAGGAAGTAAGAATATATATATATATATATATATATATATATATGTATGTATACATACACACACACACATACTGTACATAACGTGCACACAAGTATAAGTAATCATTACATGCAGACATGTTTGAGATATTAGTTGAGTTTATACACACACATACATGTATATGTATGTATGTATGTATACATACACACATACACATACTGTATATAACATGCACACAAGTATAAGTAATCATTACATGCAGACATAGTTGAGTTTATATGAGTTTACTTATTAACTTCTGTTTACACTGTCCCTCCTGGATGGTAACTGTAGTTGTACAGTGTCTTCTGTCTGGCGTCTGCAGAAATAACCCTGCACAGTACAAATTTATAGCAGAGAGCCTGTGTAACAAAGTGGAATGGAGTGGGGGTGGGGGGGTGGGGGGGTCAGGGATTATAAAAGACCCAGGGTTTACGAGCCAACAGAGACCTAGCAAGACAAAATCGAGTTGTTTTATGTTGGATGGAGTGTTTTTGGAGCTTGACTCATCCTAGGGATTAAAAATCCCCAGATTTGTAAATGTGATGCAATTCCATAGGGATATATCCTAAACTTGTGTTGCGCACGAATTCTGGTCAAGGAGAGACATTGGAGAAATGATTTCACAAACTCTACTTTAGGAAACTCGTGCATAGTTCAGGAGCCAAAAGTTAAAATAAAATAAAAATGATTTCTTTTCATTTCCTGTTGGAGGAACAACTTGAAGACCTTGATTAGTTGTTGTTTTTTTTTTCCCACCCACTGCTCCTCCTCATGAGTTGTGTTACTGTTGTAAGCAGTTGCAGGATTAGCTGCATGAAGTCACTTGAAAATCAATTCAAATGAAAGAAGCAAATGAGCGACATTAGCATAAGTCTGGTCTTATTTACAAGTCCACGGACAGCAGAACTTAGTTTCAGCTGTGGACAAATCACAGGCGACTGAGTTGCTTCAACGAAAAGTGCAATGCACTAATGCAACCAGGATGTGACAGAGTCATGGATGACCGAGCACAACAGGATCGGGCAGATCTCAGTTACATAGTCTGAGATAAAAGTTTTCTATAACACGAGTTGAAATGCAAACGGAATAAACTTTTCAGATTTTCATTCAGGCCCCACAGCAACAACCCAAATATTCAGACGTGTGCGTACAATGGGGTCCTGGGTCACGTCTCAGGTTTAAGTCAGCATGAATCATCTGTTACATTCATTTGAGGTTTGGATAACGTAAAAATAGCATCAGTCAGGAAGCACTACATTACCTAGTGTTCCTTTCTTTCTTCCTTTTTTTTTTTTTTGTTATTCAGAGCAACATATTAGCGTCTCGGGTTCTGTTTTGACCAAAGGTGGCTTTTTAAGAAACTGCACAGTGAATCAATACGGTGTGTTACCGCTGTGGTTCAGCGCGATTGTGCTTTGCTATGAATCAAGACCCAAGGGATGCGATGCCACACAAATAAAAGGGAAGTGAACTCAAAGAAAAAGCTGTGTCTGTTGGGCACGCAAACACCTGTCACCGAGCAGCATTATCCCTCCAGCCCCCTTTTTAATCAGAGGGAGCAAAGAGAAGCACGAGGAAAACAAAACCAACAGTTACAGTGCAGAGGTTTTGGGGTTTTTGTTTTTTTTATGCTTATTGATTTGAAGATATGAAATAAAACAAATGACAAAAAAAAAAATTGAAAGAAAAACATGTCGCATGCTTCTGTAATTTCATTTCAAAAAGGCGAATAACACTGGTTTTGATTGTACTGATTTCCTGGCTTCCAGGCGGCCACTGTTTTCAATTCATGCCAGCGTGGCTTTAAAGTTTCCAATAAAACATTTGGTATTGGTATGTTAACGGAAACGAGGAAACTTGACAGTCGCCTGCCAAACAGCAAAATTTCGAAGCCAAACTCGTATCATCCTTTTCACAACATCTGCGTCTGTTTCCTGTCCGTCCTCAGAAATTAAATTCCTCTTTGAAAGACTCGAGAAACGACTCCTCTCGCAGCCAACTTGTGTGCTCTTGGACATCTCAGATGTTGGATTTCCCTCGAACACACCACTGCATTTCAAAACAGACAAATCATCTGAAAGTGCACACTAGTAATTTCAAGTTTCGCAAGAGGCGAAAAAACTTGGATGGTGGAGCCTGTTTAGGAAAAGGTTTCTGATGTGTGCAGAGGATTCATGGTTTATGGGCTCAAAGTTACACAGTCCTATAAAAACATTATATGGGAAACACTGCAGTAATGTAAATAACCCTACCGCAGCAGACTGGTAAAGTCATTAGCTATAGTAACTGTCATGAGACACTCTGCGCAGTAAAACACACACATCTCAATCGACTCCAACACTGTAAAAGCAACAAAAATTAATATATGTGCACAATGTTTGGCTCATAAAAGTGACGAAATTATATTTAACAACACGGAGCGAATCTGATATTGGTAGGATAAATATTCCAGTGTGCCAGCCTCCTCCTCGTAGGAAGAAAAAACCCTTAATAGAAAAAAAAAAAATAGGGAAGAGGAAAGAAAAAAAAAAAAGGGGGAAGTGAGGAGACGGTGCTGTGACGCAGCCACACTCCATATGAGAGAAACAGAAGTGGAATAAGCATGATGGGAACAGACTCCGACACTGGATTACAGCAGAAACATTTTCTGTAACTACATCAGAGCAAAAATAAATAAATAAATAAATAAACAAATAAAAAGCCAGTTTCTCGTCCATAAAGAGATCACTCGTCATAATCACAATCTCCGAAATGCCACATACGACACGAAAGTCATTAGTTGCGGTTGAGGCAGCTGCTCCGCTGGATGAATAGCTGCTGCGATATTAGATGAAACATAACCGATATCATTCAATTTCAGAGCAGTCAGAGTTATAAAAAAAAAAGGGGGGCTGATCTAGTTCCGCGTGTCTTTTACGCCTTTGAATGCTGGGATTGAAACTAACTGTAATGGGGAGGGGAGGTGGTGGGTAAAAGCAGATCTGTGCTGGCTAATTAAAAAACAAAAAAAAATCCAAATGTGACTCATGTAAACTGTCTTTGACATTCAGCCGAGCTCGGAAAAATCCAAACTGCCCACGAGGCCCCGACAGGAACTCCCGAGCAAAATGTGCTTATTCCTCTTGTCACAGGCGAGCAGGGAAAAGCGGAGAAACCGCTCCTCTCATTGCTCGCTCGCCGCCACCCGCTGCACTGTAGTCCTTAAATCACTCACTCCACTCAAATGTGCTGCTGTCAACATTTCCACATTATCTGCTCGGCCAGGGAACTCACAGGACCCCCCCCCCCCCCCCCCCCCCCCCCCCCCCCCCCCGCTGCTTTTGTGGGGTTGGCGACTCGGCGAGAAATGGCAAGGCGTGTGTAACCTCCAGCCAACAGTGTCACTTTCATATTTAATGTTTTGTTTTTTTCCCTTCTTCTTCTTCTTTTTTTTTTTTTTTTAAATTCTTCGCTTTGAATAAACGTTAACCGAAAAAGTCCAAAGGCTATAAAAAGAAAAATAGGCGTGAGGGGAAGAAAGGGGAAAGGAGAGAGGATCTTATTTAGTATTCTCTCTCTCACTCCTGCAGCCTCAGCTCCATGCTCTCTGTATTGATTCCTGAGGTTTGCCCTGTTGCCATTTAACTTCTTCTTATAATATATAACACATCTCTGATTCTTAAGCCTCCTCTCCCTCTCTCTCTCCCTCTCTCTCTCTCTATCTCACTTTTCAGTGGAGGGACATGACACTGAGATGGGGCCATGCAGGCAGCAGCAGGCGCCCGATCTGCCTATTGGTTTCATGTTATTGAAACCTGACCAAATAAAGAGGGAACAGCATCTGTCAATGACACCAAATGGAAATTGTGCATAGAAGGGGGATTGTGTGTGTGTGTGTGTGGGGGGGAGGGGTTCCCCCCCGCTGGACTCAACATTGTTCTTCTGACGGAAAAACAGAATTACATAAAACAGCAAAACAAATGAATCCAATTCGCATGAGTCACCGCCTGTCCAATCTGTGAATGACTCCACTATCTTGGATTTAACAAAATGTGCTGGAACATTTTGCAATGTGCAGTCAACAAAACTGCATGAATCACACGGCGTCAATTTACTGTATCACTGTGTCGGCGCAAAACAAAGAGCTGCAATCTCAGAGTGCATCTCTGTCGCTCATATTTCTCTTTTATTCCACAGATCTGCACAGAATAACACCACGCGCTCGCAAAAGACTCAGCGGCCGTCCATCATCAACATTACATCACTGACTCACCTTTCCCCTGCTCACCATATCAGCTGCAAGCTGTGCTCCTATACACAAACGCACACAACTCTCGTCAGCCACTTAAAGGCTCATTTCACCTCGGAAACAACCTCAAATAAAACTGGTGGAAGTTATTTTTAATGTGTCACATTCAAACTCCTTCTTTTCCACGTACCACATTTAAATTCATATGATAGATGATCCGCTTCAATGTGTTTGTCGGACACTAATAGGCTTCATTAATCCATGTATTTATACTACCAATAGTTAAATATGTATCAGTAGCCCCCCCACCCACCCAAAAAAAGAAACAGATATACAGATATATATATATATATGTGTGTGTGTGTCTGTGTGTGTATGTGTATATACATATATCTGTTATCTGTTATACAGATAACAGATATTTCTCTGGTGGCCTGGTGGAGACCAAAACAGAGTGTGAATGATGTGGGTGATGTGAATGATGACAGAGGATTCCTCAGGTAGCCAGAAATACACAACTCCAAACTCCAGCTAACACAGTATTCTACTACCTGCACATTCATTCAAACGGTTTACGCAAATATTTACACAATGTACTTTTTTTTTTCATTTCAGTTAGCTTGAAATGTGGTACAACTAGAATGTTCCACTTGGCTACATAATCTTCATTGACTGTTTGGAACATGCTGAAGTTACAGATTTTGGGAGGGGGGTGGGGGGGGATGTTGATGCTGCAGGACTGGTTTGAGAAGTTTCCGTGGAGGTGACTCGTCATGAAATTCAGCTGCTTGGCCGTTCACTGTATCCCACTGGCTTAGCATTCACAGAAACGCCTGCACACTAATTCCTGTAAGGAAATTGTGTTCCCACAAAAGGGCAGAGGAGAAGTTCTACTGAAACTGTACAGAGAGGGCGAGAGAGAGAGAGAGAGAGAGAGAGAGAGAGAGAGAGCTCCATGCATGCTGGCTCCTGTTCTTAATTATAGTAAAGCACTAAAGTGCCTCATTCATTTCAGTAGGGTGGGGCAGTGGCCTGTGACAAAGATTTGAAAAAAAACAAAAAAAAAACGTTTATATAATTTTCACCTCAATTTATTTAAGTGTGCTGCACTGGGATTGAGGATACACAGCTATGCATACAAAAACAAGCACACACGTAAGACGTCACACACACACACACACACACAGAGAGAGACACACACAGAAAATTCAACTTCCCTCATCTTAATTCCATCCCAGATGTTCTTGTGGTTGATGGGGGGGAGGGGGTAAATGGCCATACCACGTTTTGAAAAACACACACTTGTAATTAATGTTCTCAGTTAGAGAAGAGAAGAGAAGAGAAGAGAAGAGAAGAGAAGAGAAGAGAAGAGGAGAAGAAACAACACAAGCACTTTCCTCCAGTTGATTTATGTGATTCTATTACATTAAACATTCTTTCCCCTGAGCAGGCTCAGCTCCCTAGCAACCATCGCTCGCAGCCCTAATGTGTCTGGCACCGAGCCAGAGAAAGCTGCCTGCCTTATTGATTGCCAGATTGAAAAGTTTGCATTTAATAGGTCCTGTAATACATGAAGGAATTATTCAGAGGTAGCTCCTTGTCAAAAACCCAAATTGGTTCTTTCGACTATCAAAGAACAAGGGGCCTGTGTAACAAATAGGTAAAGCTCTGAGGGGCCCCCTTTGGTGCCCCGAGATGGAATTATACATAGCTGTGGCCTCCTGGAATGATCACAGTCGTGGTCTGACACCATGATTACTACAGGGTTAGAGGTTACAAGTTGTTGCTTGAGATAAAAAAAGACAGGTTTTTGCCGTGTCGATCCCCGTTTGTACGCGGTGACGAATGGGCCCTAAACACTGTCTGGTCCCCGGCTTCATCCTGACTAATGAGAGACTGCTGCCGAGTTTCGGGGGTCAGTCCACTTATGGAGCAGTAAGGAAACAAAAAAATGCAAAATACCACACGGAGCTAATTCAATCAGCTATTTTTGGTTGCAGAGATACAAGCAAGTGAGAGCCTTCGCTGTGTCCCTTCCCCTCGCCGCACACCAGCCTTTACACCCAGGTGACGGCACTATATACTGGGTGGAGGGGGGGGGCGTCTTATCAGGAGACTGGGAATTGGGTCAGGCAAGGAATTACATGCCATTCCAGATCAAAGTTGCCGTGTGTATCTCCTCAAAGAAGGGCCCCTGTGTTATTTACTTATTTCTCAGGGCGTATGCTGTCTGTGAAAGGAAACATGATTTAATATGTTTCTGGTAAAAGAGGACGCTGGAAAAAAAAAAGAAAAAAGAAGGTGGGAGGGGGAAGAATAATACTAGAAGCTATTTAGGACAGGCATGTTTCCCAGTGGTAAACTGTAATGAGAAGGGGGGGGGGGGTACTGGAGATGTTGGGGGGGTCGTCATTCTGCGTGGCTCCATTGTAAATTCCTGTCATTATATAAGACCCTCTCTCTCTCTCTCTCTCTCTCTCTCTGTCATCAGATCTGTATGGAGGAGGCAGCCTTTAAATAAACAGCCCGCGGAGTTAAGCCAACTGGAACCTTTTTCAATAATTATATCCAGCACAATACTCAATTTACATTTCATTTATTTAGCTGAAGGACTTGACAGCGGAGCGCAGGAAAGAGTGACATGAGCAGCGGATGATAACAACTCCCCCCCCCCCCCCCCCCCCAAGGGGGGGCCCCCCCCCCCCCAAAGGGGGCGACGTTTGAGTCGGTGCCTCCGAGGGAGACTGTTCGGAAAGCAATATGTCATTAAAAATCAGCGCCATCTGTTCAGATTCCTAGTTTATGTGCTGTCATGGATATAAACTGCACTGAAGGTACAAAAGCAAATTTCAGAAATGCAAGTGTTGGGATGTTTTTTTTTTGTTTTTTTTTAACTTTTCCCATGCAATTAGATTCTGCAGTCAAACTGCACCACGGAGAGAAAAAAGAAAAACAACCACTAACAATTGCTTTCTCTCCACAAGCCCTAACGATCTCCTTTTGAAGTTCTCCAGCAAACCGTTTTCCATGTGACACACACAGTATCTGGCTCAACAAGCAGGTAAAAAGCATTCATTCCAGATTAGAGAAAATGACCTGCGATGTGGCGAAGCCGCCGCCGCCGCCAGAGCTGTAATCCCCGTGACGCAGCACACGCGGCGCTTGGAGCAGCTTGTTTCACGTTGCACGAGGGAGATAAGAACTTGAGTGGAGACTATCTACTCGCGTCGATGATATGATCACCGGTCACTGCTGCCAAACCAACGTTATTCGTGATTTCTCTCCATTACAAACACGCGCGCCGAAGCCAAGTTCAACATGAGCCCACAGAGGACAATGGGAGATCGGTTTGTTATGTTTTGATTTGTTGTTATTCTTGCGTATCGTGTGGATGATATAACACACAGCCAGAAAGTGGCAAGAAATGAAAAGAACAGGAGTGGTGCCAATCATTTTGGCAAATGCATCTGTTGTCTAAGAACTCGCCGGTCTTAGTGACGACTGCCAATACGTGTGTGTCGTAAGACAGAGGGGTCAAACACGGGGTCAAACACGCAACCAGAGTCAATTTGTTCCTGGTGAAAGCCAAACGCTGGAATACCGTGGTGTTTTATTGCATATCCGTCCATCTCTCGGGTCCCTCTCCCTCCTCCAGTGCTCTTTTTTTTCCCCTCCACGTTCAATAATAACAGCACTCAGCAAGATAAATCTAAGTCATGCCGATACTGTAACATCATGTTTTTGTGACTGGGCTATTGTTAACTTTAGATATTATCCTCTGACACATGGGATGAAACAACAGCTTTTCCCTGAGTTATGGCTGTGGGGAAAACTGAGAGGAAAAGGGGAGAAAAAAAAACTGGCTGAATGCCTCTCATTTTGCCAAGTGCTCCTCGGGCCAGTGCATAACAAGGAAATGGACTGACAGATTGAGAAAGAGGACAGAGAGGCATCAATGATCTATTGTTTGGAGGCTCGGCGCTCCGTCCAACTCCCCTGGCAGTCAATATATTCAAGAAACCAAAATACATTACACCACCTGCAACCAGATCTTTTACAAATACACATTACTTCAGTTGTATTTCTTAATAAAAGCATTTAGAAGCTTTATGTGCCCATGCAAGAATGTGCGCACACAAACGCACAAAACTGCTGCCATCAAAAGGTCTGGAATCTATCAAAGCCCCCATTGCAATTACCTTGCAATGCTGGAAAACCAATACATTACATCGATGCTTTGAAATGCTGTACAGTATGTTATACCTACAAGGCTATAAGTCTATCTTACACACTATGCACTACAATATACACTATATCCTGCAGCCATGGCTCTGCGACCCACTCTGTGCAGCTGGCTTTTTACAGATTATGACAAATACTGCATTAAGCGAATGTGGAAAACGATCTGCAATCAGCTGCAGGGGCTATTTATATTTACTTTGGCGTTACAGGGTTGTGCCGAGGCAAAAATAAAGCTGTTTAATGTGTGAGGTAATTAGCTCACATACTATAGAAGTCAAGTTATTACTGTCAGAGTGCACGAGTAAAATGTGTGTGTGTCCGAAAAGCATATACATGATGACACACTCTCCTGCATTGGAAAGGTATTATAATAAGTATACGCGTACTGTATCATGATAAAAAACGTATAAGAGTTACGTTAGTATTCCTACTGCAAACAAACTGGATTATCATTACTGATGCATAAGCAGCTTTTGATCTTTGTAGCTGTTTGAAGTGGAGCTACTTTAACAATTTATACTGTTTAATCTGTAAAAATGCAGCATATTTTATAAATGTACGTGTAGTGTGGGTGATAATGTGTAAAATTACCAACTTTAAGGCTTAACATTAAATAAACGAGTAAAGTACAAGTATCTCAAAGGAAACTGTAGAAAGTTCA
This sequence comes from Trinectes maculatus, assembly GCA_016785345.1. Classification (NCBI taxonomy): domain Eukaryota; kingdom Metazoa; phylum Chordata; class Actinopteri; order Pleuronectiformes; family Achiridae; genus Trinectes; species Trinectes maculatus. Next base: position 103,561 of record JAFBJQ010040025.1, read on the forward strand.
GTTCAATCTGAGCAGATTTTCTTAATGTTGATTTGAATTTCAGATCGTTTTGGTGCAGGACAGGACGTCCAGAGGGGGACGGCTTTACATGCATTCATAAAGCAGATGGACCGGCAGGCTCATAAAACATGCAGTTATTCGCCGGGCAATCTGTGACGTCTCCGATTCCCGCTGAGCTGCACAGCATCATTCCTATCTATCTGTGGGAAGACAGAATGCAACTATGAGGAAGAAGCAGTACCAGAGAGCCGCACTGAAATATTCATGTTGCTGTGATACTTGAAATCAGCATCATTTTGACAAAGACAAACACAGAGAGCTGTCCAGAAGTCAGATTGTAACTACAGCTGACAAGATACAATTTGTACATTTGTTCCTATTAGATCAAAAAAAAAAAAAGTTTTTTTATTTTTCAAGTCAGAAAATTTGTTCTGAAAAGAAGAAGCTCAGTGGGTTTGTGCCTGTTTAAGATGCCTGGCAGAGGTCACATCAATAGCGTGTCTGTTGTTCCAGACCTGACTAATGGAGAGAGGAGAGACACAACTGTTGTTTCAGAGCTCGCTAATGGAGAGACGCAGCTCTTCATTTCCTCTGAGGCCATTCTCATTGTTTAACCATGCGCCAGCCTTCCGCCCCTCCCCTCGTGCAAGTCAGGGGAAAAAAAAAAAAAAAAACAACACACATTATGTGACGTTCCAGAAATAAAATAACACAAATTATTAATGAAAATAGCTATTGGAAGAAGCTGAATTTGATTACAGCGCGAGCCATAACAGGATATGGGCCGGGGTGCAGGGGTGGTCCGCCCCTCTCTGTGTCTTTCCCCCATTCAAATTCGAGGCATGCTCAAACATCTAATAGATTTTTCCAGCCCGGCACACAATTTACTGCTTACAGATTTAAAATTCTCTGGCTTCCGGCCAGGCCACAGTCAGAAGGGAATTAATGATATGAGCACATCAGTGAGGGGAAAAACGGCTTGTGATTCTCTTTCCTACAGGTCTGAGCATAATGAAGAAGATACTGCCATAACACCCCCCCCCCCCAAAAAACCTTTAAAAAAGAAAAAAAGAAGTGGGAGGGGGTAAGTGAGCCAAGTAATCAATACATACACTCAATTAAATGGCTTCAGAAGGGGGTTTGGACAGTTTGTGGAATCTGTTCCATGGAAATATGTTGGAGCGGTGGAAAACAAACAAGTGTAAACAATACAATCTGCCACATGCTCTGAATGGAGCTGTGCAGTGTGGTGTGTCTTACTCGAGCATGGCATTCTTCCTCTGTCAGTCACAACATACTATTGCTCTCGTAACGCCACAGCGCCTTCCCTTTATCTTTTCCAGGAAAACCACTTGCTCCTTCCCACGCCGCAGCCCAAACACAAAAAAACGCTCGCGTGGCCCGACAGTGACTCAAACGGGCCCAAATATTCCTCTGTATTGTCACCGAGACAAATCAGCCGTGAGAAGACAGCATCTGCCTGTTTCCTTATCACCGGCTCCTGCCCGCATAAACATTCGGTGACGCTCGGAAAACACGCTCGGAAAACACGCTCGGAAAATGGGACCGAATCTCCCCTCTGCATCAAATTGAAATGTTCCAGGTGAAATATTGCTGGAATATCAGCTCGGGTTTATGGGACAAACCTGGCATACGGATCAGATGTTGCATCAGAGAGAAATACAGTGACTCTATCCCCCGGTGGCTAAGGCTGTATAGAACCACAAAATGTAATGATACTGGGATTTGGATGGGGGGGGGGGGATATTGCTCCATATTGCTTCACAGGCCCGCACTCTCTGCCATAAACGTCCTGCTCTGATCATATACATTTAAATACGTCCCACTAATCGCGAGCAGCGTGAACAGTGGTCAAGACTGCAGAAAAAAAAATACACGAATCTACCCTTTAACTAGTATTGTCATTCTTTGGTAGTATTTTGATTCTTTGTTGGCATAAATTGAAATATGCTGATTTCCTATGTTATATTACACATTTTTAAAATATATTTTAATATATATTCTGTAGGACAGTATACAGGCGGTTGGTGGTTCTTTATATATATATATATATATATTTTTTTTTTTTTCTGTTGTGTATGTATGAAAAGAAAATGAAGGCCTCTGTGGACAAAAGCATGAGCTAAATGGATGTAATGTACTTAGAACATGCAATGTGCGCCATAATGAAAGTCAGTTATTATGGATTACTGAGGGTCGGAGGAAAAAAAAAATCCATGATGCAATTCTTTTCATTCATACAACTTGCAAAGTGCTCTGTGATTTACATCTCATCAAATTACTCCCCGGGCCCTGATGGCGGCATTCGATGAAAAACATCAATCACAGCTCACCATTTGCAGCTTTTCGAAAAGCAAAGAGCTGCATGACGAACATGTCCTTCCTTGAATAATAATAATACCGACTGACCTTCATTACAAACATTTACTGACTCGCCTACGAAAACATTAATAATCTAATAATTCACGACAAGAATAATAATTTAATCCATCATGTACCAGCCACTTATCCAGTTTAGCCTGATCCACTGCATGTACTGCACTGCTTTTACTATGAAGTAATACTGCTTTAATACTTAAACTAATACTAATACGGAGAATAACTGAATGGCGTTAAATGGTCAAAAGAAGCTGCAGTGTAAGAAACAGTAGCCAGGGGGAGAGGTGCATGTTTTTTTCAGTCCACTGTGTATTGTTTAATCAGCCTGCATGGTTATTTCCACCCCTCTGAGCGTTTTCCCTGAGATCCCTGATGAGCCCACTTCAGGTGATCCTGCAGGTGAGGGCAGGAGTCAGGAACTCCCCTCTATCTTCCACGAATGCAGGGGTCACGAGCTCTGACCTCGTCTAATCCTCCACATCATCTCAACTCTCAAATCTGCTCGCCGGTTTCCGCCGGCGACGGCCTGACTTTGAGGAAAGACGAGACGGAGGAACCTGTCGAGTCCGTTTTTGTTGTTGTTGTTTTATGCTTACTCTCCATTTATGGCTCTCAGCACAAGCCCACAAAACTGTATCAGCAGATACGGCTCTCCAACGCTCGGAGAACACGACCAGAAACCAATTTCAGCAGGCAGCGGTGAAAAAAAAGAGAATCAGGCCAGTTCTCTGGGGAGTGATAGCGGGGCGGAATGTAAACTTCCCTGACAAGCCATCCCTCGTGGCTTAAACTGTAAAAAAAAAAAAAAAAAAAACCCTCTACTACTCAAAGTATAAGATAAACTAAGTGGACACAGTGTATTAGTTGATTAAGCGGATTACATGACAGATCGTGTGAGGAATGTCAGGATGTAAGGAACACTGCATTCTGTCATGAGAATATGATGATATCACAGTCTCCTTCTCATGGAATTCAGGGACACTTGTGGAATCCCATTTCCCTATTTGCAATTATTTATTTATTTTTTTAAAATCAAGCACCTTTAACATAATTTATAACCACAGCGTGGTACTTTGACATTTCACTCCTTGTACACATTAACCAAACAGGATATTTGAAGTTAATTATTAAACCTCAGTTGTGTCGCTGCTACAGATTTTACTTTTTCGTTTATCGTTAAAAAAACATATGAATCACCTCATTTGAATAGAGCCACTTCAGTGTACTTTCCCAACATGTGTTTCTTGACTTTACAAGACAAAGCCATGTCTTTAAAGGACTTTCAGGAAAAGGCCTTTAATGTGCTTGAGTCAGCCGTTCTGCTAAAACGGTGCATCTCAGAGCCGGACTAATTCTGCCATTTGAATTATGACACCAATCATCTCTCTGCCTGGCAGCTTTTAGAGAACTGCAGCTGTCGATGCTGCAGGACACAAGTGAAGGTCACTTGTTTCTCTAATTAATTACTTAACGATGGTGCATGCATCTCTGATTTCAATCTCCGCGCATTTCCGAGGACAGAGCGGAGCTTTGTTCGCGCGCCGCTCTGTGATTCCCTGTGTAACGCAGATCACGATGCAAGATGAGATGCTTTTGTCTTGTGGTATTTTTTCATACGCCTGCCTCAGAGACACAAATACAGAACAGTGCGCTTAATTCACATAGGCAGGTTGCCAGGAAAAGTTAGGATATGCACTTGGAAAAAAGGAAAAAAAAAAAAGAAAGAGAAAGAAACTGTTTCCCTCGATAACAATGGCACACTTTATTGCTCTTTAGCTCACAATGGTTTTTATGTAGTGTTGCTGCAGTATCCTGTTATGGGGGGAACAATCCGATTCCTCTGACACGGTTACGTTTCAGCCGGGGAATAACAATCAGCAAACACATCATTCACGTAACGCAGCCAGCGTTGACTTCAGGCTATTCTGCTCATAAATATAATCCAAAAAGAAAAAAAGAAAAAAAGAGAGAGAGAGCGAGACAGAGGGAACACAGCGCTAATAAAAAAGTCAGTTTAGTCAATGAGCCAAAACATTACACAGAATTACAAACGCTCGGCTACAGGACGCTTTAAGGGCACTTTTATATCGGATCTGCTGCTGCGACATGAATATTTCATTTGGGTAGTCAGCAGCATTGCAGTGGCACATTTCATATTTCTATGCAAACCCTTGCTCAGAGTAACGTGCATTTGCCTTGATGAATAAGTGATCTCTCTCTCTCTCTCTCTCTCTCTCTCTCTCCAATAAACTCTCTGCCCTTTCTCATATTGTTCGACTGTCAACAACTGACACGCGCCAAAGATGTAGCGAACAAACAAACTAATGGACGAATGAGTGCACACCGCTGATTGTCGGTGTGTAGCGCGCGTGCATGCATCAATCAGTGTGTGTGTGTGTGTGTGTGTGTGTCAGAGCGTGCGCTTTTGAGTGTGTCTCTGGTGCCCTGCCAGAATCTCGGCCCGTTCTGCTGAGTGGGCAGATTCTCTGGCGGAGTGTCCCATCGGAGTGACAAGTGCATTTAGAAACAGCCTGATGGAGTCGTTAACAGCAGTGCCGGTCATTAGCAGCACATTCACACAAATGCACACACGCACACGCACGCACGCCCCAGTTACAACAGCGCCGTCGTCAGGTCATTACACCGACAACAGATCTATAAGAACAAATCTATACATTCTCGATGATACAGCACATTTAAAGAAAGCCACGATATGGAACATAATATCATTTAAGAGGCAGGCCGACACATCTCGTTATAAAAGCAAGCAATCACATCCACACCCACGAGCACAATCAAACCGCATCGATCCCTGGAATAACAGCAAAGCTTCCATTATTGATCCCCTTGTCCCTTTCTGTGTATGAGATTCAAGCAAAGTCGAGTAATCAAGGGCATTACGGCATCACAGAAAAACACACAATGGATTCTATTCCGGGAAAGAGCCCGAGCACAAAACTCGGGAACACGAGGCATCAATAAAGCGCCACGTTTAACAAAAGGACGCCTCATATTTCCACGACAGTTTCACTTCCACATTGGCTCAAGGCATAAAATGATAATTAGAAAAAAAAAAAAAAAAAAAAACGACTTGATGAAGGATCATGACGCCCATTTTCTGGCTTTGATCACCACTATGCATACTTTACAAACCTGGCGAGAGGTACTGTAACGCTCATGGCGTTTTCGGCGTGTTTGCTAAGCTACATTACGCTGTTCTGATCAGCGGCAGACATTACATCACAGCCATGTGAGCAAGCGGCTAATAAGCAGGAAACGGCTTCAAAGAGGACATTATGTTCCTTCTGATTATTAGGCTCAAACTCCAGCGTTTCCTATTTGCATCAGGTGACTCATCTGCAGAGGCATTCAGCTTTATTTATGAACACCATTTAGAGACACACACACACACACACACACACACACACAGCAACGATCTTTGAGGCTGCTGAGACACACAGCCAATTATGATGTGAAGTGATGGGTAAGATGGTATCAGAGGTGCTGTTGACTGCACTTTTATGTGACTTAATTATTTAAAGACGGGAGCAGCTGAATTACGCGGTTGTTGTTAACGCTTAGACAACAGAGCCGTTATACAGTGGGATGGCCGCGCGTTGGCAGACGCGCCGCCATTACCGCTCGCTCGCTCGCTTCTATTAGTGCAATTCTCTGCTCATTATATCCGGAGGAATACCAACTGCGTCCTGATGAATCGCTCCAGTCAAGACAACACTTGTTAAACCAACCAAAGTACTACATAAAAAAAAATATATACAAACACTTAATTTAGGGTGGAGAGAAGACGCAAATGCATGAACGTGCAACACTGCAGCGCGGATAGGAAACACTGCAGTAACCTTTCAAAATGAAGAAACGCTATATAAAAAAACAACAACAACAACATCAGAGGACTTTGAAAAGAGACGGGGTTTCTGCTGGAACTCACCTAGCTGTGCCCTCTCCCGCTGGACATCCTTGAAGTTGAGCCCGCTGGTCAGGGTGCTGTCTCGGTAGCGGTGAAGGGCCTCCCGCCTCCCGTTGGTCCCCAGCTCCCGGAGCACCGAGGGCTTGAGAGGCTCGGCCTTCAGACCGTGGGTCCATCCCGAGAAGTCTGGTACCGTCCACTTCACTAGGTCCTCCAGCCGCACGATTACCTTCTCGGACACTGCGATCACCTCGTGCTGAAAGGAGGCAGAGCAGAAACGCAATCACAATCTGAAGAGGCGCAAGCACGCTGAGGTCATGGGTTATCGACGAACGCGCAATAGTGATGACTCTGTTGGTAACTTTGGTGTTTAATAGTCTAACAATTTATCAAATCAAATCTATCAATATCCTATATAGTATAGTATCCCATAATAAAATGTCAATTCTGGGAGGAAACAAAAAGTTTGCTGACAAATCTGTTGCATTCATTTATGCTGAGCACTTATATATATAAATATATATAACTGACTTTGAGACAATGCAACTAAGAAGAACTAAAAGCAGTGCCATTCAACGTCGGGCTATTTTTACACTTCCTTTAAATGTAGATTAGATCACTTCAGGAAAAAAAGACCGAAGTACGCATATTCATTTGGACTATTTATAGATAAACGGGGCGATTAAAAACAGCGTCGAACAAGTGACTATGCCTGCCACATAAATGTAGCAGTGCCGGACACGTGACAATATTTAGAGGAAGTATGTGGGATACATTGAAACTATTCCAAAAGTACAAATTCCTCAAATCTACTAAAGCAGGGTGAAGGTAGTATATGGCGATAGGATCAAAGGTCGGGTCGAGATAGTCTCAAATAAACAGGCTTAACATCAGACCCGGTATTAGACACAGGACCAACAACAGCACGCCCTTATTATTCAACTACATTGGTATGTGTGTGTATTACAGCTGTGGATGCACAGAAGTAAATTACAGCGGCATGAATATGGATGATGCGGATGATTGGTGAACTGAATTCAGGCCAGCAGTTAAATCAATGTCAACGGGGACATAGATGTTTAAGACTTTTTTTTTTTCCCGATTAGCATTAAAGACGCCGGGCTCCCGACATTCACCATAAACGTTGAGGTTTTACGGTCTGGAATCCCAAAAAACGCACTCTGACGACACCTTTCCGAAGAGTAGAGGAGTGAGCAATGTAATTTGTTACGACGAGGGGGTAATGAATAAAGCGGGGAAAAGTGCGAGCCAGTGGTCCCGCTGACGCACAATAAAACTAATGTGACACTGTCAGGAAACTATAAATGTAAATCTATAGCGGGTAAAGAGGCTGAATATAGCCGCGGTGGGTTTTGTGTACATGCTCTGGCTCACTTCAGAAGATTTGCTCTCATGCCAGTATGTGCTTTTTTTTCTTCCCCCCTCCCCCCCTAAGGTTATTTTAACTTCTTCTAATAACTCTCATACTCAAAGAACTACAAGTTCAATGGAGATGGAAGGAAGCAGAGATCCTGAAATGTGTTTCCATTTGAAGGGCTAATGGATGAAGTGCTTGTAACCGACAGAGTGGAGTGGCGTGCTGGCGCGGTGGGTTTTGTGTACATGCTCTGGCTCACTTCAGAAGATTTGCCAGTATGTGCTTTTTTTTCTTTCCCCCCCCCCCCCCCCCCCCCCCCCCCCCCAAGGTTATTTTAACTTCTTCTAATAACTCTCATACTCAAAGAACTACAAGTTCAATGGAGATGGAAGGAAGCAGAGATCCTGAAATGTGTTTCCATTTGAAGGGCTAATGGATGAAGTGCTTGTAACCGACAGAGTGGAGTGGCGTGCTGGACGATGGCTATTACAGAACCGGGGGAAATCTGGAGTACAGATGTGCACAGGCAGGAACACAGACACTCTGAGTGGGTCTCTGATGTTTACCTTGGTTATCTCCAATTTACCGGGCATCTGTCCTTCTGTACACATTCCCGCTCCAAGAGCCTGCATATTGCTGGCATTAAAACAACACTCGTTTATCTATCTACAAATGGACTAAAATGGAAGAGATAATAAACACTACCCTCGTAGAGTCCAATAAAATCCACACACTGCTGTAAAATCCTTCCTTTGTGAAGATTAAAATACTCGCGTTTGTTTCTTCTATTCGCATTTGATGTTGCATTTTTCATACTTTCATGGATTATTAAGCGTCCCCCCCCTCCATGTTAACTCTACTTTTAAGAAACAAACTGCTTCTCAGGCTGCTCACTGTGTACAATTACCTATATTCAGTTCTCCCATCATCTGCAACTGCAGGCATATCAAATCCCAACCAGTCGGAGACAGTATTCCCTTCTGAAGGCAAAGCCTACGAGGGATAGCTTGATATAGCTGTGCCTCCCTCACTAAGTGGAAACATCAAACATGGGTTTTCGGTCTTCTTATAATGAGCTGTCTTCAGCTGTCAAAGCGGTGGCGGCTGCTCGTAACCAGCTTTCCATGCAATGCAGCGCTGAATCTCAGAAATGCAGGCCATTTGAATAATGCGGAGCAACAGCGAACAGCATTCAGCCCGCAGCCAAATAAACCCAACAAACAAACAGCACTGGATCTCTGCAGAACTGGATACTGTAAAATGATGCGATCTGCTGTCATCAGCACAAACAAAACACGGAAGCAGTCCAGTTCAGTCCATCTGACACACACACACACATATACACACACAAATAATAATAACTCAGTGAATGTTCTGCTGCTGATGTAAAAGTCAAACAGCAACACTTCGAGTAATTCAATAACACACCAGCATGCACACATGGCAACGGGAAATCTTAAAAGCACACGGCCATTCCCTCCATATCAATCAGCTGGTTGACGCGCTGCCCTGTGCGAGTGTCAACAGATCCTGTTTGGGGACTTGTTCGACTCGAGACCAAAACACAACAGGTGAGAGCAATTCAGCAGCTGTCAGCACAGTCCAGAATATAATCAGTCTATGCACCGAGCTCCGAGAAGCAACCATTAGCTTTCCCCTTCACCGTTTGTCTATTTATACGCTTATTTCTTAGAATCGACCAGCCGGCGTCGGGCCACTGAGATACGACGCATACAGTCGAGACCTGATTGGGAAATGTTTAAGCAAATACTGTTAAGAAACGAGCCGCGTCAAGGATTTCTGAGAACCAGCCGACTGAGTCGCTTACAGAGAAACCAGCATAGCAACAGACAACAGACAAACCAGAACAGAACATTTTCACTGATAGGAGGATTATTTTCACGTCCACGCTGTCAATTCAAGCCATATTCCAGACCTAACAGTGAAACGTGATCCCGATTCTTCTTGTTCAACCAGCGGTTGAGTCCAAAATCCCTGGATATCCAATCCCTGATCTGATAAAGTGGCAGAGAGCAGCAAATATTTGAAATCTGAGAAGCTGAAACCAGTTATGCAGAACTGACAGAGTCGCACAATGATCTTAACAGTCAATTAATCATTGAAATGTCGTTGTTGTTTGTTTTTTTCCAACAAAGGATTTTTAACGGTTTCTGGTTGTGACTTGTCAAATGAGAGTATTTGTTTTTTTTTTGTTGTTTTTTTTAACCCAATCAATAAATAATTGGCAGACCAATTAATAATTGGAACACTCATTAGCCGGAGCCCTACATAAACGACTTCAACAACCCATTCATTACTAATATTGTTTGCCGATTCATTTTCTGTCAGATCAATTTATCGACTCACTGTTTCCGCTACAGACAGAACTCAAACGTGATCAATCATTCCCGCGGTATCTGTCGGCAGCGCGGGGGTTGTGCGACTGCTTCGCTGCTTGGATTTGCCGGTTTCAAAGAGAAACTTGGGGCCTCGCTCTGCGGTGAACGCTGCCCGTCCACTCAGTGCTGTCATTTTGAGTTAGGCCGCTTATAGCCTAGCGACGCAGCAGACACCGCCAGCAGGCCACTTGATAATATAGGTCAGAGGACTGGAAGCCCGCAGCCAAGAGGTGACACAGCACATCAGCAATATAGGACAAATCTGGGCGTCATCTCAGTGACACTTCCTGCGCTGACGCATTAGGAGCATTTATACCCTCTGAGTGTGTTCGTCTCACATCTTACTGTCATTTTACCTCCATTATGTCACCGAACACACAAAACTCCCCGACAGCTCATTCATTCCGCGACTTGGTTAAAATGCAGGGTAACACGTTAACTGCTGAATGTTATATCCCCCCTCTGTGCTCCCATCAATAATTCATGTTATTACTGCTGCAGCATGATATCTCCAAAAACATCACTGAGTGGATTTATTGCTACGACTGCGCATAATGGACTGAAAGTGAGGGGGGGTTGGGGGCAAAACAGACTTCCGCTGTGAAACTGCGGATAATTCTTTTCCAGCGTGACGCATTGAAATCTCACTGAAATTAAACTCGCTAAAATCCATATCATTCAATTTATGTGGAAGCAGCGGTGGCAAAACAAAGCGCAAAGGGACGTTCCCGAATAGCTGTATTTAGTGATCCAATTAGAAACAATGCAGCCGGAGATATTCCATAGCGCTCTCAACAATTCCCAGCGAGAAATCCATGCCAATGTGAGGGAGACATTCCTGACTGTCAGTTGTGTGGGGCGGAGCGTTTCATGGCTCGGACAGGACTTTCAGCTTGGGAGTCAGGGGATGCACACTCCCCATGGGTGGGTGTCTTTCTATACTATGCACAAAACACACACACACACACACACACATATATATATACACACACAGCTCCTGTCATGCTGGGAAGGTTTCAGCCTGCTGCCTCAGAGAGGTCAGCGCTGGTATTCCTCAGGCCAAAAGGAGATTAGTAATTGAGTAATGGACATGGTGACATGGACAAGGAAGAGAGTGGGAGGAAGAAGAAGAAGAAGAAGAAGCAGAGAGAAAGGAGGACAGAGAGATAGAGAGAACGAGAGTATGAAACACAATATGAGTTTGTTATCTAGCTCCCCTCCCCACCACTGACCTTGGCTTCAGTGTCCCAAAACAAACTTATCTGGGAATTTAACAGGAGCTCTGGGGGGAGTGAGCCAGGGACAATTCAATTAGAGTACGTTTCTTTGACGCTGCCTAAAGACGAGAAAGAGTTCGAGGTGAAAATGATTGTACATAATGTTCCGGGCACTGCGTGCAGTTTATTCATATGCATAAACGTGGCTGTACTATCTGCGGGATGCTGAGCTCATCTTTTATTCACCGATTCCATTAAGAGATTGCCCTTACATGAGGTGAGGTGATATACGAAACTTTGCATTTTTGCGCCGCTCTAACGACAGAGAAAAATAGCGAGATAACGGCGGTTTTCAAAGCCTCTCTGAAAACGGGTGAGGCATCCATCATGTAAGGGGACACCGCCAAAAACGCTGCGTCAGCATCCTTGAATCGCTGCAGCCTTGTACCCTTGTGTTTTAGCAAATGGGTGAACACACAAACAATAAAAGACATTCCTAAAAGCACGACGCTTCCACGCACTCCATCTGGAAAAACCACAGTTAGGAATGAAAAATACTGGCTGGAGTATTGAGAGTTTCTCATCTGTGGCCACGTTCTCCTCAAAGGTTATAATAACGATCCACTGTAGCTGGGAGCACTGGAGTCATGCATCAAGGCAAATGTTTGCCTGTTCAAGTGGTTAGTCAATGACAAAGTGGGAAAAAAAGTCTCCTGTGTGTTGACAAACCAGGCACTGCAGTAACATGTAATTACTCAGCCTGCACAGGACACAAAAGAGTTTGGTGAAAGGAATCAGAATAATCGCTGGTGAGGCACGGGAACGACAACTCTTAAACCAAATGGGAAATGTTAGTAGGTTTCTTTTTTATAGCCTTTGAAGTCCAGGGTATTCCATTTTAAAGGTTTTAAATTACACTATCCTAAAAAGCTGGTAATAATTTACATGCTATTTCAGCGATGGTGAGGAATTCACTGGAGGGCAGTGTTCAGAGTTAATGACTTGTTCTGCTGCAGGAGGAGACACACACATGCGCCTCGAACGCACACTCACCCCCTCTCCACCTCTAAATTCCTGCCATTGTTGTGTGAATGGGCAGATTCGGTATAAAGTGGTACGGACGACAGGGATCGCTGTACAAACGCGCCATATTACATTTACACTCCAGCCATTCAGCACAATGACCTTATCCATCAAAATGCCGGTTGCGTAGCTAAGCCACTTACACTTAACTCAACTAGCATCCCAGATGTCGGAATTACCCATTCAGGGTTTTTCCCTCAGGAAAAATCAAAGGAGCAGCAAATGAATACAATCTAATTTCCCTACAAGATGGCTTTCCAAGCACTGAGACACATGCATGGACGACTGCCGTGAACTGAAGAAATGGCTCTGGACACATGCCAAAGTGTTTTCCACAGCAATCAATACCGGCCTACTGCTGCAGTCCCCGGCCTGTCACTGTGCGTGTATGTGTGTATGTGTGTGTGTGTGTGTGTGTGCCAAAGCCTTGTCAGCTACAGGGACAGAGTAGAGGAGAAGAGAGGTCAGATGAAATCAGAGGTGACGATAATAGCACATTAATATAACATGATCCAGAAATATTCTCTGAGGTTGTGCGTTCCCATTAAGAGCTCCTCGCCGCGTGTGCAGGTAAAGCGGGGGTTGCACAGAATAAGATAAGCGCCAGCAATTAGCCGCCTGAAGCGGCGGTACACAATAAGTGGGTGTTGTGCACGGTGAGCTGTTATCGACAACAGCTCTCTCCTGAAAATGGGGGAGTCCAAAAACGGAACGTCTTCCAGGCGGCGAGGCTGCACACCAGCGGGAGAGGAAGGCCATTTGGAGGGAGATGAAATAATATGTCAGAGTGAGTTTTAAAGCGCAGGCCACTGTTTGGTCGCTGGCAGTTTGCAGGCTGACAAATAGAGCAGAGGCCCCAATGGAGGGTTTGTCATAATGGGTGAGCAACTCGACACAAAGCCTATTTAAAGAGCGAGCAGAGCTCAACTGGTGGGGGTGAACGCCGCCTGTCAGGCTGACATGCAATGAAAAACAGCAGTAACTCTATATGAACTTAAACATTAACTGGGTACAGACAGATTCATGCATTTCTCCTCTTGATCCGTTTAACTGTTGGCAAACAACAGTGCCCGGGAAGGGGAGGTTTATTCAATGACTCACTATTTTTATTTCCAGACCAAAAGGGGGCTGCATTTATAAAAAAAAAAGGAATTGACCTCCAACCCTGTGACAGAAGGAAAACAAGCAGAGTGGGTCATGGGTTGGTTCCTCTCGTCACCACACGGCGCAGCGCAGGAGAGGCAGAGCGCAAACAAATACCTGAGAAATAACCAGGAAATTACATCATAGCTCGGCGCGGAGAACACAAGTGAATCAGTAATCCAATCCCCGAGTGAGTCGGTTCAATATACGACTGTAATGTCATGACAAAGTTGGTATTTGAGGGATATTGGCTTTTGGCTTAGGATAATAGCTACACACAAGATATGTGGTGTGATCACACAGAGAGAGGGAGCCACACAACACAAGCTTGCTTACATCATGTCAAACATCACAAACCGTTTTATGATGTTTAAAACATTCAAAAAAATCAGTCAAACAAACAGGATCCAGGAATAAGCGCAATGAGGCACGACGATAGCGAGTTGTGGTTTTTACCCAGCGATGCTCGTCTGTGCTGCTTTTTAGCACAAAAGCCTTTTGAAAATAGCACACTTCCTGAAAACGTATCAAGCTCGTATCTGTATGACTCACACCAAATCCACTGATCTATGTTTACATGCAGCCAGAGGCCCTGAAAGAAAAAGAAGAAGAAAAAAAAACAGTCTTGTAATCTAATAAACACCTAAAAATAAACTAGTTTCTTTTATTTGCTCTTTCAAAACAATCTTTTCACACTTGCCTCACTCAGGCGATGAAGTTAACAGCTAGCGAGGTTTAATATGACAGCTTTTTGTTGTTGTTGTTGTTGTTTTGGGCTATTTGACTCTTCCTGTTTGTTTTTGGGATTCTGGCCTGACTCGTCTCTGACTCATGCAGTGCAGATCACTGCAGCGAGGAAAAACCCAAACGGGCTCAGTGAAGGTCATAAAGCGACTCGGAAGTTGTCGGGGGGCAATTTCCAGGCGTAATATACAGTAAGTGGTGCGATTTGCTGAGAGCAGGAGGTTTGACAAGACTCTGGATTGGGATCAGCCCGCAGGCAACAAAATGTTGCACTTAAAACAAACACCGTCCTCAAATGATATCACTTTATAGACAAGCCTGTTCTGTCATCACTGCTGCTCCACATCAAAAGGTCGGCACATCTGTTTCTGGCCTCAGCACCACTGTTTGCTGTGATGCAAGTTGCTACCTGCTTCATGTGGGTAACATTTTAATTTAATACACAATGCACACACATCAATGCAGATGCTTATCCTCTATGAGATTTTTTTTCCTTTTCTTTTTTTTGTATTTGCCTTGGCAGGGCACTCCTGGTAAACACAGCCAATGAAGGGGAATGTAAGCACTTTGCAATGCAAATAAGTCTTTGGGGGAAAAGGGGGCGGGGCTGGCGTGGCGTTGCGCAAGCGCGTTCCCGGCGACGCATGCACGCGAAGTGATCGCTAAATAACTGCGGCGTGTTAAAGGTTCTAAAGAGGGGAAGGCTTCATCATGATGATGATGATATTATATGCACTGTGGCCACAAATGGCCATAAATAGCCATCTTTCTCATGTGGGGGGGGCGGGGGGGGGGCGATAGCCACTATTACTCAAGAGGAAAGAATGTAAGTAAACCATCAGCGGAAGAGTCAAGTACAAACACGGCTTTGTCCTCTCCCATAAACAATATCACGGCAACAGCAACACAATCAGCAACCAGCAACCAGCAACCAGCCACAGCGATCACAGCAGAATGAAAAAAAAAAAATACAGCGACGCAACACAACACATCATACATGAGAGAGAGAACACACACACACGCGCGCGCGCACTCAATAATCAGAGTAATGCCATTCAAGTGCAGCGATGTAATCGGATCACAGGCGCCACATATGGCCACGGTCAATCATAGCTGCTTCTTTTTTTTCCCCCCTTTTCTCTTTTTTTTTGCCCTCCTCGATGTCGCGCGCGCAGAGGTTCCACACAGACATTATTAAAGGGATGGGAGCGTGCACATGGAAAAGAGAGAGAGAGAGTTCTTAACACTCCGCCTCTCTCTCTCTCTCTCCTGATCCCGTGCACTCATTCACCGTTTCGCAATTTCCGCCCATATGTCAGCGTTTGTCGCTTTTACCAAGAAATGAAATGACACAACCCCCCCCCCACACACACACACCTCTTTATAATACAATTAACCCCATACAGCGCAGCGGCAGCCTTATGGAGCGCAGCTGGACAAGTGCACAATCAGCAGTTGACACCACAATGGACAAATAGGCTGAAGTACACGCGGGTTACAACAGACAGCGCTGTGGGTCAGAGCCTCCACACCGGAGCCGGTGTCTGTCCCTGTCCCTGTCCCTGTCCCGCTCCTCTGATGACTGTCCCCCCGGACACTCATGCACCTACCTCCCCATGAGTGACCGTCCGTCCCTGGGGGGCGTCCTCCGGTAGGAAATAAAGTTTGGAGCTGGACAAAAGTTGCTTGCTCGTCCTCTCCTCCCACAGCAGCTGGAGCTCCGCTATGCAAATAGGATCCTCCGGTTGACATCTGACGAAGAAAAAGTCTCCCAGGGACAAAATCCTCGCCCTGTCGTCCCGCTGGAATTTAAAGGCTTTATAGAATATATATGGTCCGTGTAAGCCGCAAGACGAGCCCACCCACTGTGGAGGAAAACACAAGATTAATCAACTGCTTTCAAAATAATAACAATAATAATAATAATAATAAATAAAAATAATAATAATAAATAAAATCGTAGGTGGACACATAACAGCGTTTGCGTGTGTGCGCGAGGCTGTGTGCAGGTAGCGCACTCCGGTATCTGCCTCCTCTGCACACAGACGGTAGCATGGAACTATTTTTAGATGGTCAACATTTGACACAGATGTGGTCGTTTACTAACCAAAAAAAAAAAAATGCAACGTGTAAAAGTTTTGCGGATCTTTTGTGCCCCCCCTCTCCCTCTCTTTTACCGCAGGCGACGATTAGCGCGGAGACGCGAGGACAACGGAGAAACGGACGGCTGATAACAAACGTTACCTTCAGTGAGTTCGGCTCCATCTCGACGTTATGAATTGATTAAACTCAACACGCTCTCCAAACTTGCTGGCTTGAATGGATTGCAGAAGGTCCTGGCAGGGACATATCCGTGTGGAGTTTAAAACAGCCTGCGCAGCGGGTAAAGAGTCGCCCCAAATTGCGTTTGGGCATCAGATGTCCGAGGGGAAACATTGCGGAAGTCTGTGCGGTCATTTGATTCCGCCGATTAATGCTAGTTATTTTTTGGCGCTTTTGTTTTCTGCGTAATCCCACGTTTGCGCAAAATATTATCGAACATCTATAAACAGACCGATCGTTTTCAACCACCGGCGAATAACGGTGGTATAAACAAACGGGTAAAAACGATTTTGTGAATTTTACTCTTCATAAAGGCTAAATTTGTGGCAATATTCCGCCTCTCCGCGACTATGTATCTTCCAGGACTTGTGTAAAAGACGTTCAGTATGAGAGCACATTTCTCACAGTAATGACACTGAGGCGCTCGCGCTGGATGTCTTCAAGAAACAATGTTACATGAAAGTTAATGGGGTTATCAAGCGATTCCTCGACAGGCAGTGCGGGAGCCGGCGACGTGCGTGGCGGAGCTCGGTGTGCGTCACCGCACAGGTTCACTGTTCCACTGCTGACAATAATGGCCTTTACGTATCGCTCGCTTTTTTTTTTTTTTTTTTTTTTTGGGAGGCGAACATGAAAAGAGAAAATTGGCCGACTTAGAAATCGGGGCGTCACGAGACAGAATTCACGAGGCGGCCCATTATCCAGCCATAAATCATCTTTAAACACTGACCTTGTTGAGACAGCCTGCTATGGAAAACATGTGTTTGTATTAATGCAAATAGTCTGTATTAGAAGTAACAGTTAAAGGTGGATTGCACAGAGGCTCATTGTCTTACATGCGGCTGCAGCAGTGTTGGGATTCCAGCAGTGAATCCAATATAAACCGCAGCTCTTAGTGTTATCTTTTCCTGATTTCTCTCACAGCCATTCCAGCGGGTTGCATTGTTAATGGCGCCCACACTAACCAAGTCCCTGGTTAATCAAAGGCACCAACCGAGCCCTTATCGGGAAATTGCAAGTGTTTGCTTGTCGACAGAGATAAAGATGAAGATAAAGATGGCGGCGCGCTATTGAGCAGCCAGTCACAGCAGCTTTCATCAACTTTATTTTTTTTAACCTATTTTTATGTTCTTATTGTTTGTACACTTGTTGCTCTCCACAATGGCCACTTCCACTTTAAAGTTTGCACTAAATCTGAAAGTAACCCCCCCCCCCCCCCCCCCCCCCCCCCCCACTCCCAAGTGCAGTTTTTTTCACACATTTACATTTCTTCATTGCTTCTGAGACATTTTGCTGAGTGAAATAAGATCAGTGCATGAATGTGAATGCGTTGTCTGATGGGGAAAGGGAAAAAAAAGAGAGGGACTAACAACCCCATATTATGGGATATAAAACAAAGAACTGGAGAAACGTGGAAATGTGTTGCCTATAGCTGAAACGCACAGTGACTGGATAAGTGGTTGAGCGTTGACTTTTTTTCTCAGCGCAGGTGTTGCACAGTCCACATAATGAGGCGGCCTCAGCAGGGAGTCGCAAATGTGGTTGGAAAACCTGGGCTTACAGTTTCAATCACAGCAAGGCAAGGCAAAAGCTATTAAAATGGCATATTTCTTCATAACAGTGACCATATGTTGACACGTCTGAACAATGAAAACGGATTGTCGTTAGATTCACTTATGTGGAATAAATGATCCAGCCACTGCAGAGCCACAGGTAGGAAGTCAACAGACTGGCAGCCGCAGACATAAATTGAAATCACTATTTTATATTTTGTGTCAACAGAAATTGAAATGGCAGCTGTAATCGTGATAAAGAAAAATGCCTGAATGTGCCTTTTCCTCTCTGTCTTAATGTAACAATTTAGCTTTTTTTTTTGACATCACACAGATCAATTTATCATCTGATTGCAATCAATATCATCTAATTAATCACTGATGTAAAACGAGGTGAAAATACCTGTGTCAAGAACATGGACGCAAAACTTTAACACGAGTACAACAACTGAGTTCATGTACTAATGTTCCAGCATGTTTTTTGTTTTGTTTTGTTTTTTTCATTATCGTCACATCTGAAAATTTGCTCTGCAAACAGAAAAGAAAGTGATCAAAGCATAAAAAGAGTCAAAGCTTTCACATCTATTAAGTGTTTGAAATCGACTGGGCTGTCAGGGGATACACAAACACACACACACACACACACACACACACACACACACACACACACACATGTCCAGGCAAACCCCCCGAATACAGCAAAAACCCTCAAGCTGATACCAGGATCCACTTTTGTAATCAAGCTACCACGAAAACCTACACGACTACAGCAAATGAATGCAACACACTCTATCTCCTCCTCGTTCCACAATTGCACAATTGCATTACACAGTAGATATTCATCTGTCATCAGTGGAAAGCCCCAGGACATTAAAAATCCATCAACTCAATCTGTCCATGGGAACATGTTTCAATAGTAACTTTACACCTGCGTCTTTGTGTTGCTGTAATCACACGACAATGCACCCCACCCCACACCACCCCACCCCCCTCCCATCTGCGGCGTGACTTTAGATAAGGTAACAGGAGATCTGGGTGATGCTGCTCGGCTAATTTTAGCCTCTCAGTCTCATTATAACTCGGTGTTACATTTCTCTCCATTCAAACAGACATGCCTCAACCTACAGTGGATAGCCCCCATATAAAGAAACCCAATTAGTTTATGGGATGGATCACTTTAATCAGGACTTAAGTGGGACATGTTGATCTGGTGGCCATTCGAGATGATTTCTGCGTATGTCAACCACCATGTCAGCCCCTGCACCATGTAGGCCGAATATTATCTGACTGCACTCATAAATATCTGGTAGATAAGATAAGATAAGATAAGATAAGATAAGATAAGATAAGATAAGATAAGATAAGATAAGATAAGATAAGGTAAGGTAAGGTAAGGTAAGGTAAGATAAGGTAGGGCAGGGTAGGGTAAGTTAAGTTAAGTTAAGTTAAGTTAAGTTAAGTTAAGTTAGGGTAAGGTAAGTTAAGTTAAGTTAAGTTAAGTTAAGTTAAGTTAAGTTAAGTTAAGTTAAGATAAGATAAGATAAGATAAGATAAGATAAGATAAGATAAGATAAGATAAGATAAGGTAAGATAAGGTAAGATAAGATAAGATAAGATAAGATAAGATAAGATAAGATAAGATAAGATAAGATAAGATAAGGTAGGGCAGGGCAGGGCAGGGTAAGTTAAGTTAAGTTAAGTTAAGTTAAGTTAAGTTAAGTTAAGTTAAGTTAAGTTAAGTTAAGTTAAGTTAAGTTAAGTTAAGTTAAGTTAGGGTAGGGTAAGGTAAGGTAAGGTAAGGTAAGGTAAGGTAAGTTAAGTTAAGTTAAGTTAAGTTAAGTTAAGTTAAGTTAAGTTAAGTTAAGTTAAGTTAAATTAAGTTAAGTTAAGTTAAGTTAAGTTAAGATAAGATAAGATAAGATAAGATAAGATAAGATAAGATAAGATAAGATAAGGTAAGGTAGGATAAGATAAGATAAGGTAAGGTAAGGTAAGGTAAGGTAAGGTAAGGTAAGGTAAGATAAGGTAGGGCAGGGTAAGTTAAGTTAAGTTAAGTTAAGTTAAGTTAAGTTAAGTTAAGTTAAGTTAAGTTAAGTTAAGTTAAGTTAAGTTAAGTTAAGTTAAGTTAGGGTAGGGTAGGGTAGGGTAGGGTAGGGTAGGGTAGGGTAAGGTAAGGTAAGGTAAGGTAAGGTAAGATAAGATAAGATAGGATAAGATAAGATAAGATAAGATAAGATAAGATAAGATAAGATAAGATAAGATAAGATAAGGTAAGGTAAGGTAAGGTAAGGTAAGGTAAGGTAAGGTAAGATAATTTTCACAGCAATTTGGGGAAAAAACATCTCTCAACATTTTCTTCTTTTCAATTATTACACTTTTTTTAACCTGAGCGACCGTACTTCATCACGTTTTGTGCATATTATTCGACACCGAGGTCCCTAGTCTCAAACAAACCAATTACTGAATCCACTCATGGCTGTGACCATTGATCAAACCTAATACTGTATATTTATATGTGTGTTAGGCCTAGTGATTCATAAGGCAAATACTGCTTGGCCCTGGACGACTGCATTGACAAGAAACTAATTGCCTGCAAAACACAATTTCACATTCATGGGCCACTATTGCAGCTGAATTGTTTGATAATGTCAAGTGAGTCGTTGTGTTTAGCGCGACACAAACGTAATCATGCAGCGGGGCAACGTGAATTCGAGTGTATAGAAGTGTTAACGTCACTGTGGGTTTTAGGTTATTGTGGCCGCGGCGAATGTAAATTTGCCTCATTGATGGAGAGAGTGCTCAGCTGAATCCGAAATGTGCAAACCACAAACAAAATAGGCTGCTCCATCCCATCATCCCATCTGCATACACATCAAGACACACACACACACACACACACACACACAGAATCACTTTTTATATCTCCCCATCTGAAACCAGGATTAGGACCATGAATAATGTATTTATGTAAATGTCTGATGGGTATAACTATAAAAGATGAGAGTGATTGAAAAGGCATTTTGTTCGATTGAATTACAGCTGCTTGTGAGTTATGGATGTTTTCAGTGCGGGGAGGGGGAGACCACTAACACTAAAAAAAAAAAAAAAAAGGAAAAAAAAGAAAAAGAAAGATTCATTTTGGAAGCAAAGAAGCCACAGTGTCACATCCACATCTGAGGAATACATTAATACAGAAACTGATCTCAGCAGTTGTAATTTGCTCACTGCGTTTGGGTTTATTACACCCGGTGGTCAAACTATCACTGACTATGAAGTCACTGAAGACAGGGACCTCAGTATTTTACCATCTGTGCCATGAATCACCGCTGCCTTTTCCGTCAAACACAGGACTGTTATAAAACCAGCATAAATGTCAGCAGACGTCCATAATCAGATTATGCACTGGTGTGTGTCACTCTCCCATCTGGGTCGCAGAGTACCGTGTTATGTTTATGGCTAATAACTGTGCATAGGCAATTACAGTGCAGCCACTTAACATGGGCAGTCCTGCAGATCTGCCATAAGATATTCTGTTAGGATAACGGCTTTAGTGGTCATATGTGTGCAATACTGTTGTAATCCGTGTAATCCCCCGTGTGTTATCCCCGCAACAGCCTGTTTAAGGATGAAGACAAAGGACAGATTGTGGAACGTGAGCGACAACTGCTAGATTGTTCCATTCCAGCAGCACAGAAGAAGAAATGCAGTATGTTATTCAGAGCTCAGCCCGCGTGCGTGCACACATAATAAAGGCAAGAAGAAGAAGAAAAAAAACACTCTCAGCATTAATAATTTATCTCATTTTATAAGGCAATTTAGCAGTCACTTGAAGTTGCTATGGTGACAGGGGGGTATTTTGAGACAACTAATGACCTATGCAAAAACCCACTCACTGTAAACTTCACTCAAGCTAAATGAGATTGCTGTCTGTGCTGTGTGTGATACATGGCTGAGAACTTAATCCCCGCGCTATGCTCGGCCTTTTTTTCTGCACAGGACAAATTAAGGTTGTTAATATCAATGTAAAACATCTGTGGGCTGTTTACTGTACTGGGAATAGGAGCCAAGCAGCAAAGCAGCCCAGGCCTATAATAGCCTTTTGTTTTGATTGCTAACGCAGGATTCATAACAGTTGCCGGGATAAGGTTTAAAAAAAAACCGCAGGAAATGAATTCTCCTGATATGACTTGAATGTAATTCGGTATGTTTCACACTAAATGCCCCTCAGTATCTCTTTCGTTTTTCCCGGCTGACGTCAGAGATTCCACGCTAGAGCAGCTTTGAAGACTCCCTCTGTTCTGAGGCATATTTGTCCAATAACTGCTCGGCCCGTTGCAGCTGTCGGGGCTGAGACAGAATGAGTCATGTGTTACCCATTTAAGTCCAATTTCTGCCATGCAAATGCCCGACATGTGTGACTCGGCAGGGCCCCGGGTCTGAGCGGTATTTTGGAGACGGGGGGGATAAAATCAAGGCCAGAGCTGTGCGACCATTTAGCCACCTGCTTCCTCCCCGAGCTGCACCGCTTCACATGTCATGATCTGCACCTCTGAATGTCTTCATGTCCACTCTGTCCACATGGACTTAAGTATTTCTTGCTGCTGTTATGCTTTGCATGCAGGGCCCGGATTAATTTTTTTCACCCATCTTCTTCATTTAAGCCTTTTTTTTAAAATCTGCTTTGCAACTTCACTTATGATGTTAAAGTCCCTTTCAAGCGTTTATGTCCAAAATCACTGAGCCGTAACATAAAAAAAAGTTTATATTAGTGAGACAATCTGTTTGTGTGTTGTGTTTTTTTTTCTCTCTCTCTCTCTGAAATGGCTTTAACACAGCACAGCTGCCATGACATTAAATGAATCCACAGCAGAGGCGCAGATGCAGCCAGGTTTCTCCTTAAAAGGAGCTCTCTCCTGGAAAATATGAGTTATGTCCACTGAACTGTGCAATGTCGAAACATTTCTCATCCCCAGGAATAAATTGACATACACATTTGAAACTGGCTTCTGATTCTAATAACATCTCTCCAGCACCCCCCCACCCCCACCCCCTCCTCTCTGTGTAGTATGCTGCACCTTTTGGCATAAATGTCAGATTATCTAATAAATGTGTTTTGCTCTGCTCCTCCTTGAGGCTGTGGTGTTCAGTGCCCCCTGTTGGGACTTAATAGTAATCACACAGCACTGGTGACAACAATATTACACAGGATTACAAGGGTAATTTACGGCATAACATAATCACCAAGTTATTAATTAGCCCTAGTCTGAAAAAGAGGCATAGCTGTTAGTCACAATCTAATAATAAATGCTGGACTATAATTTAATGACTTTCACCACAATAAAAAAGGCATTTTCAAGGGCAGGCGTCAGAAATCAACCGGGAATGTGTCTAATGTCAATAATATTTAGCAGATTCCTGATGTGCTGTTACTTTAACGATGTAAGCGTCAGTGTTTAAATGTGAATATTTTTTCTCACTGGGGCGAGTAAAGCCATTTGAACAGCTGTTCAGACGTGCAATAATTACACTGCGGAGACTGGAGCAATTGGATCTCGGAGCAGATTTGAATTGCAAGATGGCGCCACCGCAGGGGGACGTAAAGGCCATAGGGTTTTCAAACAAAGGCTAATTATGGAAATATATGATGATAACTATGCAAAAATGGATCCCTTTGCGCACCTTAATCACTCAAACTCACATTATTATTAAAAAGGCACAAAGCATACACAGTATTAGGCCTATAGTGAGGTACCGTTCCAAGACCACTACGGATTCCCAACAACGACGAGACACTAAAGCCCAGAAATGCTGAAAACAATCAGAGCTGGAATAACATCATTTTACAGCAGGGGTTCACTGTGTGAGCCAGATAGTTTGAATAATTTGATGAAACCTTGTTTTGGAGTTAAGAACACCAAATTCCCTAACAAATGTGTAATGAATCTAATTCTGCAGTAAAGCAGGGTTTCGGGTGCAGCTATGGCCTCTGGAGCAGATGTCTGGAGACATCTCCAAGAAAACCATTTTATTTGCTACCAACGCCATCAAGACTGAACATCTCATCTCCACTGCGTCATACTTTAGCCAACGTTTCTTACTGACCTCCCTCCATTATGATACGACCTGGGGTCAACCTCAGACGTCACCCACAGTCACCTCAGACACCACCCGAATAAAGGGAGGGGGCTAAAAATATTTTGTTGCGTATGAATTATCACTTGCACCAGTCTGCACCTGGCTGCGTCTCACACTGTGCTGTGCATGCAAACACAGCAAATACGCAAGTACAGACATTCTGCTATTGTAAAAGTGGAATCGAGCAACGGTAATATTAGATTTCACTGCGTGCAACAACTGCCTTCACCTTCATATTGGTTTTTAATTCCATTGCGCATGTAATTGCTTTTGTGCTTTATAGATTGTGAGTGATTACAGTGGCGACATTTCAAACATTGGTGCCGAGCGAGTATCGCTCCACCGTGGCCCATTTTATTCCGCGCGTGCTGACGCAGCAAACAGCTCAGCTCCACCTGAGCTTTGTAGCAGTGCTGACAGAAGCAGCAGCAGCAGAGAGGGAATCACTGTTCTGTGATCAGCGCGTCGAGCCCCTCGGCCATCTCTGTCACTGTCACTCACAGATCCACGAGCCGGGTCTGGAACAGCAGCATCACACAGAGTCACCAGGTGGAACATCAGGCACGGGGTGTGACGCCGGGTTAACCTTTCTGTCTCGGCAAACAAAACAAGAGATGTGTACATGAAAAGGATCAACCCACAATGCGCACAACCTTTGTAACATGTAACATGACTCACTTCATACGTGCAGTTAAACCCTTTTCTAACCCAACATTGAGATGTCACGTGATGTAAACCAAAAGATGGAGACAGTTTGGGACAAAGACAGGAAAAGCTTGTCTCCTTGCCAAGGTCACAGGCCTTGCTACTGTTCCCTCGCTTCCTCACAGGCTGGCAAGGCTGACTTAAATAGAAACCAACTTAGCATGCAGTGGGGAAATTTTGCGTTTGTGAGTCTGTGTGTGTGTGTGTGTGTGTGTGTGTGTGTGTGTGTGTGTGTGTTTTATACTTAGAAAGCGTGGGTGGACCTGGTTGGATGTGGTATTTCCGACATGGTGAGATAATGAGATATGTGATTAGACTCCATGATCGTGGTTTTACCTTGGACAAATCCTGGTGGCGGAGAAATGAAGAACAGATTTATATGTAGATTAAAACGACACCATACCTGTTTTTGTACTGTAACTTTAGACTACACAAAAACTGTTTCATTTGCTTAATTAATTTGGTTTTAATTGCTTTAACATTTTATAATTATATGGCTTAATTTTATCCACTTCTAGCCATGGTTGTCTGTGTCTGTTTTAGTTTTGTTCTGTGACGCAGTTTAAATAAAGTTATGAGATATTTTTGTTTACATTCCTGCCATGTTTCAGGGCAAACTGTAAGTCATTTGTATTTTATATTGCTGTTATGTATCAGATAGTTACTAGTTGCTAAGCACATTAAAGGGTTAAAATCTTCATGAATCATTTATGCTCCTCCTATACCACTGCAGTGGGATAAATGACCCCCCCCCACACACACACACACACACACACACAGTGTATAAAGGTGAAGCAGAAACAACATTAAACTGCTGCTTGTGCGTTGCTACATCAGTAATAATGAATCCAATAATATAATCAATAGTAATGTAACAGACTTTTAACATCTGATTGGATTAAATACATTTCTCTGATAATGCTTAGGATTAATAGTTTAATCTTACTGTTGCTTAAAAGGCCTTGGGACTTCCGGTAATGGCCACATGTCATTTCATTGGAAATGTCTACTTCAAATGCACCTCGGAAGTTACAGTTCCCTGGGATTGTGGTCAGCAGAGGAAGCGTTCTGCATGTTGTTGATCCTCGTGAATGAGTAGATGACGTGTTGCTGCCCTCTCCTGTACAATCGCCACACACCAGTTCTCTGACCGCCTGTAACGGTCTGCGCGTCGTTTAATTGACGGCTGCAGTTTGAGAGAGCAGCAGCCTCAATTAGCTGCGATCAATCAATTAGCTGCGATCAATCAATTAGCTGCGATCGCAATTCTCACCATATGATTCCTTCAGGAAAGAAAAAAAGTGTGTGTGTGTGTGTGTGTGGGGGGGGGGGGGCTTTTCTTTTTATGGGCGGGGCTTACAGTTTGGAGAAGTTGTTCCCAAACCCTCACTGAGTGAGTGATTTGTGTGTCTGTGTTCCTCTGGATCTGGCACTGACCCACAATGGTCCTGCTGAAGTTCACGTGCGCTATAGTTACCAGGGCGCTGTTCATCGTCGTGTCCCTGGCGGGAGTGTGGAGGGTGACATGGGTGAAGAAAGAGTCCAGCTACTGGCTCCTGACTGTCCTGCTTCTGCCGCTTGTCCTTGAGATGATCATCACACTGAAGAGGAGGAAGGGAGAAGATTACAAATGGTCAGTGCTTATGTATCCATATATATATAATTATATATATATGTGTGTGTGTGTGTGTGTGTGTGTTATAACTTATACCTGATATTGTATTAGAGGATGTGTGTTTGTGTTGGTTTTTTTTTTTTTTGCACAAATCTAATCACGTTGTTTGGATGTGTGCATATTTTTTAACTTGTGCTCAAAAGTTGAACATTGTAATATATAAGCACATAAGTCTTAAATATCCCCCCTACCATCATCCCTTCCCCCACCTCCCCCTGGCTGACCTGCATCCTGCTTCTCTCTCTGCTGCTATTGTTGTCTGTACAGCAAACTCTCACAACTCCTGTGGACGAACTTACTCTGATAAGATCAGGAAAAGAGAAAGCGGGGACAAGTACTTGCTCGTCAGGAGTGTTTCTTATTCTTATGCATGTGCATCCTTATGAACGTGTGGGAATAAAGCGCTGTTGGTTTTCTTGCAGGTTTTCTCCTCCCATCCTTCTTTTCCTTATCAGTATCATTCCCTCCATCTGGCTCCTGGAGCTCCACCAGCAGCAAAACAAAGCTGTTGAGACTGAGGTGCTTTACTTAAAAAAAATGTTTTAAAAAAATCATAGCCAGTTCATAATATAGGTTTATTTATTAGCCACAGCGAACAGTAGTGGAACTTTGTAAAACTCCGCTCATGAAAAGCCTGATTCTTCTCTTCTCAGTGCAAAAAACTCGACTCATTCGAAAGCGTGCGTAGCACATTCACTATGAATGGGACCTTTGGGAACTTCACAAACACGGACTACCTGAAGGTAATGTGACCAACTGAAAGGCAATTTCCTCTACTCTTTCATCAAACACATTCTTTTTTTTTTCCAATGAAACTTTATCCAAACAGCAGAAAAGAGAATAAGATTTAAATGACTCAGTTTGTTTCTCTCATTTGATGAATTTCCCCAGAAACTGCATCACGGATGACACAATAACACATTTATCTGCTGATTCACTTTTCCTCACGTCCTTTAGTCACAGCACGCCGCGTCGCTCTCTTTTACTGTCACTCGCAATCACAGTTCTGTCTCGTAAAAGCGACTCGAGGCTGCCAGCGACTCGAGCTTCTCAAAGTTTTTTGGAGAAAAAGACAAAGAAAACGTTTGAATGCATGAGCTTTTCTGAGTCGCTGAATGTCTGAATGGCTGCACCCAGTAAAAGGACAAACTACTGTACATCCTTTTATTCTGGCACGCTGCATGTGGAGGAAGGCCAGTTAAAAAAAAAATGATATCATTTAGCCCATGAGAGCAAAGAAGCTTAAATGTGGGAGGTACACCTCCGACAACAGAGTGCAGGCCCCTGTCCTTTACAGAGTTTCAGTTACAATAACAAAGTCCAAGTTGTGCAATTTGATGAAGTCACCCACGAATAGGTTGGATGATATTCCACATTCTTCTTCTTGTCAACAAATCCCACTGAAAGAAATATTAACCGTTGAAATACTCACCAGCCACTGTTTCAGAAACGTGAACAAAATAAAGTTTTAGGAAATAAAAAAATTTTTTTTTTTAACTGTATTCGTCAGTATTTGACGTTTTCGTTTTAGAACAATAAGAAAAGCGGTGAACATTGCTTTTCAACATGTAAACAACCCTGAATCTGTCTTCCTTCTCCCAAATATTAACCAGGCGTTATCAGCAGTCTGTTCCCACGACTGGATCCTGGCTCTCCATCAGATCCTGCTCATCCTCCTCATCATTGGGAAGTGGCTGCTCCCGCTGGGAGGCGGAGTCACGCGCGAGGAGCTCTCGCAGCTTCTCCTTATTTACATTGGCACGGCGGCAGACATCCTCGAATTTACGAGCGAGACGCTGTCAGACGTCAAGTGGGTGGACGGCCTTATCGCTTGTTTTATACGTATATGGATGCGCATAATGACATATGCACATACATACAGGATATTCACAGTGACGTGTAAATAATGGTTGTGCAGGTGTGGAACTCCAGCACGAACCCAATCCGAAGTCCAAAGTGTTGACATTGTATTTGTGCAGCAACCGAGAAACGCACAATCCCATTTAACTTCTACCGAAACTTAAAGATCTAACTTATACTATATTTTGCCATGTGCCTTTTGCAGAGAGAAGAGTCCTCAGCTGGTCTACATGATCTTAGCTGTGTGGACCTGGAGCATGTTGCAGTTCCCCTTACCTCTGGCCGGTCAGTGTGTTTCTGTTTTCCCATTATTACAGAGTTACAGACCATCCAAGACAGAAACAGTCTCCGTCTGCAAACATGCTAAGTCAGCAGTAGCCGCGTCACTAACGTAAGAAAGTTAGTTCTGTTTTCGAGTAGTGTGTTTTGTTTTTTTTTCGAGGCACAGGAAGGATACTATTTTCAGACCCGGAGCTCTAAAAAGAGACTACAAGAACAGGAAAAGGCCTGTAAGGAGGGACGCTAAGGCAGAGGAGACAATCAGGGGTCAGATCAGGGTGGACATACCATGTGCAGAACAGGAACGGTGCAGGAGACCTGGAGCGGGAAGACCCAGGACAGCCGTCCCTCACTCAGTGCAGAATTAGAGCCGGGGACCACAGGTGGACAGCAGACGAGAAGAAGGCTGTGGAGCATTGAGACTAATGTGTGAGGAAGGCAGGGGATAATTGGGGACAGGTGAAAAACTTTAGGGCGGAGCTAACAACCACAGGAGCGTGAGACAATGAAAGACAGGAAGTGAATAAATGACCACACATGCAACAATGAAAGTACAAATAGAGTAAAAATAGAAGTTCAGAATTAAATCAAGAAGACAATTCAAATTCAAACCATGTTTCAAAAGACTAGAAATGTTTTTTAAAAAAAGTTAGCTTTTTCCTTCTTCCCACAAAGGGGCAAATCCCAACAAGGAGATGATTGGACTGAACTTGTTCAGAAGGAAAATCAGCTTAGCACTTTTATAACATAAAGATGATGCAAACATGATAGAAACATTAGAACCTGATTAGAAACGGCATAACTTTGTTCTCGGAAATTATAAACCACAACAATAATCTCAATTATTCATCATGTGGCCTTTAATAATTCACAACTGGATGTTGAGATTCTTCATGACGATTCCGTTATGTATGTTGATACCATCGTAATGCGGAGGCCACTTAGTGTTTGGCCGCACGGTGCTTACTTGTGTTTGTAAGCGGTGCTGCTTTCCCGTCGTTGTGTACTGTTAAAGTGAGGTGAGGGCAGACGGATGCTGGATGAGGGTGATGGTGGGGATGGGGTTGGAGGGTGGTTGTGGTGGGCACGGGAAAAGCCGGAGCTGAGGGAGAGGGAAGGTGAACAGGGCGCAGGGGCTGCAGGATGTGGGGCTGGAAAATGGCAGGAGCAAAGAGGAAGAAGGGAATGGGTGCAGGCAATAAGCAAAATACACACACTAATATACTTATACATCTACCACCACCACTATATACTGTTATAGAGCTGAATGAAAATCAATCTAACCACAATGTCCATTAGTTCCGGAGCCTTCACCAAACCAGTATGGAGAGTAAACGCCCAGACCACTACAGGTGCATGTCAATAAGTTAGAATAATGTGGTTTATTTATTTCAAAAAGTGAAACTCTCACATGTCATAGATTCATTTACACACACAAATATTTCAGAAAATTTTTGTTAGAATGTTGACAATTATAACACAAAGTGTTACAGTGTTACACCCAGGCTTCAGGAATGGAATATTTGTGAGCTTTTAAACTTTTTGAAGTAGAGTTACTGAAATGACTGAACTTCACCACGTTGTTCTGCCTCTTTCGAAAAGTGGTGACCTCCAGGCCGGACGGTGAGCAGATGCTGGAGTCCTCCCTCATGGCGAAACACAGCAAGGACATGTGGAGCATCGCCGAGGCCCTGTTCATCCAGGATGGTCCCTTCCTGGTGGTCAGGGTCCTTGTCATGACCTACTCCAAAATCTTCCACCAGATGTTGGGGTTCTTCACCATCAAGAACTTCCTGGTGGTGATACTGAACTTGTACAGGTTGGTGGTAATATGGCTGGACTTCAGAGCCTCCAGCAGCGGCATGAGCAGCGCTGTCCCATGAGTTGGGCCACGTTAACACCGGACGAAGACAGGAGATGGGGAGATGTTACACCAAGTTTTACTGTTATAGTTGACTGACAAAAAGTGCGATCAGCGCTCAGGGCAACGCTGTAGTTGTCAGCAATTAATGTTGCTATGAGGAGAAAACAATATTGTTACACTTGCAAATGGATAAAGTTGTCTATTTAATATTCCATGCATGACTGCACGACTGCATGTAACTGGTTTCGAGGCTCATACTCAATGTGTTATAATAATGTATATTTCTGTCCCACTGAAAATCAGGCAGATTCAGTGAAAACTATTTTTTTTTTTCTTTTCACAATTTAAATGTGACTGTGTTAGTTTTGCATTAAAAGTCCTTAGTGTAGCATGTTTTGACAGAATTACGAGGGGGATGGGGGATGGGGGGGGCATTAAAATAAAAGAAAGTGCGAGAAAAGAAGGAAGCAGGCCATAACAGGAAAGAGAGATATCCTGATATACAGCGACGAGACACATTTTTCACATTGTGGAGACGAGGAAACGAGCAAGACAGAGACGTGTCAGTGACCCCCTTAGCTGTTGGGGGTGGACGGTGGCTGTGATTGGACACCGATCTTCCTGGTCTTATCCGAGACAGGAAGTTAAAACTGTGTCTGTGAAAACATCTAAGTCAGCTCTTTATACAATATCAGCACTGGATAAGACCCTTGTTTCTGTGAAGTAGATCATTTGTTTAATACACTGACGTTTATTAAGAAAACATTACTTATGTTTACACCTAACAGGATCCGCTTTGGCTTTCTATTTTTCATCATGACCTCCCTGTTGTATTCCTTTTTATTTTCATCGTTTTATTTTTCCTACTTATTTGACTTTTCTTTTCATATTTTGGGTCTTTTAAAAGACATTTTTTTGCGTTTATTTGATAATTATGTAAAGAAATCACTGTACTGTGAGATTGGGAGCCAACCCTCGATCATTCCTCAAGTCTAAGTAGAAGTTACACACACACACACACGCACACACACACACACACACACACACACACACACACACACAAATATATAAATTCACATTTTATTTTCATCATTTTAAAAAAAAGTCATTGACTATATTACAGTTATTCATGCAGTTATTTAAAGACGGACACCGCTGGAAGAAGAATAAATGATTTGAAAGAGTATGAATTGTAGTATGATTTTTCATTGTCTTGCTCGAATCAGATATTATAGTATAGCGTCCCACTGGCTCCCCACAGTGGACATCAGAGTATTAGCAGTTGAATTGATGAATGCCACTTGATGGCAGGTTTTGACAGGTTTTAACTACACTATAATTACACGGCCTGCAGCAATCTGACATTGTCCACCGACTCACACTCACACGGTGCTGTGTAAACATGTAAACAACACAACTTTTACAGAACAAAATCACACAATCACAACTTTCTAACACTCCACAAAGTCACTTCAATGGACCAAACCCAATCAATACATTTATTTCCAGGAGTCTGGATCATGGACGCCCCAGCTCCATGTGTGTGTGTGTGTCTGTCTGTGTGTGTGTGTGTGTGTTTCCCTCTGGTTGTAATATGACACAGTGGATGGGGCAGGGCTTGACCAGACTCAGCTTCACGCAGACAAGCCCAGCCTTCAGGTTCCCAAACAGGTTGCATTGCACATACGGGTGTGGCTGCCGCGGATCCACGCACCACACTACACCCAGGCACCACACAACCGGACAGCGGTCGCCACGCGCCACCTCACTCCGCTCCACGCGCCCCCGTCGTCGGTCATGTTTCGCTGTGGGATCGCCTACCCTCGGTGCAGGTGGATCGTGCCCCTGCTGCTGCTCTTCGCCATTATTTTCGACATCATCGCCATCGCCGCCACGTCGGGATGGGTGGAGGACGAGGACGCGAAGACGCACTACGCCAGCATGTGGGACCAGTGCCGCGGCAGGAACGACAACTGGGACTGCAGGTCGCTCATGGAGTTCCGTAAGTGACAGTGTCCATGTTGGCACGGTGGGGGTTAAAGCGGGGGGGGGGGGGGGGGGGGGGGGCGGGGGGGGGGGGGGTTACGCAGACAGGAGCCAGCGCGCGTGAAGCTGTGAACTTCAACACACTGTGAAACTCACACAAGTCCACATCTGACAACAACCACAAACCCCCCAGGTCTGTGAAGAGGAGCAAGGCCCAGACAGACTGTGGACTTTGGTCTCCAGTGGACACACACACACACTTACACACTTACATACGTGTGTGCGTGAGTGTGTGTGAGTGTGAGTGTGTATATAATATATACTTTGTGTGTGTGTGTGTGTATACATACTTGTATTTTAGTTAAGGCACTTTTAAGTTCTCCATTACTTTATAGACAAGTAAAATCATGATCAAATTCAGTATGTATATCTATCTATCTATCTATCTATCTATCTATCTATATATAGTTGCCAACAGCAACCGTTTATTCTCAGTTACAAGTCTTTGAAGTACGAGTCTTGACAAACGGGGGGGGCGGGGGGGTTACGCAGACCAGAGCCAGCGCGCGTGAAGCTGTGAACTTCAACACACTGTGAAACTCACACAAGTCCACATCTGACAACAACCACAAAACCCCCCAGGTCTGTGAAGAGGAGCAAGGCCCAGACAGACTGTGGACTTTGGTCTCCAGTGGACACACACACACACTTACACACTTACATACGTGTGTGCGTGAGTGTGTGTGAGTGTGAGTGTGTATATAATATATACTTTGTGTGTGTGTGTGTGTATACATACTTGTATTTTAGTTAAGGCACTTTTAAGTTCTCCATTACTTTATAGACAAGTAAAATCATGATCAAATTCAGTATGTATATCTATCTATCTATCTATCTATCTATCTATCTATATATAGTTGCCAACAGCAACCGTTTATTCTCAGTTACAAGTCTTTGAAGTACGAGTCTTGACAAACCCACTACTACTGCTACGTAACACACTTATTATATGTAGTTGTTGTCTATGAGACTGATTTATTTACGCTGGGTTAACGTCGATCTATGGATAAATGCAAAGCAGACTTGTAGTAAAGCCCCTGAGGCAGGATTTGACTGAAATTGTTTACTTCACAAACAACAGCCTGGTTTCCAAGGGGCCTGGTCTCGATGGCTGGAATTCAGGCAGATAAGGCTGTTTATAATGAGCGCTCCATATTGTGCTCTGTACTGAATGAGACATGGGAAACATCCATTTTAACCATGTTAACGGTGATTCTGACCAGTTTGCACAGAATACAGCGGAGTAGCCGTGATACAGGTCGATCGCAGGCTCCAGTGACTGCAGAGCAAAAAGATGTTTCCCGTTTTCACTATTTCCTGCTACTGATTTTTCAGGAACGTTCTGGTCCCATTCGAGGTTTTAGATCGAGACGTGTGTTTGTGTTTTTTTTTTTGTCTGAGCTGCTGCTGTTTGAGTCTCAGCAGGACTGAAGGAGTTGAACAAAAGAGCAGCTGCCAAAAGACTGTTGGCTGGATCTCTGATGGATGTTTGCTCTAAAGTTCCGCTGAGCATTCTTGCATTGTGGCTCGGAGGGGGGGTGGGGGGGGGGCTGTGGGGGGTAATGTACTAAAACTGAGGAGCCTGATAATGCGTTGATGTAGGGTGTAGTGAATATTGGCATTGGACCAGACAGACTCCCTGTCCGATGGGAACGCTCAGCCTCGCTGTAAACAACGGGAATAAACCGTCTTCATGTTTTGGCAACATAATTACTGGGTCGTTATGAATCATACATGACAGTGTACCGCGAGACAATGAGAAATGATACTCACCCAGTTATTGCATGATCTCTAGTGGGTCATACTTAGGTTTTATCCAAATGTACTTTTCCAAAGTCCAAAAAATTAAAAAGGCTGAAAGGAACCATTGTTTTCATTATCGGTTAATCCGTTAACTAAAGCATACGTGGTTTTTTTTATAGTATCCAATTTAAATTCTGCGTTTTATGCGACAGTGACAGTTAGGGTTAGAGTAAACGTATCCGAGTGCAGGAGAATGCCTTTAGTTTTAATCAGAAGAGTACAACATATGTTCATTAGCTGTTTGGGACACATAACTGCAGTGTTCACACATGACACACAGACACACACCCACACCTAGACATGTGAATAGTACCACGAAACATTCTCAGACTTAAACAGAAAAAAAAAAAACACTCAACACAACAATGCTCAGATGTAACACACACATATACACAACCTTGTATAGGACAATCATTAGCTTAATGCATTCCCCACCCCCTCCCCCCATTCTTACTTTACTTTCACCCTCATACAGCCCCAATACAACGTCGTCAAAATGTAAGCACAATTACACTCGCACGCGCTGTTTAAACCTGAAAGCATCTTAACGAGTGAGCGGAACTGTTTTAACGCTTTAATAAAAATGAAATATTACAGGAGAACAGACAAGAACTTTATAAACAAGACGTTTATTGTCCCGCTGTAATAAAGACGTATCTTCATTAAATTAAAAAGTGCCAGTGCGGATGATGAATTACAGCTGCTGCAGTGCTGCAGTTGGACTGTTATGGTAATTCTGTTCAGCATTTAGCACAACAACAACAACAACAACCTCCTAATTTAAACAGAAACAATTAGGTTTTCACCTGTAATACCTGTAATGTAACGAGCTGGATTCGGCCTATGTGGGATTGTTATTAGTCAGAACTGTCATGTGACAGGCGTGTGTTGTGGGAAAGTCTGAGTCTTCCTGGACTGCTGATAGCACTGGAATGCTATGTTGATGAATAATCCAGTGTGTGTGAGTGATAACTTAAAAGTTAAACCCAGACACTGACTGCATTTTGTCAGATCTGACAGGTTTTGTTTGTGTTTTTTTTGGGGGGGGGAGGGGGGTATCTGTATTTTAGTTAAGGAACTTTTAAGTTCTCCATTACTTTAAAATCATGATCACATTTTTCCACCTCACAACTACGACAGTAAATTTGAACCTTAATGAAGTTGAACCAAACACGACGCGACATTTGACCTCACCGTGAATATGAGAAATTATGGAACCAGTCGAACTCGTCGAGTGTGTGTCTGTGTCGTTTGTGTGCATGATAGGAGACAAGCCTCAAGCTGAGGGAGGTAGAGTGTTACACACACACACACACATACATACACTCACAGGTGTGAATAATTTAGGGTGTGGGCTGATCCAGTAGAAGTGAACTGGGTGTAGCAGTGTGAAGAAGAGAAATCCACACACAGTGGGCTTGTCATGCCATTTGAGAGACAAAAAAAATTCTCATTATTTATTGTCATATAGGCCGAAAAAAAAATCTACATACGTGATTATTTTCATATAGTTTTCATGGCGGAGCTCTTGTTTTCTTTAGGCCTATTTGTTTTTCCTGATAAGAGTCAAAGCCACAGTAACAGTGCTGTGAAGGGTGTGTCTGTAGACAGTTCTTCAGCCTGTCTGACCACACAGGCTGCAACCTCACTGCACTTGTGGAATGTGCTGTTGTGTGTCCGTGCAGTAAGTGGTGAAAGAGAGAGAGAGAGAGAGGTCTTGAACAGCGACCTATAGTTTCTGCTATAAATACATAGTTAACATCAACGTCAGCCACGAATTCCTAACATTGATATTATTATAATACACTGCAAGTAATGGCTGAGCATGTGTGTTTACTGTGTTTATTATTGACAGTGACCTCGATCATTCACTCATTTGTTTGTTTGTTTGTTTGTTTGTCTGTTTGTGTTGGACTCCAGCGTGGGCCCAGGCTGTGGCTGCTCTGATGATCATCGGCCTCCTCATCCTCATCGTCGCCTTCATCGTCTCTTGTGTGGCTCTGTGCTGTAGGCTCAACGTCTCTCTGCTGCCCTTTGTAGGACTGCTGCTGATTGTTGTCGGTAAGACACACACACACACACAAACACACACACACACACACACAGAATCTAAGGACCGTAGCCAAGAAACAGCGGAGATGTTTTTTCATTCATCAGAGTTGTTGTTTTGAGACAGACATTAAACTCACTTGTTTACATGTAATGTTTCATTGTGTTGAGCCACACACACACACACACACACACACACCTAATGTGTTGCGTCTCAGTTGTGTTGTGGCGATAGGCAGGTCATTTATTGCACAACCTCGACACATAAAGTTTGGTTAGTTTATGCACTTGTATAGAAGAAAACATGCAAGGTGGGAGTCGGGATAAACAGGACGATGTGTTCAGGGGCGAGAGGAAGGAAGTGGACGGAGCAGAAAGTGCGTCATTCAGTTTCAATGGTAGGAGGGAAGGGTTGGGTTTTCGGTGTGACGTTACCATGGGAACAGCTGGTTTAGTTAGTGTATCCGACTGAGTCCCCCCCCACACACACACACACACACAGAGGAAGGACGCATGGGACAGAGCCACACACAAACACATGCATTCATGTGGCTCTCTCAGTGCCAGTGAAGCAGCCTGTCGTAATTCACAGGCACTGGGATGTGTCTGTTTTCAATGAGCTGGAGGGAGTGGTCTCGCGTTGCTGTAGCTACAGAGGAATTTGGCACCCGGCTCCCATAAGTGACTCATGTATCAGTCAGACTCCTGAAAGAAGACGATTAGAGAAGAAGAATGAGACTCTGAGTACTCGTACAGTATCCCTGTGTGGCGCTTTCACCTCACCACCACCGCACTTATTAAGAATAATGGCCGTGTCTTTCGTCAGTGCGTCATATTCATCAAACCAAGATCATTGCGACATTGTGTTTACACTGGATTAAATATCAAAAATGTAAAAATCTGAGAGTCGGGTTGAAGTATTCTGGATACCTGGGGTAATCTTTAGTATACACAATCCAAACTAAGTTTGAAATAAATTTATGTTGGTTAGGATAAACTTTGAAATTTTAAAAGTCTCTATTTGCAGCACTACTCCCAAAAGTCAGATCCCTGTGTAGTGCATTTGAAAACAGTGAGGCGAAATAATAAAAATGAATATGATCCTTTCACTCCTGTCAGGTGAATAATGACTAACTAAAGGTGTTTATCATTAAATCAAACCTGTTCTCTGTAACCAATGCCCTGTTTTGGCCCGAGGCGTCAGTGGCTGAGCAGAATCGCTCTTCCGTGACCATGATAACGGCATCAGTGTCACAACTTTCTCTGGAATAACGATC
Source organism: Trinectes maculatus (assembly GCA_016785345.1). NCBI lineage: Eukaryota > Metazoa > Chordata > Actinopteri > Pleuronectiformes > Achiridae > Trinectes > Trinectes maculatus. The sequence continues at coordinate 141,421 of JAFBJQ010040025.1, forward strand.
TGGAAATCCAGACATGAAGCCATCAGATTCAGTGACTGATATGATCCACCCCACACACACCCATGTGAAGTTATTTCCACATTCCGCTGTTGGTGCCAGTGTAGCCATCGTCCAATTAGCTGCACGCCTGACCATAAGCTTTTGCTGTTTTATTGTTTTAGTCTTTGGACTATTTTCTAATTTTGTTGGGTTGTTGTTAAGTCTAATAACAGAGCATCAGCCATGGAATTAGATCTGGAATAAATGAGTACATTCATGCATTACATGATCTTAGACCATAAAATCCTTTATGTTTTTCCATACTTTTTTTTTGAACAATGTTTTTATTGATTTCCAATAAGAACACACAAAATACATTGACACATACCGCACAAGTTGTGCAATGACGTGCAGGTGAACCTCGCTGCGTGCACATACATACAGAAAAAATAAAATAAATATATAAAATAAAGGCAAACACGCGCATGTATGTTTTTCCATACTTAGATTTTTATTACAGTTTCACAATAATCCTTTTTTGGTTTCAAGTTGTAAACATGTGATGGCTAATATTTGGAGTTTTTGGTATAACTTGGATTAGTACTTTTTCACTCATGCAAATTAACTATGTATCGATTAATTAATTATGTATAGATAAATATAAATTAAACCCAAACTTTTGGATTGTCAGACTAATAAACACTAATAAACACAAAGAGCTGTACAAATGTGCTTTTCCTAAACCGTCTCTACCCTCTGCCTCTGCAGTGGTTATCCAGATCATCGCTCTGATCATCTACCCAGTCAAGTTCAACGAGCTGATCTTTGAGGGTCACTACTACTACACCTGGGCCTACGGCTTTGCCTGGGGGGCCACCATCCTCTGCATCGGCTGTGCCATCCTCTTCTGCTGTCTGCCACGCTATGAAGACGAGCTGACCGGCCTGGCCAAGACCAAGTACATCTATAGCTCTGCTTAGAGATCCGAAATCAAATCCTGCACACCCTCCCAGTTGCAGCTATTCTCAGTTTTCACTCTTCGCTGGATCTGTCCGGGCCGTTAAACCTTTTTACACTGTACCATTTCACCAAAGATCAACGACGCCTCAGTTCTGCCAAGTCTGGTTCTTCCTGGGAAAAAAGGAGTGGGGGTGAAGCTAGAAGCACGTGGGGTTTTGTATAGTGGAAGTGGACTGTGATTGCATGTTACCACTGGCCAAGCCACCATCATAAAAGTTCTATTTTACCATCATATATATTTTCACATTGGGCTTTCAGGTAAAATATTTTCATCATTTTAACTGTTGCACCTTTTCCGCAATAACTCTCGATGCAAGATCACCCAAGTGCACTTAAACCGGGGGGGTGTCATTAAGTGTTGGACTATTTTAACTTAGATTGTATTAAACCTTGGTAAAAGAGCAATTTAGTGTGAAATGGCTCCACGCGATGCAATAGATAAATAATTATCATCAGTAAATCATTTGGTTTTGTCATGTGTGCTAAAACTAGATTTCCTGTGTTCTTCAGTGTGTGTCTTTTATTCTGTATACTGCAGTGCATATAGTAAGAAGGAGGAGGGTGAATGTAATATACATACTGAAATGTATATGTGGTTTTAACAGTTGTGTTTGCACCTTTTTAATTGCATTTTCTTTTAATTATAATTCTCTGCTGTCGTCTTCTTTGATTTTGTATTCTTACTGACTTACTACCAAAGGGGTTTAACCGTGGGAGTTTGCTATTGCGTCTTTAGATTTGTTTTAAATGCTAATAATAATGTTCTTTATGCGTAGGCACGGCGATGCATTGGTTGTTATGATTTTGTCATTTTAAGCTGGGAGCAAATTTAGATGATTTTCCACTTAGCTTGTTAATTAATCCGTCTCTAAATTTAGAAAATATGGTCTTACTTGAGATTCCAAGGATTTAGAATTAATGTGATTTTTTTCTTTTCTCCAAATTCTTCATTAAACAGAATATTACAGCGAGGGTCCCACTGCCTGTGACAAAATGTTGGTTTAAAGGGAACAATACATGAGAGCAGTGTAGAACATCTGTGTGTGAAACCTGTGCCTTGTTCAGAGAATTCAGTGTGCGATGAGTCAGACTGGTCAGTCTGGTTTGGAACAGTCTGAGTTCTGCTGCGCTCACAAATCGTGCCCAAACAAGAGCAAATAACTTTGTTTTATCACGTGGACGTTGAGAGGGAAGATCTGTGGATCTGGATTTGTCACCGGTCCGACATGACACGACTCGTGTTTACAACTTTTTAATCATTACCAGTCACTGGGTGGGTAAATACTGTTCCCTTATTCTACTCCACCTCTGGAAACCACCCTGCTATTTTCTGCTGTAGTATGAATTGTCATTTTTGGTAGTTTGTATATTTTTATTGAATAAAGAATGACCCTTTTTGGAAACTTTTTTTTTTTCAATGCATTATGGTTTAAGGGATTTTGTACTATTTGCTTGACAAATCAACTGATATCAGCAAAATGAAATGAAAACTAATTCCAGTGTTTTTTAAAAAACGTTTTAATTTATGCATGCCAACAGTGTCCAAGCCTGCTTGCAGTGCAGACTTTGGAAACATTTGCACATTGCAAACATTGTTTGGAGGTCACGCCACCTAGCAAATAACCTAGATTTAGACTAAAAAGCACAAGTTTTGTGGAAAACCCCTGCATGACTACAGAGCATGAGAAAAGCTCTCCAGGATGTAGGCGTATGTTTCCCTGACAAGAGAGGGCTTCATGACCCAAACCACAGACAGTTCATTGCACCATGCAAACCTCTGGTACACCTCTAAAACAGAACCAGAATCCGCTCGTTCTGGGAGAAGGTTACTGTATGTGGACTGATGAAATAAAACCCAGGCTGCAGTTGAAGAGGGGATTCACAGTGAAACAATAAAAACTGCTCATGCGTCGTTTGTCAAACATCTGTACGCGGCTGCTAATGGAACAGGCACAATGCAGCGGCGGTGTGAATGTAGGCGTGTGTGCTCGCAATCAGTCAGATGCATCAAATCTCAAAGGACATGGATTCATTGTTCAGCAGAATAATGATTCAAAACATGCAGCGGGTAAAATAAACACGACATAACTAAGCAACCAAATAGGGTTCAATGGAGGTCAACGACCTTATGCAGTCACTGACTGCATACTATTTTCCTTAAACTATAAAGTGCAATGTTTTTGACTGAATGTGCATTAGTCCGCTTGATTTTTAAGTCTCAACATAAAATTGTTAAAAGTGCAATAGCTCCCACATAGGTCTTTTTTTTTTAAATTATAAACCAATACAAAGAGAGAGACTCTTGTATTCCTCAGGCCTTGGGACCTGAAATGTGTTTGTATGCTGAACTGCACTGCAAATGCTGTTTGTCGTCTCAGTGTTCCTACACTCGTACTCAGAGGGATCGTCGGCACACAAACCCAGAAGGGAGCATAGTTCATGAGCAACACGCAGATCCACATATGTGAGTTATGAATTATGACTTGCACACACCCTGAGGGCCACACCCTGGGATGGGCCCCATTATTCGACTTCGCTCAGCGTGTCTTGACGACTCTGGTTTCTCTGTGCAGGGGTGGGGGTGGGGAGGGAGAATGACGTGAGGGTGAGAGATACTGAGACTGAGAGAGAAGACAAGGCGCTGAGTTGACATTAATGAGAGGCAGAGGAGGGAGCGGAGAAAACAAACTGTTTGGAGAAGAACATAAAACTGAAAAAATAAAAAGAGAGAACTAATTACTAATTAGACATAAGTTAACAGGAATCTTTTATTCCAAATTATTAACAACATATATATATATTTTTCCTGTTTGTCAACTATTTGGTTTGTCGTTGCAACAGAAGCTAGCCAGACAACACAGGCACATCTTCAGGGAGCACCACAACGGCCAGAAGATGGCAGCATTGTGACACTGCCGCTCCAGAGCCCATGATAATGCAAAATCGAGACCTTAACAGTGAAATTAAAAAACAAACAAACTGATTTTCAGCAAAGATTCGGGTTTTGTTGTTAAAATGGCTGAGTAAAGTAGCTTGAAACTGTACTTGAGTTTATTTAAGTAAACTGGTTCTTTGTGTTGACAGCTTATCAGCATCTTGATGCACTTATGAAAAAAGTATAGAAAAATAAAAGTACTTATAATGCAGAAGTTGTGTTTCTCACAGAAGATGGGAACATTCAAGTTAACAACGTGTACCATTAAATTATACACAGAGCAGTACATGACTACATGTACTATGTTTTTTTCCCCCCAATCTCTCAGTTACATTCTCTTTGGCAATCTTAACATTTCATCTGTGCCTCTACATGATTGCCACTAGAGGTCAGGCTTGATTAGTAGTTTTTAGGTATTCAGCACAACCTCTCTCTCTCTCTCTCTCTCTGTGTCACCCCAGGTTAACCTGACCTTTTGAGATGTCTGCCAAGAGACACACAAAAAGACATACATGTCCATTAAACAATGTAAACGTAACGCCAGCTCTTGACTTACACAAAGCCGTATACAAGTGAGCGTCAGTGGGGGTTGGTTTCCATCCGCCTCTGAGGTGCTTTCCACTGAGAAGCAGAGCCAGAAGAACACTGAGATGTTTCCCTCCACAGTTCTGCCCAGGGTTCTCCCCATTGTTCTGCCACCTCATACCAGGATAGAGCCTCAAGGCTTTTGGGGCTCTGATGGAGAGATCTGGGTTCAGAAGTCACTATAAGGGACGGGCCACATTGTCAGAACACAAGAGACATATGACTCTGGAGGACACACATACAGTAGGTATGTATGATGAGGCTTATACATTAATGTAAAGTACCTCGATTACCAGCAGATAGCTATGCAAATACGACCCTCAGCTCCAGCAGAGAAGGAGAATGTGCGTCCCTGTTTGTGCAGGGACGTGTAAGTCCATCAAAATATGTGCATTAAGTAACAGCGCAGTGAGAGAACAGGAAATACCAGGCGATGTGACGATGTGTGCTGATGGCGCCACAATGGATTCTACTACAGATATAAACAAGTCACACGGTCACAGCAACTTCCTTTTTATTCTTTGACACTGTGCAAGTGTGGATCAAAGTCCCAGTGGGTCACGCTCAACCCGTGTTTTAGCAGCTTCACATACATTTTCCCCGTATCTCATCATCCTATAGTCAGATGGCATCAGGATTACATTGTGCCACTTTAATGTTTTTTAATATGAGATGCTGCAGTAAAGCCAAGGCATGCATTGCTTATTGTTTGATTATTGTGACTGACAAATTAAGACAGGACTGTATCATTTAAATCAATTTCACATATATTCCTAATACAGCGATTAAAGTACATATATACACTCTACTTTTATTTAGGTTTAAAAAACAGCTGTTGTTAAGCCATGCGATAAAAACAACAAACTAACAGCACGAGGGGAATTTTAGCAACTTGTGATATAGCCTATATTTAAATTAGCAGTGATGGAGGAAGTAAAAGCGGCAGCGGCTCACTGAGCAACCTGGAGTGTTGGTGTGTGTGTGTGTGTGTGTGTGTGTGTGTGTGTGTGTGTAAGGACCATCCCAACGTGTGAGTCAGTCGCCATGTGATCCAGTAAAGAAATGTTTGCAGAGTTAAATCATCAGCATTGTTAAAATACCCTCGTCCTACCCTCGTCAGTATTCGTCAATACAGCATACAGCACACTCATTTAATGAGTCATGGGTTAAAGTTACCATTGTGGTAACAGTGTGTGCTCGATGTCCACTCCCAGGTACTGCTTCTTTTTGAAAGGTGAGGTGAGTCAGGGAATTCAATCCTCACCTGTCAGGTGATTATTAGCGCTTCTGTTTTTTTTGTTTTTTTACGTGAGTGGGCGAGATATCAACTGTGGTTTCCACTGTTTTGGCCACAACACAGAACAAGTCTTTCCATGGGGAGGTAAATAAAGAAAATAGAAAGTAAGGAGTGAATTAGCACAGGATTTTGCCATGTGTACTTGGATAACAGCTGGTAGATGAGACATTTTCCTCTAACTTTACTCTAACACAAGTTTCCACATGTATCTTTGTACTTTTTAGAGATGTTCTCTAGTTCTATTCTTAGCAATGAAGTAAATGATTAATTGGTAGGGAACAAAATGTATTGCTGGTCATCAACAATTGAAGTCCGTCATCCAATGTAAACATATGAAATATTTCTCACTTCCTTCGCATGACTGTAAACTGAAGAACTTTGGGGGTTTTGACAGCTGATTGGAGAAACCAAACTATTTGAAGACATCACCGTGGCCACTGGGAAATTTAACTTTTGGAAATTTTTCTGAAACATCTCAATAAGTTATGGAAACATTAATGTTTAAGTGTTTACCCCCCCCCCCCTTTTTTAAATGCAATGCATGTTTTATAATTAAGTCATCAATATATGATGATTTAAGGGCAAAACTTTTTTGGGTTGCACAACTGTAGGAGCAAAATCAAGCTTCTGATTGCAGGTTTCATTAAAATACTTACTAAAATGAAACCAAGTGATTTGTTTGCAATGTAATGTCGATGCAAGGTGAGAAATATATATATATATCACGTACAGGAGAAACCTCAGCATCCAGCACTGTCACATCTACTCCTGCACCATCCAACATCATCACAACAGTCAACAACAACAACAAAAAACATTGTCTATGGCAACATCAATGCAACGCATGTGCCCATTCATATAAACAGAGATGACCAGGGATACATTCATAAAGCAGGTGGGGGTCCATCTGTGGTCCAGTGATCCAGTGATGCTGGCTCGAGTCGCGGGGTAACGACTTTATTTCTGCGGCTGTCTCAGGAAATAGAGGATGACGCGACCTGTCTGTCTCCCTCAGTGACGCTCCTTTGTGCACAGTAGGTGGGAAATGCTTTTCTGTATCGAGTTAGACAGATGGAGAGACACACCCCCTGGCGGCGGTGGGATGCAACTGCTACTGAGAGTGAGAGAGTGAGAGAGAGAGAGAGAGAGAGAGAGAGAGGAGGATGGGTGGACGGAAAGTCCCCGTGTGGAAATCCCCTTGACTTAAAAAAAAAAAAAAAAAAAAAAGATGTGTACTCTTTTGAAAGGCTTCGCAACCCGCGAGGGCTCCGACATCCTGCTGCTGCTGCCGGAGCAGAGGGACGGTTGAATGGCGCCGTGGACCGCAGCGCTGAGGCTGAGTGAAGCGGCTGGCAGAGGACTAGCCTGAGCATCCGGGAGGGCTTTGTTATTACCCGACATATTACACAGGTAAGACGCGCGCCCTCTCCCCGCCGCCGCGCCGCGCCGCGCGCCCTCCCCATGTGGACCGCGTCTCACCCCGCGGGGCGACACTCGGAGGTCCGCGGCGCGTCCGGGCCTCGGCCGACGCGCGGTCGTGCTGCTGCTGCTGGTGGAGGTGGTGATGGTGGTGGTTGGGGGGGGACGCGCAGGGAGCCCGGAGCCCGCTCACGACAGCGGCTCTGACAGCCATTGTTTACAAAGACGTCACCCCCCCGCGAGCGCGTCGCAGGACATTTCAACGGGGCCAAGGAAATAAATAAAAAACAAAAAAATGGAGCGGCGTCTGCGCGTCTCGCGCCGCGACGATGCCCGCGGCGCGAGACGCGATCCGACGCTACATTGTTTCAAAGGCGGCTGTCATTGGAATTACGTAAGCCTTTAACGTCAGCAAAAGTCCCCCGTTATTGTGTTTAGTGCGCGGCGCGAGCCGCAGCGTCCGTCCGCCTGGAGTCTCCCAGTGGTGGCGACGCACCACATCGGCTATGGATGATCCGCGTCAGGGCGGCTCTCTGACAGCCAGGTGCCCGCTGCCTGCTGCCTCGTCTTACTGAGTAGCCCTTTAGCATGGCCTAGCCTGTTGTTGCACCTGCTGCTCTGTGTGTGTGTGTGTGTGTAGTAGAGGTTCATGTGTTGCAACATTGGTGAGTTCGATGCCCTCCACTGACCGGCGACTACTCAACACATGACTTCAGGATGTTGTTGCAAGTCCCCCCTTACTCCAAAAAAAAAAAAAAAAAAAAGTCTGGTAAAGTCCAGGCCTTCTTGCTGACCATCACTTTCTACTTCCTGTGAGCTGGACAATTCTGCTGAGTGTCTTTTCAGTTTTGGGTGAAATGTGACTTTAAAGAGTGACACATTTACACAAACACTTGGTTCTTTAATGCTCCTCCTGCCAGGCCAGACATTAAACCACAAAAAATACAAATACAAAAAACGACAACAACCAAAATGGGCTCCAGTGGTGAACGTTAGCATCAAATGCTTGGTCATGTTGAAATTGTTATGTTATTCAGGCATAGACTTGTTTGTGTTTCTACCATTTCACGGTTGTTGTTTTAATCTGTTATCTGACAGCGAAAAAAAAACTTTTATCTTTATACTACAACACTTAAACGAAAATATTTTAAGTATTGGCTCTGATACAGGTATTCAACAGACTTGTCCTATATTTCAGGTTATATTGCATGTAACCTGTAGTTTACAGGTGTAACCTGTATTAAGTCCATGTGTGCAGGTTGACGGTTTGGAGAGAGGAAAAGGGTTAAGACCTTCAGTGTGCGTGACCCTCAGTGAAGTCTGTGGAGACCTGGGTGGGCTTTGGTTGAAGTCAGGAAAACACCCGTTTCTTGTCGGAGTGCTTTGAGCTCAGTGGGACTCTGGGAAGCCCTGTTGGGGGAAACTCTAAAACCCATCAAAACGTGAAAGGAGATTTAAAAGAACAAACAGGGATAAAAAGGGCTCTTTGTGCACTTTATTTTATTTGGCCCCGCTGAATCTCCAGTGAAAAAGCACCAGCCTGCGCAATGGGACGATCCCGCGTCGGGTGAATTCCCCCAACAAACTATATATTAACTTGTGTCTCGAGTCTCAATTAATAAGAAAGGGGACTCTCCGCTGAGAATTTCCCACCAGGCTGCTCTATTATTTTCTACTGTACTCTATTGTTAACTAACATATCTGCTCCCCTTCTCTCCATCCAGTTTCCACGTTGCACGGTCATCTGCGGTGGGAGCCTCCTCCTCCTCCTGTTCCCTTCCTCCTCCTTGTTCCTCTTTGTCCCTTCCCTCCATCCACCCAACCGCACGTCCGCCATGTCGCAGGGTCAGAACTTCCTCCCCAAGTTCCTGTTTGTCTCCAACCTCCTCAAGGCGGTAAAGATCCGCCAACGAGTGCCCAACGACGTGGTGAAGCCGGCTGCTAGCGGCGGCCTGATGCACCACCTGCGGGGAATGCACAGGTACACTCTGGAGATGATCGCCATGAACCACTTCCCACAGGCCTTCAGGGAGGTGGTGCAGGCCGCCATCCTGGACCGAGCCATGCAGGCCTCGCTGGAGCAGGAGAAGAAGCTCAACTGGTGTCGGGAGGTGAAGAAGATGGTGCCCTTACGTACTAATGGTAAGAGATTTTAATGACGTTTAGGTATCTGAACTCAACGGATTTCAGTGATTTTCATACTCGTGAGCATTTTAGTGCGGTGAAGTTTTATCATGAGTTTGAATTTGTGGAACAGGAAGTTCTGGTGGCGTTAAATTGAAAGTACAACAGCCTGAACGGTTGTCGACGGAGCTGAAACATTTGATTGCAGGAACCGTGGACGTCTTTTTGCTTTCGTTTCATTTTCTGTGACAAAGAAGGTGCCTATTTATAATATGCAAATTCTCAGATGTCATTACTCACACGCCGGGTTACTGTAAATGACAACAGTGGAGACAAAGGTTGCGTTTCCCATACATTCATTCGGCAACTCGGCTTGGTTTTCCTGAGCGGGGCTGAGCGTTTGAGTTCAGTCAACCCGTTGCTAAGTCATGTTTTCTGTTACGTGGATGTGGTAACCTGGGAACATCCCGGAGTAGGCAAACATTTAGACATGGCTCTGATTACTTCTGATCAACAGCTCTGTACTGGGAAATTCTCTGGGGTCACATGCAGGACTGTTATTTACAGCTGTTGATGTTTCAGAACCATCTCCTTCCAGTTTTTCATTTCGAACCTGAGGGGTATGCCCCCTGTTTTTCTGCGTAGGTGTCAGTTTTGTGAATGTGACCATGAAATGATTTTACTCCATATCCCTCACCAGCCTTCATGCTGCTGTCTTTGTGACTATCAGTTGTGTCACAGCTCAAAAGGCCTCGTTAAATCAAATTGTGGCTCATTATCCCCGCTAAGCGTTTTTATCGACATTGTGTAAGAATGTCGACACGTTCTCGGGTGAGTGTTAGAGAAACACCGGCCGTAACGTTCGCAACAGAAGAGGGAAGCGGAAATAAAACCGCTTTAAATTTGGATTAACATGAGTTTCCAGGCGGTAGTTTCTTTTTCACACGAGGCAATAAAAACCGACAAGTGAGAAGTTCCCATATCAATCTCGTCTCTGTTTTTGCTTTGATGGGTAACAGGATGGATGAGGAACTCGCCCAGTGTTTTGTGTCATGTCCTCATTTATGTCTTTTGCAAACAGTGGAACTTTGTGCGAGTGGACCTGCCGATTCTGGTTATTAGAGTAATTACCGGAGTTACTGTAACTGTCATGGTTCCTCTTTTAGAAAAGACCCCTGAAATGATGACAAACTCTTTTGAGTTCTGCTGCCAGTAACCTGAATGGAATTTCCTGTCTTGCAAAGATGATGTCAGAAGGATGAGACAGAATTTCAAGCTGTGGCGTCTAACTCTGAAGGACCCAGACGTGACTTTGAGCAGAGGACACACAACACACACACACACACACATCCTCAAGAGGCCTGACCGACTGTTGCTGAGTCACTGGAGCTCAGCACATGCACACACACACACTCATGCACCCACCAGACAAAGCGAGAGACCAGATGTCCGTCAATAAACATCCAGTGAGTGGGGGTCACATTAATCAAGCACCTTAATGCATCATCTGAGACCTAAACATGATACTAGCTAATTCTTTTCCCCCTCAAGTTCTCGTCTGTGTGAGTTCATAACATATTAAAACCTCTCCACTCTCTTCGCTCTTCCCAAAATCCAACATCCTCAATAAGTGTTTGCCCCCTGGCAGTTAAACTCACTGTCGGTCAAATCCCCTTTCCTGTTTCATTCAGCTTCTCCACCCACTGAAGAAGTGGGTTATTGAAATTCAGTGTGTCGAGATGCATCCGAGGGTTTTTCCCGAACAGCGTCCCATGTCTGTCATGTGTCCCCAACAGGCAGGATTTATTTGGCTACAATGCGCCGAGTTTACGTACTGTAGTCACAGAGAGGACACACACACACACACTCACTCTCTCTCTCTCTCTTCAGTCCACACTGTTCGACACTAAGCTCTCCAGAAACAGGAGCGGTCCTGACCAGGAGTCAATGCGTTGGACTTGTCTTAATAGAAACGTTTCAGAAAAAGAGCGAAATCTGTGTTAATGATGTGCGACACACTCCCAGTTCGTTGCAAACCTGTATTACCTGGATGGCAGAGAGATCAGGTTTTGGCACTACACAAATGTTTTCAGGAAGTGTCCCAGCTCGTCACAGAGGAAGTGTCTATTTTTAGACTGACGGGACCAGCTGACTCTCTTTCATCCTGAGTCGGCAGGCAGCTTAATTCAGGGTCAAAAGTCTGTGTGTTTTTGTACAAGAGGAACTAATTAGACGTGCATGTTTGACATGTTTGGGTCTATTTTTGTATTTCTGTGTGTAAGTGTGTGTGTATATCTGTTGTGAACGGTGCTGTTGAGGATTAGGATTTAGAGGGCTGTGGATTTTATTTTATTTTTTATTTTTTTGTTGAGAGTGATGCAAGGGTACTGAAATGCAACAACAGCCACTTGTCTGAAATGGAAGTGTTTTTTGTACAGTATGATGTCGATATGTGTATCGCATTACGTGCCCCCACAGGTTGTGTTATTTTGAGAAGTCTGATCGCAGTTTGGCCCGTGGCATGATGCTAATCATGGGATTTTATCACAGTCCTTGTTTTGTAGGTTAGGATTTTGCATTACTTTCTCTTTTTACCCGTTTTATTTCCTCTGATATGAACAAGTCTTGGGTTGGCGATAGTCTTTTCGTTTCGATACAGCAGCCTCATACAGAGAAAGGCGTGTTTGCTTCAGGTGCGCGTGATCGGTTGCCAGGTAAACATTAGTGAACAGAGTAACAGACAAAGAAAAAATGTGATAAACAATACTGCATAGATGTGCATGTTATCTCAGCACTCAGTAATCACAGCCTACATTGGGTGTTGATAGCCGTAGTTAAAAAGATAACATTCCTTTCCGTTCTGGCCACACCCCTGTGGAAAGTCCAGGACCAACTCCAATGCATTAGGATCATAGGGGGAACACACACACACACACACACACACACACACACACACAATAGGCAGAAGTTAGCACAGGGAAATTCCTGTGTTTAGTGTGCAACAGGGTTTTTTTGAGCGACACACACTGACAAACATGGGCTCTCCTGTTTCACAAGGAGAAAAAAACCCTGCACTGCCATTGGAGACTAAATGAAATTCCAGGTTTTTGTTTTTTTTTAGTCACTCATGCTCTCACACTAAAATACCTTTTTAGACACCAACTCTTCACCTCGCTGGACATTGGAAGTAGTTTCCTGTGATATGAGACGAGATGAAATAACTCTTCTCGGTAGATTAGTGTATTGGAGAATGACATTTAACTTTTCAAAAAAACGGTTTTCTTTGATGGCAGCTGGGTAGAAGCTGAGCGTATCGTGCATATTTTTGCGTACTTTCAGACATGTGAGGGTCATACAATGGTCTAGACACCAGATAGTGTAACAACCAGCCTGGAAATCCCCAAGCTTTTGTTAGCCTGTGTGTGCACACTGCAATTGTATATTGGTTATACTGTTTACACACTGCATTTGCATGTGCAAATGCATGACCATCTGCACAATTTGAATATGATGTCTCGTTTATCAAACCAACTACCTGTAGAGCTAATCTTATATGTGTATGCTTGTGTCTTTTGTGTGTCTGTGTGTGTGTGTGTGTCTGTAGGAGATGGGAACTGTTTGCTCCATGCGGCCTCTCAGTACATGCTGGGTGTTCAGGACACAGACCTTGTGCTTAGGAAAGCCCTCCATGGTGTTTTGAAAGAGACGGACACCGGTGTCTTCAAAGCTCGCTTCCAGGCAGAGCTGGTCCAGTCTCAGGAGTTTACGCAGACTGGACTTCGATACACCACCATGGTACAAAGAAGCCTTTTCCATTGCTTTGCACTGAGTCGACTCCTTAACGGCACAAGAGTGAAAAAGTCGAACCTGTGCGTTTTGTTTGTTGCGCCCTTGTCTGCAACTTGTTCATATATTATATATATATATTTTCTTGATCCTTAGTCATTTAGTCATTTCCTACCTTCAAAATGAATTTTCAAAATGAAGTAGACAGACTTGGTTCTAAGCCTTTGTGTCTGTGTGCGCGCTGTCCCAGAACTGGGAGGAAGAGTGGGAAAAGATTGTGAAGATGGCGTCTCCAGTCTCCAGCAGCAACGGCCTCCAGTTTGACTCTCTGGAGGACATTCACATCTTCATCCTCTCGAACATTCTCCGCAGACCCATCATTGTCATTGCAGGTAGTTGGGTTCTAGCTTACCACACTCATCAGTAGCATTGATAAAAATTCCAAAATTTGTTACCTCCTTCCAAAAGCTAATGAGGTTAATTTCACTTGTAGTAACATGCTGACAGTCTATATTATGGGATGTGTACTGAATGATGTTCTTGAATAACAACAGACCAGGTGGTCAGGAGTATGAAATCTGGCTCCTCCATCTCTCCTCTGAATGTGGGTGGGATCTATTTGCCGCTACACTGGCCACCCACAGAGTGCTACAAATACCCAATAGTGCTCGGCTACGACTCTCAGCACTTTGCACCCCTCATCACCATTAAAGACAGTGGTCCAGGTAGGAAACACAGAGAGACTGATGTCATGTATCCGACATGTCGAATTGGAGTTTCTCATGTTTTTAATTTTTATCAATGTTCCGGTCTAAATTTCCCAGAGATCCGAGCAGTGCCTCTGATCAACCCGGGACGGGGGGACTTTGAGGAGCTGAAGGTTCACTTCTTGATGGACAAAGAACAGCAGCAGAAAGAGAGGCTTCTTAAAGACTACCTGTTACTGGTAGAGATCCCTGTCATAGGCTTGGGCTACGAAGTTCTACGAATTATCAATGCCGCAAGGTAAGCTCTATATAAGTGTAAGAAGATAGTCATCATCATTTTTAGGATGATGATAAAATATCATAATTCAAATTGATATATTGTTTAGTTTAGAACCATTTAAGTTCAGAATGACATTGTATGTCTCTGTTCAAAGGCTGGATGAGGGCAATCTCCCTGAAGACATGAACCTGATGGAGGACTACTTGCAGCTTGTCAACCATGAATACCAACGCTGGCAGGAGGATAAGGAGCAGGCGTGGGCTGCCCAGCCACAGCGCCCACCACCTTTCTCCGTCTCCCAGCTCTCCCTCATCGAGATCCGCTGTGCCACACCACGATGCACCTTCTACGTCTCTGTGGACACACAGCCACATTGCCACGAATGCTTTGAGAAGCGACAGGCCACGACTGGTGGAGGAGCGAGGATAGAAGGGGTGGTACAGTCCAAGGGCGGAGGGGTACAAGGTGGGGTAGGTGTAATAGGGGGAACAGAGGCCGAGGTGAACTCTAGGGGAGCTCGAAGCAGCAGCCCCCCATCCTCCTCATCCGGGAGAGGGGTTGTGATATCCAGTCCTCGCTCAGCTCCCCCCACCGCTCCCAGCCTCAGCCTGTACAGTGAAACTCATGCCATGAAGTGCAAGACACCCGGCTGCCTCTTCACCCTTAGCGTAGAGCACGATGGACTTTGCGAACGCTGCTTCAACTCCAGGCAGAACCACGGAGCCCCTGGAGCTGGAACGGCTGCTACAGGACTCCCATGCCCCAATGGGGGGCCCACAGTCCCCCACCCAGCCCCGGGCTCCGGGTGGACCCAGTGGGGGGGCTGTGAGACAGAGACAGAACGCTGCAGCATGTGTAGACAGGAGGCGTTCAGGATATTCAATGGCCTGTGTCCACCCTGTATGCAGAGACAGCAGGCTCCAGAGAGGGGAGAGCCACAGCAGAGCAACCCCAGAACTGAGGCCTCCTCCTCCTCTGCTTGGAGCCAGGCCAGGGACGCTGAGCGACCGTGCCTCACCCTAACCCCAGGGCACACCTCAGCCTGGCAGGCCCCTCTGGCCCGGCCATGTAAAAGATCTGGTTGCCAGTTCTTTGGGACACCAGAGAAGTTGGGTTTCTGCACTATTTGCTACGTAGACTATCAGACCAACCACCGTAAGTCCTGAAATGAAACTTCTTTTGTGGGCTTTTCAGACAAGTCTTCTACTGATTTTCTTTTACTCAAATTTTAAGCCATACAGGACGTAGCTTACTTTGGCCACACTCTGTTTCAGACATGACGCCTACCCCTGCTCCGGTCCCTAACCGGCATGGTTTGGAGGCAGGCTTCCAGAATGTCTCGAGGTGTCGTGGGCCAGGGTGTGGTGCTGTTGGAAAGGCAATGCTAGAAGGCTATTGTGACAAGTGCTATGTCAAAGAGCAAAGTGCACGGCTCAACCAAGTGGCACATCGCACACCACACTCCCCTCCTCCAGTCATGGTAGGGGTTCTGCCAAACTTTCTTAAAACTTTAACTTTGGCATCTGTTGTTTTTTTGTTTTTTTCTGCAGTGCTGGACCTAACAGCCAAATGACCTCTCGTCTCTTTCTCTTTGCCCCCCCCCTCTGTACAAAAAGCGTGACCGAGCAGCCAAACCCAGATCTTCACAGCAATCCCAGACCCAGACTCAGTGCCGGCGGAGTGGCTGCAGTAATGTGTCCCCGGGTTGCACAGACCTTTGCCCAGAGTGCCACACGCGAGGCCAGGGCAGAGAGGTGGGCAGGCGGGCGCAGGCGCCCAAGGAAAAGTCCAAGCAGCGATGCCGGACGCAGGGCTGCGACCACTACGCCAACCAAGAGAAACAGGGCTACTGCAATGAGTGTGACCACTTCAAACAGATTTACCGCGGCTGACCACACATGTACCCGTGCACGCAACGATGATGACACATCGCTAGCATGCTAGAGCCGCTGCCCTGCTGTGGGCGCCCCATGCCAGTCAATGCACCTCTGATACTAACTAACCAACTAACTAACTAGCTAGTGACTAACTAGTAACCTTATGGCCTGAAAATCAAACCCCCCATGTAGAATGTGAAGAGAGAATGTGTGTACGTGGGGGGGGAGTGAGTGTGTGCGTGCGTGCGATCGCAGTAGACATGGCCTCCAGAATACCTCTTTGTGCAATTATTATCATCTGATGTGCCCTGTGCACTTACACGGTGAGAGGTTTGGCTACATGTCAAAGCAACTGACTTAACTCTTGTGTACAATATGTATTTAGAGGTACGCAGTGAATCGTGCCGGACAAAATGATTGTATGTCGACATAACAAGAAGCATCTGACATTGCTTTCTAGACCACAGCCAAGGATTTATACCCCCTGTCTGTCTGACTGTGTCTGTCTGTCTGTCTGTTTTATCCCATGTGTGTATCTGTCTGCCTGCCTGTCTAGCATTTACTCTGTAGAATGAGGGATGCGGAAGTTGCCGAAACCCGGCAACAAATCTGTGGAAGTAGTAGGCAAAAGTGAGCCAAACTGGACCAAAGCAAGTGAGGTGGTGTGACTGAAATAAATTTGCATCCGCCACTGTTTAGCTTTGTTATCAATAAATCATTTATTTATATCTTTCCACAGCCGACAAAAATTTGCCCAAAGGCCCTTGCAATCAATATTGTAAAATTTGCAAGAATTAATTTTCTTCCATTAGTCAATCGATAGCGGCGTCAGGTAATATCTTGAGTTCAACTTACCGTAGTATTTCTACCTATCTGTTATATGAAGTTATCATTGTGAATTGTTTGATATGTAGAGCGAGAACAGATCATGTGTCGAAACAGTGCGAGACAGACAGGGCAGGCCCCTGCTAGTTTTGGTGCTACATGTACAGAAATACAAGCCTCTCCATTGTAGCCAACATGCTGGCAGTGTCAGCGGACAGAGGGCAGAGAACACAGTAGAGACAGGACCCTTTCTCTTTTTCTATTCCTGCTTTCCTTCCTCTTATTCCCCCCCCCTCCCCCCCCTTTTCGTCCCAAAACTGATCCGTTGCCTTGGACATTGTTTTCCTGTTTACCGATCACTTAAGCACCTAGAAGCGAACACATGCGCGCACATACCTACACACGCACACAGATGTTGTAGTTCCACACCTGTCAAAAGGGGATTGCCGACGTTAGAGAGAAATGAGAACATCATAACTGGATGTTTATCCACACAGAAACACACGTGTGCACACACAGCTCTGAGAGATTGTATGCACCCCCACCCCTACCTGAGGTGATGTGTAGGTAAACAAACCCGCAGAGAACGCATCCCCTCTCTGCTCCACCCCACTGGACGTGCCGAGGCGACATGTCCAAAACTTCAGAGAGCAATCCCATTGCCTGCTTTGGCTAACCTTGTTTATCTGAATGTGTTTTGTGCTGCTGCTGCTGCATCAGCGCAGTATTGGGGCTGATTCTTGACAAGTTTTGCCTTTAAGTAATGATTCAAATATTATGGACCAGAGGGGCCTGATCAGTGATCCTGTATCACTGCTCCCACCTGTTAATTGCTTTTGTGAATATGGATCTTGGTCCATATTGTAGGACCTTCTAACCCGATGCCTCATCTCCAACACACACACACACAATACGCGCATATGTGCGTCTTGAATACAAATCTGACATTCCTGTTTGTTTGTTTTTTTATTAATTGTATTTTGATATATTTGGTTTTGTTTCTGCCAAAAAAAAATACATGTGCCATCAATTGCTAAAACAGTTGTTGTTACCTCCTTAAAAATGGCCAGCCTGGACCATTCTGTACTAACTAGACCGCCACAGATAGACATCTCCAATTCTGTGTAACAACAGATTAGAGCCTGTCAAGCTCTCTCATAGGGAAAATCCCCATATCTTTTCTCGATCGCTGATTTTATTCAAATACAATGAAATGTACCTACAGTGATAACGTCTTATCACTCTTACCTAACTCAAATGTGATGTGAAGTTGAACAGTTATTCCCCTCATATGCCTGGTGAAGAACTTAAATGCAATAGGCAGATGTCCATCTGTGGCTGTAGTTAGAAAAGCATAGACAAACAGGCTCTTGGTCTGCCTTTTCATTCAACTGTATCTAAAGCTGTCAGGCCTGCCCACGTGTTGACGGCCTGTACGTAGATCTCTGTGTGCTTTAATCACCTCTAGACAAACCTTAATCAATTAAAGGCCAATTAGTGGTCAGCTCATCAGGACCCCTTAATAAGGTTTTTCGGGGCCTCTGATCGAGATTGACTGGGAGATGATCACGTAAGTTGCACATGACTTGTCTAAGCTGCTGAGGCATTTAGGAATGGTACTCCGACTCGCTTAGGGACATTCCAACAGTAGGAAGACCATCTGCTTAAGATCAGAAGGTGTAACAAAACATGCAAACGAATGGTGTGGAAGTTTCTTTGTGTGACCTTTCAACAATAGGGTATCGTATGAAAAAAGCCTGGTTTTATTTGTTAAGTATTTATTCATATCAAGATATCTGTATTGTGTGATTCAATAATTATTTATGTCGTCCTGAAATGAATTATTTTTATTAAGAAATCTGAAATCTGCCTAATGTGGTTTTTGTCTCTGAGGTTATTGGTGTGCGTGTGTGTGTGTGTCTGAGCCAGAATATGTCTGCAACACAACTATGTGTGTTGGACATGCACATATTGTATGTGTGTGTGTGTGCTCTTTTTCAGTTCTCAACATTGCACTCTTATTACAGCATTGCCTCTGCTATACTGTGTATTGCCTAAATCTGTTTTTGCTGAAAAGCAGTTGCTCAGTATTGGCACCAAATCCATCACCAGTGTAGGAAGTACAAGTTGGTACTGCAAGAGCCATCACATACAGTAACTTATCACTGAGGCCTAATGTAGATATGGCACAACTTTCTCTCCTTTTGTTCTCTCTTCCTCCGCTGTCCTTATTTCTTTTTTTTTAAATTTTTACATTATGTCAGTTTCCACACAGCAAGGTTCAGGTGATAACGTTTTTCTTAATTTTTTTCATTAGAGTGTGATGCATGAAAAAAAGGGAACCCCCACCTTTACACAGTTTACTCAGGAGGAGTTGATTATGCAGTAGGAGGGGGGAGTTTGGAGAAAGGGGAGATGTGGCAGTGATGGGTGGGGAAGTGGTAATAATTATATATGAGCAGGACCGAGGTGACATTTCACAAGTGTGGGAGTGCAGGTTTTGCGTGGGCTTGTACCGCAGTCAGATTGATAGGCTGATGTGGTTTCCTGGAAATACCCCAGTGTGCAAACACTCCCGAGTACAACTGCTACTTTGCAGACGGGCGCAGGTTGACATAACGTCTGAGTACTGATGTGGTGAAGTAAACCTTTCTATGCAACCGTTGTGTAAAAATAAGTCCATGAAGCAAACGGTAAGAGTTGCAAGACAAGAAATGCACTAAAAACCTGTGATTAAAGTATTCGTACACTTGTATATAGTAACGTAGTCAGACCTACATGTAAAAATAAATCTTGTTTTGATTTGTTGATTAGTTTTGAACAGAAGGTTACGTGTCTGTAAGGATAACAGTGACATACACTAAGTGTAGGGCATCATGCACGTAAACCACTGACAGTTTAGATGATGTTTAAATGTGGAGCTCTGGTGACAGTGGGGATCTGAGGCCCAGTCTGTAATGTTTACACTTTCACGTTCACCCTCTTTTGCACCTCTGGGGCAAAAGACCTGTAAATGCAGCTTTACACAGTCAGTGTAAATTCAGTATGAGCTGTCATATCAGTCTGTGAATGAAAATATCAAATCTGGACACAAGGTCTATTTATGAATGAACCCAGTGAAGCCTGACTCACTGCCTCCTGAAAACTAAAATGTTGCAAAAAGGAAAAGTACAGGCGGGATTTCATTCGAAAGGAAGTTATCTGTTGTTGTGCAATAGGAAGAGGGTGTTACCATGGTAACCTTTGTCTAACGGTTTTGTAAGCAGCAATAAACATAGTTCAGAGATGACCCCTTCATGGAACATTTTTTTTCTTTAGAAAGCTTTATTTGTCATTGACACAGTACACTTATACAGAACACTATACAACGAAATTTGGTCTCTACTTTTAACCCATCACACACATGTGAGCAGTGGGCTGCCATACACACAGTACAATGCCCCAGGGAGTAATTGGGGTTAATGGCCTTACTCAAGGGCCCTACTGCAGGGTGGTGTATAAATTGTAAGTAACCATAAATAACAACACACAAATCCCACAGATAGGATTTTAAACTGATTTAAACTATTCAAAACATGTTGACAACTCACTCGCAAGACTTTTGTGCAATACCGGTGAGCTTGTTTCTTGAGAAATAAGCTAAATGGTAAATATACACACCTTGTGGTCTTCATCGCTGAACAGAGTTTGCCCTGTTTTAAATAAAAGAATAAAAACATAGTATAGTACAATATAGTGATAACTATAAATAACACATAGTTACAGTATATGACCACAACTGTTCCATTACATTATTCAGTGGTCATAATTGTTTGTCTCTTCAAATTATTACAATAGAGAACAATGTATTACCTAACTTCTTATTATAAATGCTTAGTGAAGGTTAGAATAAAGAGTCAGCTATGTATTTTTGTGAAATATCCATAATTTCACCACCAAATGGGCTATTAATGGTTTGAAAGTAATTCTGACTAATCCTGCAAGTGATCACAGTTGTTCAAGGCATTGTATCAGCACTCTGAACATTTTGTCCTTGCCTGTGCTTGTATGTGGGAGAGTTCAATGATGACTCACCAGGTAATCTTTAATCTAGACCTTCATGGTTTGAAGTGTTGTTCTCAAACAGCTTTTGTCTTTTAGCAGCCAGTTATAAAGCATTAACTTAATACTAATATGGTTATCGGTGTCACACTATGTGTTACAGCAGCAATTCCCCCCATGAGGATCATTAAAGTTTTAGTAATATCAGATTTTACATTTCAAAAAAACTCTCTCTCTCTGTTCTGTCACGTATCTCTGCATAATGCAAAACGCAAAAATGACACCACAATTTGTTTCCTTGGAGAAGCAACACACACAAACCGGAGAAACTCCAACACGAACACAAAAAACTTTTTTTCGTGCTCTATAAATCTAAGTAAGTCCATTAAACATGCATGTACCCGAACCACTTCCTGAAACGGCGAGACTACGTGCGTCACATGTGACGTCACTCGGTTTTAAAGAAGCAGGCCTCGTAACGCGCTTCATGAAAGATTTTCTCGACACAATATTTCACACCACTAATGACATGGGTGGTGTACTGGACGTAGAGGAGAGTATCTGAAACTTAATTATCGATCACCAGGCAAGCATCGATCAATAGCGATCGATATTTTAGATTGCTCCGCCCACCACCGATGCACACTGAATGAACCGCTCGCAGGGGCGATAATGCTTACGTTACAGAAAACGGCATCGCCTCCCTCGGGACACGCAGGTTTTAAAAACAAACGCACCGACGATGACAGCCAATGATCGTTGCTAGGAGGGAAATAACGTAGCGGATGTTGTTGTTGTTGTGGTTCTGCCTGTTAGCTTAGCACATTTAGTTGGGTATAATAACGTGAAATAACACATGTTTCCATCAATGAAACCGCTGGATTCAGACGAGGAAGAGCCGGAGCAGCTGGGGGCTTACCAAGTGGAACTGAGACGTATGTTAACATTTCACTGTGCTAAATTTGCTAACTGTAGGTACCTAATGTAATGAGCCGGTCAGTGGTAAATAACATACAGTACAGCCCATCTGTCTTACAGGACGAATCCCTTAGTCATAGCCATATAGTCAGCGATATTTTATTCATATTATATATATATATGTATATATATTAGTAGGTTTATTCTCCCCTTTACCCCAGTTAAAGCTTATACTAGTAGAAATTATCTTAGTTACTGTACATTTCCATGAAAACATTAACAGATTGAGATAATCGGATCTCTGCTTAACCCAACAATACATCACTTACATTTTTTAAAATAAATCAACCAATCAGCTTGATTAAAAAACGTAATGCATCTATGTTTTATTAACGAGTACTTTTTGCAAGTTTGCCAACTCAGCTAGCATGTGATGTTATATTGTATGTGTATTGTTTTCAGAGCGGGCCAACCAGAGTATCCAGCAGCTGAGCAGCGTTCTGGAGCAGCTGAACCCTGAAGGAGGAGAGTTGCAGGAGGTCGGAGGCGGTGATGGCAGCCTCTTCTCCATCATGGCAGAAGAGGAGAAGGACACGTGGAGCAATAAGACACAGAGCGAAGCAGGTGACCCAGTGATTAAACGTGGGATAATGAAAAATCAGACATCATACAGCACCACCTTGAGGTTTCACTTTTTATCAAAGCTACAATAAATGAGGCAAAGCCACAATAAAGTTTGTGCTCTGTGTCTTTGTGTGTGTGTGTTTATACGTGAATGTGGATTCCTGCTGCTTTGGCAATGGCAAGTAAATCAACTGAGGAGCCTTCTTCTGAAGCAGTGCAGAGGAACCCCTGCCCCTTCCTCTCCTACAAAGAAACAGTCTCCATCCAAGGTAGAAAATGCAGCTCAACATTTAAATGTAATAGACCTGAGGAGAACCTACTGCAGAGTAATCTGCCATGCCACATTCTACATACGTAGTTATGTATGGTTTAAAAAAAATCAGGCTTTTCCAGTATAACTGCAACTGTGATGAATTTTCCCTTGTAACCATCTTTCAGGATTTGGTTCCAGTGAATCACAACCAGTCAGACTACATTCAGCACCTGGAGGCTGAGGTCAAACTCTGCAAGGTATGTGCACAGACATATACGCTTGTGATTTTTTTCTTTTCTTTACCAATGTGCTGATTATATATGTTTCCATTTGTTTTTCTCTGCGACTTTAGGAAGAGGTACAGGAAATGAAACAGCGGGTCAGAGTAGTGGTAGTGGAGAATGAGAAGCTGCAGTTAAACCTCAAATTGAAAGCTGGGGATGAATCGCTGAAAGATTACACAATCCACAACTCTACGGTACTGTGTTTGTGTGTGTTTACTTATGAACAATCATGCATTTGTGGAGTTTTGTGTTGTTGCTCCACTGGATTCAAAGTCAACTTTTCCTCTGCAAGGCACCAAAACATGGTTTTTAAGATCGACCACTCACTAGTGTACACCACAACATTGTCAAGATACACATTACAATGAGGCACATCCCCCAGCACCTGGTGCACCAATCACTGGAAAGTTGGAGAGCATTCTTTAAGCCAAATGCCATCACTGTGGATTGCATAAAATGATCTGGGGTCACAAAAGCTGAGATCTCAGATGCTCTAGAAGTTAAAGGGACCTACCAATATCAGAGATCGAGCTTTGTGATGAAGAATGCCACACAAATGCTGTCAATACAGTCTTCCAGGGAGGCAAGGCAAAACAACTGTAACCACATTTTCCTTAAAAAAAAAAAAATAGAACCACAGTGTCACAGTGAACTAGAGCTGTGACTAGGCTTAGCCAATTAATTTTTTTCTCTGATTTCGTTACCTGTGCCTTATCAGCAGTAAAGCATGCTTGATGGGAGCAGCGCAACAAACATCAATGTCGTGCTTTAAAACAGGGATCTTCAACCTTTATCAGTCCAACGACCCATTGGCTGAGAGGGAACTTATGTTTTTGTAGCATTCGATTTTTTTTTTGCATTGTCTTAAGAAAAAAATGCCTAAGATAGAATATTTTCCATCTTCCTGCTGTACCTGGGGGGTCGCGGACTGGTTGAAGACCTGTGTTCTAGGACATTAGTGGGGGATGGTACATCAAACAAACTTTATAAGTGCTTTGCTGACAACTGGTGCGGTGATCTTAGTGGGACTGCCTTGTTAAAACGGGTTGACACACGTCGTCTACTCGCTCACCACTAGGGGGCAGCTTGTCCTCACACAGACTGACTGCCTGGTTCCGCGCTGTACTAATGAACGGACCGCTGAATGAAAACTAAAAACTGTGTGACTAACCACAACTGGCCCTTCACAAAGTTTCACAAACTTCCTCGGTTCCTGCCTGAAGCCAGTGCTGAACCCTGCTGTGTCTTCTTGGAGCGTGCCGGGCTCGAGGCGTCTTTAAAGGCTGAGAATCGGCGGCCGGAGCCCCGACGAGCCTGCCCCCGCCAGGGACTGAAGTCCCCGCCCGGAGTTACCCCCAAAACAACAAAGGCAAAATAATAAACTGAGTGTCCGTCGGAAACGCTGTAAACAGCGTAGCTGGACACTCACCTGTCTTAACCGAGGAAGCTGCGTGCTACAAACAAACAAACAAACAAAAGACAACGCCAGAGAGACAGTGGTCCACATGGCAACAACGTGTACACAACGGAATCTACCTCTGATCTCTCTCTCTCTCTCTCTCTCTCTCTGTCCGAGATGGATTAAACATCCCTGATGAGCCCCCAATCTAGATTTATGGAATATTTTTATGTAAAAAAAAAAAAATCAATCTCAAATGTTGTTTAGAAATAACAAAAAAGGCACAAATTGTTCAAACAAGATCACTCAACCAAGGAACCAGCTTCAATACGGTCTGTAACCACTCCTCTTTTATAATGGCTTCCTAATGGGCATCAGCTGTGGAGGAGCAGGGGAAGCTAATAAACACACCTGAAAGGGAGGAGAGAGAGAGAGCGAGAGAGAGCCACACCCACCCAACCTAGAGCCCCATAACACTTTTATTCAAGCTGTTTACATAGATTCAAGAGTTTTATATGTCAGGTAGAGGTAATAAAATGCACACATTAAAAAAACAAAGACGTAGCCTGTTATGTTCAATATGTTCTTATATACAAGTGAGAGTGAGATATAGTCATGATATCACCTGTACCTGAGGAGATTTACAGTGTGAAATAAAACTATGAAATGCTATTCATGCTTGTACTGAAGAAGAAATTGCAATGTTTCAAAGTGGATTTTGTTTCATTGTAATTTGTTTCAGTATTTTTTTGTATAATTGTATCATCACAATGTTTATCTCTATGTTTTTTTCCATAACCTATAAATATCTGCCCTTTGTTCATCAGGTGAATGAGAGTATGGTAGCCAACGGCCACCTAACCTCCAATATAGGCCAGAGCGTTTTGCAGAAAGCAGAACGTACCACCACTTTGAAGAATGAGCTGGTAAGGATAATGGACCTCTGCTCCTCTCTTGTTGCTGTTCAGTTATCAACTTTCATCTCCATCCCACTTTATGCTCAGCTGTCACATGTTTTCTGAATAATATGTTCACCATCAGCCTTTATATTTTGTTTTTGAAGACCACTCAAAATGTGGGGAAATTTTTATCAATGTTTTATTTTAAAAGAAACTGTATGTACTAATTCCTATGGATTTACAGTTTATTGTGTCCGTCTATGCATCTGAATGTTTATGTATCTCAGGAACAATTGAAAGTGATCCACCAGGCTCAGGTTGAAAGTTTGGAGGCTCAGATCATCTCCCTAAGGTTGGTGTACTGCTAAAGTGTTATTATTTGTGTTGATTTTGTCAAGCGTTAAAATTATAGTACCAATCTCGTGGCAGTTTTCAGTCAGTTTGCATATTTCAGCATGTACTTCCATCAACAGGAAGGAACTGTCAGTCAGTCAGAAGGAGTGTGAGGAGGTGAAGGTTCGTCTAAGACGCATGGAAAAGCAGGCTGCAGATGCTCTGAGGGACGATGGAGTGCCCCATGTGGCAGGATTGTGCCTAAAGTGTGCCCAGCATGAAGCCGTATTGGCTGGGACTCATGCAAATCTGCATATCCAGGCTATTGACAGGCTCACAAAGTCAGTGGTACTTTGTAATTTACCTCTCATTTTATGATTCTGTGATTCCTTGTTGGCCGGTATGTCATAATAAAGTCTGTTATAGAGTATTGTTATGTATGTTATGTTTGATGCTTTTTCATTATTTGTCTGTATTTTGATCTTCCAGAGAGCGCGATGATTTACTGGTGGCTCTGTGTGCTGTGAGAACCTCTCAGCAGGAGGCGCAGGAGAGAGAGTGGTCAGCCTGTCTCCAGGTCAAACAGGCAGTGGAGATGGCAGAGGAAGCAAATCTACACAAAGCCAGGGTCGGATAAACAAATTCACATATCTTTCCAGCTGTGTGTGCTCAAACAGCGTTCATAGTTTGACTGCTCTTTCATTCAGATAATAACAATACACAGAGTTTGCTCTCTAACGTGTGTTTCCTCTTCCCTCTGTGCTGTGCTATAATGCATACAGGTGGAGGTGCAGTGCGAGCGGTTGTACAGGGAACTGGCTCGACAGAGGGAACAGCTGGAGCGAGAAGCACAGGCCTTGCAGGGGAGACTGGCTGAAGCCAGAGAGAAAGGCCAGGCAGAGGCCCGCAAACAGAAAGACCAACTAGCACACACAGTAAATCCCACTCATTCATTCTTTATGTACACACTTATTCAAGCTTCTTCTTCTTCAAGCTCATAAAGTTGCTGTAAAGAAGGAACCTATGCACTATTACCTCTGAATGACAATGGAAACCCTATGTGTACCAGGTGTCCAGCCTCTCCCAGCGCGTCGCTGAGTTAGAGGGGCAGCTAGATAGAGCTCACAGAGACAAGAACTCGCTGATCAGTCAGCTGGAAGACACTCTACGCAAACTTACCACGCAAGAAGAAGACAATACCAAGGTACAGTGTTTGCGCTGAATGGTCCATCAAAAAAAGCTGTCGTCTACATGTAATACCTCTGTAAATCCACTGGATGGTAGCAAAGCTTTAACATTTAACAAGTCAGTTCTGCAGCATAGAGTGAATGAGCTTAGACTTAGCTGTAGTGTCTCTTCTACTGTCAACTCCGAACAAGTTTTCACAGTCAAAGTTTATATCTACATAAATTGTTTTTTGTTATCATATCATAGTGTTTCATATATTCTACATAATCTTATATATCATACTTATAGTGACATGTCTTGATATATTATATTTAGTTGAGTGAGTTTTATCTTGGAAAGAAAAAAAGAGACTAGAAAGTGGTGAAGGAATGGGTGGGTAGCAGAATTTGTTCATAAACGGACCGGCAGTTTTAAGTCGGTCCTTGTCATCTGTAGGTTTCTGTGGAGCTGCGATATCAGCTCAGCCAGGCCCAGCTGAAGAGGGAGGAGGCAGAGCGAGATCTCCGCGAGCTCAACGCCAAGACCAGCAGACAAATGGAAAAAGCTGCACAGGTATGTCTGCGTTTAAGCCCTAACTGGTTTAGAGTCGTCCTTGAATAAGGCTATGTCAGTCGTTTTAAGTTAGCCAATGATCAGTGAGTTCATTACATAGGAAGGAATGTTTCAGGAGGCCGTGGATAATTTGGACACGTATCAGTTTTTCAGGTAGTTCTGTGGAAATAATGATCAAACATACAACGCAAGAGAATTCCTTTGTACAGTTTCAAATGGGTCTTACAATCCGTCACAGAAAATAATGACTTACCCTAATTTTTCAAAATACAGTTTTACTATTTGAAATCTGACCGTAGGTTGTATTCAGCCTTTGAAATTGTGTTTGTATGATGGCAGTAGATTGTTGTGAAAGATTTCCTCGCCTTCCTTCTCCTTCCATCTCTGCGGGACAGGAAGTGGAAAGGCTGAGCTCAGAGCTGGTTGGCTGTCAGCAGCGCCTGGAGGCGGTCCAAAAGGATGGGAGCCAATGGCAGGCCGAAGCCCTGAGCCTAGCAGAACAGCTGGCAAATGCCCAGCGCCAACTGCACCTCACCAGGTAGTACCTAATCCTATTATACATGCCACCACACTCACACACACACACACACACACACACACACACACACACACACACACAGCTCTCCCCTCTGTCCAGCTCTTGCCCAGCTCAGCCCAGTCCAGTCCAGTTCAGACCAGCACACCAACTGTACCGCACCAGGTAACAGCTAATCCTATTATACGAACCATACACACATAAACACACATACCCGCTGCTGTGCCATGGTCCCGGTACCAACTGGACCTCACCAGGTCACCTCTAATCCTGTTAAGCATGCCACAACATAATGCAACACACACAAACACACGCATACACATACACACTGCCTGCTCTCTGCCACTAGGCCGGTGTCCAGCCCAGCAACAGCTCAAACACAGCCAAAATGGAGCCTGAGCCTTTCTTCTGTCCCTGGTGCGCGCACACACACACACACAAACACAAACACATAGAGAGAGCGAAAAGTGTAGCTGGTGGTCACTGGACAGCCTGGCCTCGGTGCCACCTGCCAGTGCCCCGCACCCGTTCTCACGATGGGCGCTACCGGCTGCCATCTTCTATCCTCTGATTTTTTTTAAAATTCTGCATCCATTCCGTTTTCCTGCCCCCCCCCCCATCATTCCTTCTGTTCCTGTTTTGTCTTTTCGTTTCATACATCCATACATTCATCTTTAATTCTCTTCAAACTGCAGCTCTTTTCTTACTGTTATTCCTTTTCTTGTCTCAGTATCATCTTCTTTTTGTTCATCATCTATTTTTCCTTGTCCTATTACTCCTCGGTCCACCTGTATTCCTCCCTCCTTTCTGTCACTCTATCCATCCGGTCATCAGCTGGCTGCTGTTCCCTGCCACACCATCCACTCACAGGGCCATGCCAACCCATGCCAGTCGCCCAGGGCACTCTGTCACCCCTGCTGCCCACAGCCTCTTTCATTCTCTTCAAACTGCAGCTCTTTTCTTACTGTTATTCCTTTTCTTGTCTCAGTATCATCTTCTTTTTGTTCATCATCTATGTTTCGTTGTCCTATTACTCCTCGGTCCACCTGTATTCCTCCCTCCTTTCTGTCACTCTATCCATCCGGTCATCAGCTGGCTGCTGTTCCCTGCCACACCATCCACTCACAGGGCCATGCCAACCCATGCCAGTCGCCCAGGGCACTCTGTCACCCCTGCTGCCCACAGCCAAGTTGTCTGAGACAGGCACAGATGTGGCAGTGGTGTCCTGTGGTTCTAAGGGCTGCAGGAGGCAGGCTTGTTCTGTCTATGTGTGTGCACGCTTGTGTGAGTGTGTACTTGTGTCCGTGTGTGTTTGTTCACTGCTGCTTCTGGCTCTGATCTGTGTTTAAGTGTGTTTTTCTGTCAGCTGGCCAGCAGGGACACGCTGGCTGAGTGGCGGACTGTTGACTGTTTAAGAGATGAAGCAAGAAGCCTGCCTGCCTGCCTCTGTGTGTGTGTGTGTGTGTGTGTGTGCGTGTGTGCGTGTATGTTTTGCAGCCAGCTGTGGAGAATGACATGCATATTAATGTGGCAACATGATGACTTTGACCTGCACTAGAGGAGCCACTGGACTGAACCGTTTTACTACTGTGTGTGTGTGCGTGTGTGTGGTTGTATGTGTATGTGTGTATGTGTACGTGTATGTGCATGAGAGAGTTTATAGTTTTATCTGTCCGCAGATGCATGCTAGATGTTAGACAGCTGTTGCCTTGGCTGAGCCATGTGGCCATTCAGATTCAATTTTGGTTATTAGCAGTGAAAGCCACTTAATGATTCCCACTTAAAATGTGTATATTGATACTAAACAATGCTGCTCAGCTGAAATGGTAAGTATGTTTTTTTCATGTTTCCTGACTTCAACTTCAAATACTGACCACAGTACCACTTCTCCTCTGAATTAAGTTTTCATGCACATCTCAAGTTGTGTGTAATAAACGCAAGTAATGGTTTATTAGCGGACGTGCAGCCTGCTTAGAGCATTAAGAT
Source organism: Trinectes maculatus (assembly GCA_016785345.1). Taxonomy (NCBI): domain Eukaryota; kingdom Metazoa; phylum Chordata; class Actinopteri; order Pleuronectiformes; family Achiridae; genus Trinectes; species Trinectes maculatus. The sequence continues at coordinate 171,267 of JAFBJQ010040025.1, forward strand.
GCATACAATACAAACAAATTACTTGCTGAGGTTTAGAGCAGCTACAGGTCATCGCTAAATCGCTTTTGGATATGTTCACAATTCCTTTAACTGCATTGTGAATAGTGAAAGAGAAAAGGTCTTCTGAGGACACACGGTCCTGTCCAACGTGGTCATTTCCCATAACCTCACATTATATGAGACAATTAGTCTTTTCATCTACCTACTGATTTTAGTGCCAAAATATGGTCAGTGTTTACATAAGCTGTGTTTTTGAGGTACGTGCAGATGGCATCAACCAAAACAGGGGACGCAGGAGCAGGGTGGAGATCACAGAGACATAAGTTCACATACACAGTTGCTGGAATGTATAGTCACAGCCTTTGCCCCCACCCCTCAGGATACCACTGTGTTTTCACCCTTTTTGCCGTTTTCCTGTTTTCCTCACACATGTCATGTTCCCTATTGTTTTTCCATCATGCCGCTCCAGCCGACCCAAATACACCTCAAGCAACTGTCCCTTCTCTGTACCCCCCCGCCCCCTTCTGTCCATCTGTGGGCCCTCGGGGTTACGCAGAGCTTCATGTAGTTTATTTGTGGTCCTGCCTCTGTTTGCCCTCTCTTGTAGTTAACTACAGAGCCATTCATGAGTCTTTGTAGCTGCGGTGGGCTGGTTTGTCTGTGTGTGTGTGTGTCCTAAGTGTGTGTGAGATTCACAGCCTGAAAGACATTTGTACGACCAGGCTCTTTGATTCTCTCTTTGCCACTTGCTGTCGTCCCCTCTTTCATACCGTGCTCCTCTCGTGGCCCAGATGATCACAGCTCGTCTTCACACAGGGGACATGAAGAACACACAGCCTCTGTTTGATTTCTGTCAACTCTGCACACACACACACACACACACACATATTTTATCGTACCAACTACATGCTTGCAAATGTGCACACTAATACACACATCTCAGTTGAATTCACATGCGTATGAATGTCTACACACGTGCACACACAGACACACACAGATGCATGCACAGCATCCATGGGTCCCATGGCGGCTGGTGCGCTGTGCTGCGCTCCAGGATTGGATCATCAGCCAGCTGTGAGTTGGACAGCCCAGGATCTGTCCTAATCCCTGCCACTCTGTTCACATTGCCTCACACACACACACACACACACACACCACCACACACACACACTCCAGTCCCGGCCCCAGCCCAGCAGTGGGCTTTACCAAGTTTGTTTTGTTTGTTTGCTTCTGCCTTTCTTCACTTTCTTTCTGTTCGTCTTTCTCGCTCTCTCTCTCTGTTGTGATCAAAGATCCCAAAAGGCCACAGTGACGACTGCCCAGCATAACTTCTGTTTCAACACACGCCAGATACGCATGTATGGATAGATGTATGTGTTTGCACGTGTTAGCGATTCCACGGGTTACCCGAGACCTGTGCGCTTGTTTTGTGTTTGGGATGAGTCGATTGTCTACGAGCCCCAAATCTTCCTCCGATTCTCTTATCCCCATGAAATCAAGCGTCCATGTTCATGAGGGCGTTTGCTCGGAGCTGTAGACAAACCGAAAGCTGAAAAGTTTTCACTCTCTCACCTAGAACTCCTGAATTAGGATTCAGGGCCAGGAAAAGTCTGAACATGACTGTTCATATAATTTGGGAAATCATAATTAACAAAGCAGTGGGAGAAGTATAGACATGGAATTGGGTAACCTTCTGTTGGGGAGGAACAGGTCCACAACCTGCAGAAAATATTGTGAGATGAGGATGATAATGGTTGGAACAAGCAGGCAGTGGTTATGCAGAGACAGAAGTGGAGACAGAGTTCCTGAGTTATAAGGTCACACTTGTGAGATACTGTTGTCGGACAAAGCTCCAGACCGACCACTGTGACCCTTAAACACAAAGTTCCCCAAACTCTATTAAACATGTCACGCCGCTGCACTCTTTCCATACCTCCATCTAGTTCTCGCTCTCCTTTTTCCCCCTTAGTTGTACATTGTGATACCGAGGTCTGGAAAGGCGGTGAACAGAGCTGGGTGTGTGTGTGCGTGTGTGTGAGGGCGGAGAAGTGTAAATGAGGAAGGTGAGGCAGCAGATGCCGCGTCCCGCCAGAGGCTCGCTTTGAGCAGCGAGTGAAATCTGGGCACGACAAAACTGCTGCAAACCAACTCTGCGGGAGGCCCTTGTCCAATCACGGCCCGGAATAAAAGGGCCGGGGCGCCACGCGGGCTGCAGTCGCTCAGAAGGGGTGGGGGCCATAATGAACCTTCAAGCACTGCCAGCGAGCGCACACACACACAGACACACACACACACACGGAGCACAGCATCTTTCTTTCTACCTGGCATTAACAGCTCCCAACCACTGTCAGTACACACACACTCACCTACAGCAACCGTGCGCGGCTGTGTGCGCGCGTGTGAACACATGTGTTTGCCTCATTTTGTGAGTGTGCAATTAGACGTGTTTGTGTGCACGCCTTTGTGCTAATGTTAAGTGTTGATACCTCTGGGCTACACCTGTGTCTCTGAAGTTTGATGTGCGTGTGTCTCTGTGTGACAGCAGCGGGGCAGTGCCAGGTATGAGGCTTGCTGTGCATATTTGTGGGTTTGCTTGTGTGTTTGCGCGCGCGCGCGCTCGTCTGGTCGGCAGCCATGTTGTTGGGTAGCAGATGGCACCGTCGTTGGCAGGGGAGGGGCTGCTTAGCACAACTAATCAGACAGTTACGGATAGGGCAGCTGGGAGGGCCGTCGGCCAGCAGTGTGTGTGTGCGTGCCTGTGTGTTTGTGCGTATCGTGATGTTGACAGTGGTGGGCCTGTTGGCCCGGTGAGGAGACCTTGCCGCGTTCTTCTCTCCTCGCCGTCGGAGTACCCTCTCTCTCATCCTGCCTTCTCACCTCTCTCTCTCCTTCGCACTCTTTCTGTCTCTCTGGCCAAGTCTTTTTGAGACCGTTATCTTCCCTCTAGCTTCTTTGACCCTTTGACCCGGCTTTACCCTTTCTCTCACGCCGCCATACTGATTTTAAGTTTAATTCAAGCTAATTTAGTTGTGTACTAACAAAGAAAAAAGACAAACGTTTAAACACAATTTGGGAAAAAGCAGTGCAAACCTTCAAATATGCAAAATATGTAGCAGTTTGAACAGGAACATTTATTTTATTGTAACTTAACTGGTTTCATAGCAGGCATCATAGTATAACATAATATTGTTTATTATTCACCTGCTCTTCACTTGAGTTAGTTAGGTGTTATAGATTGAGATAGATAGCTGCTCGGAGAGAGGTGTCTATCTCCCGTCTCCCATCCATCCATCATATTGTGTTTTTGCAGAGGAGAAATGAAACCACGGGCCCCCGTGAGCGTACATGTTCAACTCTGTCGCAGCATCAACACATTTGCATTGTAAATAACATACAGGGTTAAAACGTGTGAGCTGTAAATTCAGCAGTGGAAAATCACACAGTATAAGTAGCGGGATTATTAAGCAAAGCTGTAATCTGGCCAACCTGCAGGGCTGGGAATGGAGAGAAGAGACAGATCGCTGACTGGGAGACCTCAGGCAAGATGGAGGCAAATCTGTCGGCTACAACTGTTGTCACCTCAGCCAAGTGCGCCCTGGGACACTGGCCTACATATACACATTACGGCTGGAGGACAGAAAACGAAAGGGAGTGCACCGGCCCCATGCCATCCATCCATCATCCACTTTTCAGTGTTCACATTTTTTAATTACGTACATGCTTATAACCACGTTTTCAAACTGTCCAAATATCAGATTGTCAGATGCTTAGATGTGCTCCAAAATGTTAAAGGTGTGTGGTCAGGAGTGCACCAGGGGTTCTCTACATGTCTAATGTCATGTTCCCATGTGGTAGGTGCAGCATGCATCACTCTTGTTTCTCGTAAATGTTTGTATCGGCGTCATCATGTCAACTTTGTGCTGTCACTCAAATTTTGGGGCAACACCATCAGTGACTCGGAGGCGCAGCTTTCATCCAACATGACAAAACCCGTCGCTACTCTACTGATTTCTCTTCCACGCTCTCATACCCGACTGATCTCTCCTTGAGTCTTTTCATCCTCATCCTCATCCTTTGTTCTTTTTTCCCTCTTGTCTACCAGCCGTCCCTATTTCTTTCCGTCACCCTTTGTGGGCACATTCGTCCCCTGCAGTGTGGTGTAGGTAGCAGGGCAGTGTTCCCATCTGCGGTCTTTATCAGGCCGATCAGGATGGTAAGACTGGACCAAGCTAGCGGCTGAGTGGAGATGCTAAGCAGGATTTATGGAAGCGAATAGAAAACAAAGAGTGAAGGAGGGTGATATATAAGGGGAGTCAAGGACAGGATAGACATCTGGCACTGGGTGTAAGGCAGTGCCATCAGCTATTGAAGGAATTCCTTCCATGAAATCAGCTAAAACCGCTCCTCTTGTGGCACAATGTCTGTTCCGTGATAATGTGGTCAATGGTGGAAGGGGGGGGCGGCGTTTCAAGTAAGGTACGTCCCAGATGTGATACGAATTCCAAAACGTCCAAAATAATTGATTAAAGTCAATGACCTTGCGAGCTGAAATTGATTCGACTCCCAGATCTAGCACATATGTTCGCCATAACGATTTCTGTAGGGCGCAGATTTGACACTGATGAGAAGTCCTGAGTTTCTGCGCTGGGTCAGAAGCGGAGCATATTGCACGTATGCTGCGTGTGTTTATTTTTAAAAATCACAGATGCCTGCGCCGCCAGTCCGCCGCGTTCCTGCGTTCAGACCACCAGTCACTTGTGCCAATTAAAACTCCAAACTTCTCTCGGTCTGTTTTCTTTGCCGATAGATGATGACAGAGGCCAATCAGCAGCTAATTACCCCAGCCTAGAGCTGTTTTCGTTTTTTTTCTTTTTTTTCTGAGGGAATGTGCGCTGTAACAGGAAACTGTGAGGGTCGTGTGTATTTATAAGTGTCCCTATGTATACAACATGCATATAAGTGAGACAGTTTTTAAGCTGTGTAATATTTTAAAGCTGTTCATTCTGTGGACGTGTGAGATTTGGAACGGAGGGCGTATCTTTTTTTTGTTGCAGTATCCTGTTTTCCAGCCACTGTTGGCTCACCGCTGACCTTGGTTGTGGTGGGGTGGGGGCCTGTGGTGCTCCTTGAAGAAGAAAAGAGGCTTGGGCCGCCCGCTGTAAACAAAGTTGACTTGCCGACAGATGGATTGAATGACAGAGAGGCTAACTGAGCCAGGAACGGGCCTGGCAGCATCGCACTGAGCGGAGAGAGAGAGAGAGAGAGGGAGGAAGAGAGAGAGGGAGATCGATCGAGCAAAAGAGAGAGATAAAGCGATGGGGGGGGTGAAGGGGGGTGGAGGGGAGAGGGGGCGCAGAAGGGGGGTGGAGGGAAGAGGTGGCCAACAGGAGAGGAGGTGTGAACAGGTGCAGGGCCGCTGAAGGAAGAACCAGCAGATGGAGAGAGACACAGCCAGTTTAGTTACAGGAAAAAAAGGGTGGGAGGGAGAGGGGGAGGGAGGGGGGAGATAATGAGAGATGGAAGCGGCAGGGAAAAAAAGATCGGAGCAGAGATGAGAGCACTTTGTATAGATCGATGGACAGATCCACAGGAAAGCGTGCGAGGCAGAGAGTGAACTAGCATCAGGCCGCCTCTGGTGTTTGACGGGATTGTTCCATCGCGTGGAGCAGCGAGATGAAGGGAAGGGTGTCGGGATGAAAACGTGGGAGCCGAGTGATTGACAGACCGTAAAAACCTCCGGGTGATCACACCGAGCCAAGGTTTGATCGATGTGCCAAAACACATTGAGGTGCATGGGAGAAAACTGGGCGACGCCGCGTCGTCCGCCAAACAAAACGGTTCAGATGTTTATCATATTTATTTATCATCACTGATACGCAGCACAACAAATGTTCAGTATGTCGGTCGATGTTCTCCGCAGTGCACTCTTCTCCTGTTGACCTCTGTCTCAAACGCATAAAGCAGAGAGCAGAGATGGTCTTTGGAGCTCTCTGCATCAAAGTGTTAAATATGAATACGGTCTGATTAATGCAGTCTATTATACATAAATAGCTGTGGGACAGCTGGAATTCCACCACTACAGTGAATCATCGAGTGACACCATTTTGTGCTGTTCAGACGTGACCAAATACTTAACAGTTGACATTGTGTCAACATCAGGTTTCACAATCTTACACTTTGGGTTTTGGTTGTGTTAGGTTTTATAAATGGATTTTTTAAATTAGGGTATATTATATTTTGCGTAATGCAGAGACCTTTTTTTAAATTTCTGTTTAAAGTGTTATCAAATGTGCTGCTTAATACATGAACCTATGCAAACATCTGATCATAAATTTTACTTTCAAAACACTTTTTGTGGAGAATTGTTATCTGTAGTTTTTCAAGATTAGTGTGTTTATGGTGTGTTCATGTTTACATTTTTTGCATTTTCATCTTTTTCCCCCCTTTACCTTGTTTTTGCTAACTGACTGTTTCCACTCAAGTTTTGGAGGAACTTTGTCAGTCACTTCAACATTTCTTTCTTTCTAAAGTAAGCTCATATTTTGTGCATATATATGTGTGTGTGTGTGTGTGTGTGTGTGTGTGTGTGTGTGTGTGTGTGTGTGTGTGTATATATATATACTTCAGTTAGGTTAGTATGTGTGTCTGACTGATAACGTGTTTACTGGGAGAGTCTTTTTTACTTAAGTGCAAACATTGGTCATTGGTGTTTGGAAATGTCTCCTATTCCTCCAAGTCCACCGTCTGACTCCAATTTGTGCTCGCTCTCTGATAAACCGGGGCATTTGGTGGTTCTGGCATGGGATGCCGGCTGCACCATGGGGTGCTGCAAACTCTGCGCTTGGTCAGGCCCTGGCACCCCACATCTAATGGGCAACAGCTTGAATAGTGCCCACTTAGGCAGCCAGTGTGGTCTGGGCCCCTCTTCTTCCTCGCCACTCCAGCCAGCTAGTCAGCCAGCCACCGCCTCTGCCACCTCCCACTTACCCAGCAGCCACTGTACCTGGCTGCAGCCCCAGAGCCATTCCAGCCTACCTTAGGCCCCTGGCCCACGCAGCTCTCACCATACTTACCAAGCTGTCCGACAGCGCATCAGGCCAGGCATATACAAACAGGCCCAGCTATCCTCTAACTGAATATTCAGTCTATTGCCTCCTCGGCCCAAACAAGAGTTCCTGCCACAGGCAGCAACCCAGAGCCCATTCACCAATTAGCTGGAAGGCTGATTGTCGTCCAGAGAGAATTATCCAGCTCCAGCCCCACAAATCCAGCCTCTGCTCTCCCCGTCGCCCTGAACGCTCGCTCCTCTGATCTATCTCCTCTGCTTTCCCCTTTTCCAATGGTTTAATTTGACGACCCTCGGCAGCGGCCATTTTGTGCGAGCGGTTTCCGATTAAACTAGTTTGATTTTTGAGTGGAAGTACAAAATGGCGCAGCGGAGACCACCACAACACAACTTAGGCTGACTTTGACGCTTTGACTTCATGCACCTGACTTTGATGCTTTGACTTCGTCGTCACCGATGAGACGAGACTTTCAGGAACGTGGGTGAACTCTCAGATCTAGATCACATCACCCCCCCCTGCCCAGAAACGAGGGTCTTCTCTCTGTCCCGTTGTGTGCACACTTATCAGATATCAAACGTTGGTTCAGAAGATCAACGAGAGCGAACAGATGCCAAAAGTGAAACTCTCTGTCCTTTTGCTTTTCCGTCTCCCATTACTTTTTATCACACCCACCACCACCACTCTATTGCCTACTGCTGGAACTTTCTGGCGGTCTGTCTGATGCTAATTGGTGGGTAAACAGGTCTGGTGTGAGTACCCCCCCCACCCCCCACACACCACCACCACCACCACCCAGTTACACACACATAGACATACACAAATACACACGGCCCCCTGGAACCTCTTGCAGGACCAAATGGCTGGCAACGCCTGCCCGCCATCTCCCGCTGAGCCCTGGTGTGCGCTTTGGTGGCTCAGGCTGCTGTTCAAGCCCAGCGGGGGTTCATTCACTCACACACACATACACGTACAGACACACACAGTCTCCTTGTGTCCCCTGCACACCCGCCACCCGCTTTCACACCCCAGACAGCAGGACAGCAGGAGAACACACACACACACACACATACACGGAGGAACAGACAGACGCGGTCACTTTAGAGATGCAGGCCAAGCTCTGCAGGGGAGAAAAGTTTTCACTTAAACTGGAGAATTCTCTCTTCATTAGCGCCTTTGGACTACAGGAAGAGTTCTGTTTGTTTGTTCGATTTGCCCGTCTTTGTAGTTTTCCCTCTTCTTCCCTTCATTGTCTTTCCCTCTGCCGCTCGCGTACGTTTGGACTCGGTTCCGTCAGAAAGTTTGACTCAAACAGGAGTCAAATACAGCGTTGTCTAAAGGCAACAGGGACGAGCACCTCGTACCTGATTCCTTTCGGTGTCGAGAGAATAGTCAGACATTTGATCGCCAGCAAAAATGTTGAAAACGTGCTAAAAATGGCTTTATAAACCAAAGTTGTGCTTTTATTTTGCAGCATAAACGTTTGTTGTCACTTGACATGTCTTTAAATGCGCAGATTTGGCCTTTGGATCTGCGCCTGTTAAAAATGAACAAAATACTGTCTATAATTGTTTGTTTGAATTGATGCTAGATTTACATGATGAAGAATTCAATACGTTTATTGCTGCAGTATGTTCCACCACCAGCAGACTGTATGTAGGACTTGACTAATAAACGTGAACACGAGCATCTTGAACAAAGATTAACTTAACAAATTTTAAGTAATGCACTGTAGGAAAGAAGGGAATATTTTTGTCAATGAGCTGTTTTTGTTTTTGTTTTTTTTGCGCCCCAGACAGGACAGGGAGAACGCAGAGCGGGCTCACGCGGAGGAAATGACCTGCGCGACCCTGTCAGCACAGGAAAGAGAGAGAAAGTTGGCTGCGTTGCTGGAGCAAACAGAAGCTCAACACCAGCAGAGAGGTCAGTGCTTCCATCCACAGCAGCAGCAGAGGCAGCAGCAGAGGCAGCAGAGGTGGCAGCGGCGGCGCTGGGTTTAGGTTTGGGTTCAGCAGTGGTCTCAGCCAGAGGTTCTGTCCACTCTGTCTCCAACCAACCTCTGACTTTATCAAACATGTCAGGATGCTGGTCTTTAAACAGTGTGATCAGTATGGTCGGTATCTTCCTCACGGACGCTTCAGCAGTGTGGATCTCTGCTGGAACGGGGTCCTGAGCCGACATCTATAAGTTAAAGGACGGGTTTGACCTTGCTGACCTCTATCGCGGCGTGACAGGAGCGGGAGGGGACGGACGGGAACAGGACTCGCCTGAGCTGAAGTGACCTCAGCAGATCAGAGAAGGGAGCAGAAAGAAAAGAGCAGAAAAGAGAAGCCACCAGAGGAGAGGAGAGAGAGAGAGAGAGAGGGAGAGAGAGAGAGAGCAGAGGGAAGGTGACGGGAGCAGTGCAGAGAGCCCCAGCTCAGAGCTCCCTGTCTGCCTGCACAGCAGAGCTGCTGCTGCTCGCACATCTGTTGCACCATCTGGACCCCCTCCCACACACACACACACACACACACACACACACGGAATACACACACACACACCAGCTACGCTCCCTCCTTTCTCCTATCTTTTTATTTACCTGTGGTTAACTTCAACAAACAGGGAGCCTGCTGGTACGCAGAACAAAGATGGAGGGTATAGAGGGAGGAATGGAGGGAGGAAGGGAAAGAGGGAGGGGGGGGGTAAACAAAGGGTCTGTTTCTGGCGCGTGTCGGCAGCACACATGTTGTCTAAAGAGAGCTGACATCAGAGCACAGCAGGAAACTGTGGACGGGGTGGGGATGGAGGGGTGGATGTCCTTTAGTAGCCCGCATCACTTCCTCTCGCCGTGCAACCCAACAGACGAGCTGGATAATTAGCTTCCTCGCTCTCCAAATCCCGCCTCTCCGTCCATCCGTTTGTCCTTCCATCCATCCACCTTTTTTTTCTGATTTTTCTTTTTCATGTTTCCTTTTTGAGTAAATGCGCAAACGAGAGCGGCCTGTAGATGATCTCCGATATTTGTTTCTCTCCGTCCCTCCCCTCCCCTCCCCTGCCTGCCATGCCTCTTCCCTCCCTCACTTTTCCTCTGTTTGTTTCCAGTGCCAGTTCTGCTGTGTTTCTGTGTCCCAGGGTTCTGTTTGGACCACGCGTGGCCAGACGCATTCAAAGCCTGTTCGGCTAATTAGCATTCTTCACACAACTTTTCCAGCACTGTCCAAACTTTGTCGAGCGTACATCTGTGAGTTTGTGTAGTTTAGGTCTGTAGCATCCAGTGTCTGGCCTCCATGCATTGTCTATGGCAGTGATATTAGTACAGTATGGAATAAATCTGTAGCAACTCACTTTAAAGGAGCAATGCTCAGCATGCACCACATTGTCTACTATATGTGAAAAAAAATAATAATCACAAGTCTAAGCTACTTTTCAAAGACTGTAAGTCCTTGGTGTTTTTGGTTCTGGTTGACTGTGACAGAATGTTGGAGCAGGTGATGGTTCTCTCCATCCAAACGGCAGCCATTGTTATTTTAGAAGAGCAGACATATGTTGGAGAGTGGAACGCGGATCATTTCAAAGGGGATGATGAAAGGCCCGGTGTTGGATTGTTCAGAAAGAGACCCCTTCCCCCAACCCCCCCAAACCCCCATGAGCGTCTGCGGACGAGGCAGGAAGAGTGGAGGGGAGAAAGAAAACGCTTTCAAACAACAATAACCCTCTTTCTCGATCTCATTTCACTCTCCTCGTGCACTTTATGTTTCCACTCTCTGTACTTGTGTTTTCCTCGGTGCATCTCTTCCTGTTTGAACGGTTTTTATTCTGTCCCGAATGCTGACAGAAGAATTTCTGGGGGTCCCTTCAAAGGGACGTGTATTTGGTTTTCATTACAGTATTTGTGACAACAGATTTGACGATTCAGCAGATGTTTCTCCTCGGCTGTATGAAGCCATGTGGCTGGCCTGGAAATGTATGTGTAGCCATGGCGCTCCCAAAGCTTACTAAAGCTTAAACATGTTTTACTGCACATACAATATATATTTGTCCTTTCCTTATTTTGTGTTAGGTTAAAGGAAACTAAAACGTTTTAACCAGTAAGTAAGCTGAAGTTTTGAATTTGATTTGGCAATTACAGCTGCAGAGCTGGACGGTCTACTGGGTTCCCAGAATTCCTTGATTGGGAAGCTGAAGGAAGAGTGCTGCAAACTGGGGAATAAACTGGAGGAGCTGACAGAAAACAGCAGGTCAGAATGTTCTCTTAACGTCTTCATCCCAGAAAATATTTTCATAACTGTCTTTCTTTCCGTTCCTGTTTTCCGTCGCTTTGTCCCCTCACTCACTCTGTTGTTTATTCCCTCGTCCTGCTGGACATCCGTGTCACCAAGTCACGGAGCATCATCTATTCAGGCTGTTTGGACGGAGCGTGTCAACATACTGCGTACTGCTTTCCAGTCTGACCCGTTTTCTCGTTAACCTGATGCTACAGTAGTCACAGCAGGCCTGCACAGCTCTCCATCTGGGCTGCCCTTGTGTGTTTGTGTGTGTGTGTGTGCATGTGTGTGTGTGTGTGTGTGTATGAGAGTGACCCTGGGCCCAGTGTCCTGTCAGCTGTTGGAGCTGTGTTGCACATTAGTCACATGACAGCCCCCAATCTGGCCGTGCCAGACCGCGCTGGCCTCGCCAGCTTCGAGACACGTGGACGCGACGCAGCCTTACTACTTATGGCCGGACATCAATAGCAAATACACGTGTTTGATATGCAGATAGTACCCACTGCTCATTGTTAAAGAGTTCACATATGTGTGTGACGTGTTTTAGCAGCAGTCTGGTGTAAGTGTGTGTTGTGCCTCAGGCTGTTTCAGCTCCTGGAGTGTGGGCCTAGTGTAGCGGTTAAAGTCCTGCTGGACGGCCTCAGTGATGCAGAGAGACGGTCGCAGCAAGATGAATAAGAACGTTCGGATAAGTCGTTTGAGGAGTTAGTGTCATCGACTCGGTCTTCCAGCGTGAGCCCCACTGCCGCCGCACGACCAGTTTCAGAAGCAGGAAACTGTGTTCCGGGCGTCCAGTGGGCGAGATGTGGCAGCCACTGCCCTTTATTACAAATATTTTCCTGTCAATGTCTGTATTTTATCTGTCACAAGATATAAAATGCCTTTATGTGACAAAAGCATTTGTGATGTGACATGGACACCGTTCAGTGTAATTTTTCTGTGGTATGGTTCATTTTCAACTTTTATTGAATTTGTATTCATTTGTGTGTGTTTGTGTGTGTGTGTGTGTGTGCAGGAGAGAACTAGAACAGGCAGCTCTGGAGAAGCAGCACCTGGAAGAGACAGTCAAAGGTCTGAGAGCTCGCTGCTCTGACATGGAGGAACAGTGTGTCCAACATGGCCGCATGCACCAGCGCATGAAGGACAGGTGCGTAAATACACAAACTGCACCCAACTCTTCACACTGGTCATCTACCACAAAATTCACATGTTGTGTGTTTTGTCACATTTTCAGGGACATGTGGTTTTTTTTGTGTAGCACTTTAACCAATTAACATTTTCATTTTTCCTTTCACTACATCTCATGTGTATTTAATATCAATGAGTTTGGTGGCTTTCAATAGTTCCTCACTCTCCTCGTCTCTGCGTAGCCACTACATTTTCCGACATAACACTGATTACATATACATTCCCAGCATCCATCAGTAAACGGAGGTGCTACACCTGCATTCATTTCCACCACTAAGTCTAATGTGCACCAGAAGAAAGGCAGAAACAGCTGGTGTCAAAGTGACGCTGTTAGGTCCTCATATGTCAGATTATTTATTTATGGCTGTGTTGCTTCATGCCTTCCCGGCTCAGATGAATAATTAAGTTAGCAGGGAGGTAATTCATGATAAATTGTGGCTGGTGTGGTGGCGTCTTCAACCAATAACACAGTCCAGCCAGGGAGCACATTGCAAACTGAACGAAACTCAAAGTGATAATCACAATAATGGAAATATTGACTCCATCTTTGGCTTATGCTATAGTATCTGTATGTGTGTGAGGAGTGTGTGAGCTTGTTGCGGGGGTCTCTTCCTCTCTGAGTGTGGAACCCAGTTGGTGTGTGGCTCCACGGGGGCCTGGCGTACAGCCGGGCTCCTCCAATGCAGGAAATGGTGTGTGGGAGTTGTTGCCCCACTCTGCAAGATCTCCGTCCCCCTCCCTCAACTCCACCTTACACTTAAACACAACGAGACACACCCGTACGCTCAGCCGTCCCTCCTGCTTCGTCACTGACACCACATATTGTCTACCGCCCACCGGCGTTAACCTGTTCGACGGTTCGACTCTGCCAAAAAAAAGCTAAGTTTACCAAGTCACAGCTGTCTCCTGGTTGCGTGCAACTCTTTTTGTGTGTTTTCATAAAAACAAAAACAAAAAAGTTGTCAAAAGAGTGTGAAGTATGAACATTTTGTATGTTTCTGCACATATGTTATAGTGGTATTTTGTGTGTGTGAGGCTGTGTTTATGGGTTGCTTTTGCATGTTCTCTGGAGGTTTAGCAGAGTAGGAATCTGGCTGCCAAAAGTAGATTGGCTGGGAAGTTGGCACCTAACTTTTCTCTTCTCCCATCTGAACCACAATAATCACTCTTGGCATTTAGTGAGTTTTATTTTCTGCTTTGACACTTAGTTGGTGGATGAATCCTCCTGATATTTGGGGAAAAAAAATACATGAGGTCACTTTCAAAGTGACTGTCAAACCGCTTGACCACATTTTTACACTTGATTATCGGAGATAAAGCTTCAGTTAAGAAGCAGAGATGTCTGACGTCTGAGCTGAACTCAGTTCTGAACAATCAATAAATTCACGTTTGAGCATTTTATTTATTGTCTGTAATGACTGTAGATCTGGCACTGATCTCACTCAGGTGCCAAACACTAAAGTGATCATATAGATCTCAGCCTTAAATCAAACACACATCCACAGGACTCAACTGTTACGTCTGAACAAGGACAGGACCCAAAGGCACAACTCCGGGGTCAAAGTTCAACAGTCAAAGTAGCAAAGTTGACAAACAAAAAAAAAACACTCATACATGGAAAAGGACAGCTAAGATAAGAAAAAAACAAAACAACACAAACAAATAGCAGTAACAAAAAGAGGCTTGAACGACAAAAAAAAAAAAATCACACAACAAATCTTGGACAATTCACAAAACAATCTCAACCTGATAAGTGAACATAAGTGCTGGTTCACAAAACAAACCAGCACAGAACAAAGGGACTATATATACACACACACACACACACACAGGTTAATGGGGAACAGGTGGAAACAATCAGGGGATCATGAGGACACACCAACACCTGAAACGAGAGGAGAGTTAGATTTCAAAATAAAACAGGAAGCCACGAAAGAACGGACACAGGATGACAACTGAACAGAACTAGTCATGACATAAACTCTGTAGTCACTGACAGAACTTTGTAGCTCTCTTTGTGTGTGTGTGTGTGTGTGTATACAGTTCATATGCATGTGTGCACATTTACGTACAAACCGGGTGCGTCACTCTCTACACATCGTGCCGCACTCATACTGAATGGCGTGCATGTTCTTTTAATCCTGGGTGTGTGTCCATACGTTGGTTATATGTTGGTTGGTCCCTGCAGGCCCTGAGTGCCTGACGGGCGCCCTGCCGCGCCGCTCGGGGGTTAAGGTGTATGTGTTAACAAGCTGGTGCAAGTGGGTTCCATATCCAGCTCCCCGCCCCTCCCCACAGCCTCTCCATCGGCCTGCAATCTGTGCTGCGAAGAGCGGCAACAGCGCACCACGCACAAAACATTTGGAAAATCAGCTTGATTTATTTTTATATGGGCGAGCTGATTGCCAAACTACACAGGGGTTTTAGCACACAATGTTTTGCTGCACCATTTAATTATTTATTTCACTATTTCGGTGTTGTTGTGTTGCTGTGTTTTTTCCTCCCTCCCTGAAAATGAGGAGATAAATGGGAGGGTGGGGGTGAGGAGCTGGAGCAGGAGAGCAGCGAGTCAGAGAAGATAGAAAACCAGTCACTGTAAATGATTAATATAAAGGTTTAGATGCAGATTCATTTTTTTTTTATTTAGCAATCTGATACCGGTATATACAAAACACATTAAATTTTAGTCAGTTAAGCCAAATGTATATTTTACACAGTTCATCCCAATTGTAAAGGTTTCCAGCTTAGATTTAAACATTTTACATCTTCACTCTCCAAAATCTTTATTTGACCGTTTAGCGAGGAAGAGAGGAAAATGAGAGAAGGAAAAAAAGATGCAAAAAGAAAAATGCAGAAAATCTTCATAACTATTTTTAAAAATATGTATTCATCATTATAAATGTATATTATAATTAACAATGATACTTGTGTAGTGTTTTTAGTAATCCTCAAAGATTCATAGATTAAAGCTGATTCAGAATGAAAGTAATTGTGGCTCATAAAATATTCCCAGTATTTCACATGCATGAAAAAAGAACACATTTGTCTCTTTGTATACATTGACATGAACACAGACTCAACACAACACAACACAACTCCTGACAAAAGGGGGAGACCACACAGGTTCACTGAAGTTAAAGCAAGTTCATTGTGTTTAACTAATAACAAAGATGTAGGGCAGTAACATCAATATGACTGAAGTGAAGTGAAGACCTGACCAGACCAGACCAGACCAGACCAGACCAGACCAGACCAAACCAAACCAAACCAAACCAAACCAAACCAAACCATGCTAACATAGAGGAGAGCGAGAACCGATGCCTCCTTTTATAGAGACCAGGTGGAATTGACTTCAGGTGTGCTTCACTTCTGCTGACACACCTGGACATAACGAAAGAAATGTGGGGACACACAACAGCGTATGAGGGATCATCACAATATCACATAGACACTGACACTAAATCTGTTTTCTGCTTCAGCTTTCAATCCAGTTTCTTAACTGTAACCCCCCCTTCTCCTGTGGTCTTATTTTTTATGCTTCCCTCTCCTCCTCCTCCTCCTCTCCTCCTCTCCTTTTCTCTTCTCCTTTCCTCCTCTCCTCTCCTCTCCTCAGCCTTCTGTACCAAACACCCCGCAACCTTTCCTCACCCTGCAGCTGTTCACAGGCTGTTTCACCAATTATCACGACGCATGTACACACTTAGGTCACACAGACACACACACAGGCCCTCTCACACACAGACACACACACACACACACACACACACATGTACAACAGACCAACATAACACCAACGCTTGCTTAATCACACATAGTGACAGCAGCGTGTTTGTCAGCACTGGGTATGAGTGTGTGTGTGTGTGTGTGTGTTTGTGTGTGTGAGCCCACAGCTCGCTGCGCAGCCCTTTAAGGAGAGCAGCAACATATACGCAGATGTGCCTGTAGATCCACAGGCTTCACTGGGCCATATGGCCTCCACCCAGAGAGATGGAGCATGCGTCTGAAGTAGAGCAGAGGATGGAGCGAAGGATGGAGGAGGGATAGAGGGCCATGTGTGGTATGAGCTGTGCAAGCAGTTGTTGAGGTATGTGTGTCTGTGGATGTGTGCGTTTGCACCAGAGGCTCCAGGAGATTGGTTAATGGAACAAATGGTCGCGGCGGGCCGGGGAGGAGGAAACAGGCTTACTGCTACCACGGGCGAGCAGCAAGCCCCGGGCGAGGGCTGCTTCATCTGGGCCCCTGCCACACACACACACACACACACACACACCCTCTGTCGAACCCTCCCTCCCACCCCCAAACACGCAGTGTACTGCCATGCCCCAGAAGCAAAAGGACGCACCTCGCAAAAACGTTTCATTTGCAAATGAAGTTGACAGAGGCAGGGACTTTCTTTTCTGTCTCATCTGCATACGTGTGTGAACGAGATGATGTCGGTGTGCGTCGGTGTGTATGACGAGTGGCAACTGTGTGTATAGATGGATGCTAAAAGACAGAGATGTGGTGCGTGAGGTTGTACACACTTTGGTTCCACAGAGTAACATGATAGATGCATCACTGCTGTCACCACAGTGCATTTCACATTTTACTGAACGTATTTTTATTCTGTTAAAAATGTAAAAAAAAAAGAATCTGACAGCACCAACACTTTAAAATGTCTGCAAAAAAGAACACGTGAAATCTTAAGTCGACATTAGCAGTGTTGACATTTGTGTATATTACTGATGCACTTGATTTACTGTGAGGCCTTATATTTTTTTAGTTCGCACCTAAATCCCTTCAGCTTTCTCTCACGCTCACGCTCTTACCTCTGGATGGCGCTGATCAGTCGTCCTCCCGCCTCCTTCATCCTCCTCTCCCTGCATTGCCCAGCTGGCTTCTGTAGCCGGGAGCAAATGCAGGGCGGCCTGCTGAAAGAGCATTGTCAAACGGTGGCTTTACAGCTCTGTCGTACACAGACGCACACACACACACAGACGCACACACACACACACACACACACACAGACGCACAGCTTTGCAGCTCAGATGTCAGGCTGTAGCCAGGGGCCTGCAAGCTGGAGCGTTAACTGTGCAAAGCGTCACATCTCAAGCCCCAGTCAGTGACACTCGCTAACACTACTTCATAAAACTACGAGTTGAGAACGCGCGCAGAAACACCTGCACGCTCTTTACAAGTAACGTTCAAAGTAATAACAGCTGAAGCACGTTGACGCCAGCAAAGTCAACACTCGCACACAGAGTCTGCGGGCCACGCGGCACCAAGAGCTTTGACGTTGAATAGATGCTAACTGCCTGCAGCCGCGCTGAACCAACCGACACTGACACAATGGCTTCTGTGCTCATTCAGAGCCGTTTATAGCTTTGTTTGTGGTTTTAAAGCGAATGATTTATTTCTGTTATCACTTTCCAAATCTTTTTTGAATGTAACCACTTGCCAAGTTAAAAAAACAGACAAAAACCAAAACACGTTAAATAGCACTGAGCTATTCACAACTCACAAACCTGGTGTTGACATTTTTTAAACTTGAGAACAAAAAGTTACAATCGTTAGGATTACTTGATTTTATATGTATACGTATATATATATATATTTGTTTGTTTGTTTGTTTTTGTTTTAAATTTAGAGCATCAACTCTGATCTATCGTAAGAACTGTTCACAGTATTTTAGCAAGAGTCTTCATTTTAACGAAGCATAAAAGTTTTTAGGTCCTTTATCAGTCCTTTATTGTAGCTTAAGAACAAATCCTGTACCAATACGTGCATCAGTACGAGCAAAGTACACAAAGTACACGGTCAGTTATCGTCACAGTAAAATGAAGGGAAATCAAGCAGTAGTGAGGGAGCGCACATCGCTCTCATCCCGATGAAAACACACAGTGGCACCAACCGCGCTCCCATCAATGTGCATGTTAGCAAGAGCAACAACTGGCATGACAGGTTGGTGGAGAGGGATGGGGGCATGGCCGTCAGGCAGACACACAAACGCACACATATTCACATTCTTGAGTGCAGTTGTGTGTGTGCCAGCCAAGATTTAGCTAGAGCGCTGGGGTGTGAGGGTGGCAATGGTGGGTCTCGGATTGGGCAAAATATGGTTACGTGTGTGTGTGTGTGTGTGTGTGTGTGTGTGTGTGTGTGTGTGTGTGTGTGTGTGTGTGTGTGTGGCAGCTGCAGCCCTCATGCCCCTGGCAGTGTTGTTGTAACCAGGCAAGCCAAGACCGTCTGCCTGTATTCTTCACCCCCTAGGCCCCTCGCATTCTATACACACACACACACACACACACACGCACACGCACTCACACACACACTTTCAGACAGGGAAAATAAAATGAAAATAAAAAATAGCAACTCTAAACTAACGAAAATCCTCAACTCTTAACACACACCACTAACTAAAATTGTGTGTGTGTGTGTGAGTGCGTGTGCGCTGGTTGCAGCTCTGGCTACACACCAGAGCACAGCTCTCTCACCACAGCTTTTCTATGCTTTTACCCATCAGTATCATCCACACTCTATTTGTTGTGGTTACAGTTGGAATCCACACAGCTTGCACACTGCGACACATTAGTTTGCTCTCCGTGATATTGATCATGTGCACGTCGTCCAATCAATATCTTAGTAATCCTCTTAAAGTGACAGCTTTCACACTTCATCGGAATCTTTGTTTCTCCATCTTTTGGACTTTTAATTAAGTATTTTTTTTAATATGCTGCAAATCCTAGCTTTTTATATTCATATAAATATCATTCGGATCAATAAGGCCACACCTGTTGTTAACTTAGCAAACATCTGGACCACTCAGCTGGCTAATGAGTGTGTATGATTTCACTGGATCAGAAATACACACTTAAATACACACGTGTTCATGTGGGGCTTTTGAATGACAGATCCACTTCCTCCTTTACTCTCACTGTGCTTCTCCAACATGACTCTCTCCCTCTGGACTGTGCCTTCAGGAAAACTGCTTCCACCTGTAAATAAATATGCAAACACACACACACATACACACACACATACAGAGCGGAGTTTAGACTCTAGCTGTGGGCTACAACTGATGTATACCGCAGAGATGTAACTGTGTCTGTGTGTGTGTGCGTTTAATTAATCTCCTCAGTAACAGCAGTCAATAGAGAGAGAGAGCGAGAGAGAGAGAGAGAGCGAGCGAGCTGCGGTTCGAGGTGCAGATTGTGAGCAGAGCTTGATTTTCGGGCTGTCAGGGAAAATTACTGCAAACTGCCTCGCAGCAAAACTTTGTGTTTCTCATGTCTGCCGGAGACCAGGAAACACGCGACTCCCGGTGTTTCAGGTGTTTTTGATGAATAATTGAGGAGAGAAGACGTAGCTCAGCGTAGGTGTTGTCATGTGCTCGTGTCAGTAGACTGTGGGATCCAGCAGGTGGTGTCCTTTCAGCGGGTCAGTCCGGGGAAAGGGGGGGGTCTTCCAACCCCTCTCACAACCCGCAGTCGCCCAGAACTGGAACCATTGTCCTCCATCTTTGCTCCTGAACCTCATCCCACACCACGAACTGTCACTGACTCCAGCTCCATTTCACCCTGAACATCCCACACACACACTCCCTTAGCCATCTGTGTGTGTGTGTGTGTGTGTGTGTGTGTGTGTGTGTGTGTGTGTGTGTGTGTGTGTTGATATGGGGCAGGGCAGTGTCCTACCATTAAGCTGCATTAAGCCCTAATTACTGATTGTGTACGTCGATGGAGGCCAGTTGTTGGATTTTCTGCCTTAGCTGCTGGAAGGAGTCTTACGATAATCACACACACACACACACACCTCTGAAGCAAGGTGAGACAAGAGGTGGATTAAAGTATGTGTGTGTGTGTGGTCTCACTATTACTCACCTGTTGGAGACTGAAATCTGTGTGGACAGTCTTATTATGTGGCTTTGTCTTTCTCCTTTGAACATTAATTGTTAAATTTTGAGGTGGATATGATTATGATAAGTGTAGTTGTGTAGTTAGGCGACAGGACTGTTTGTGTGTGTGTGTGTGTGTGTGTGTGTGTGCTTTTGTTACAGCATTACATTAAACCTGGAGCTTACAACCCTGCAGCTGCTGTAAACATCTCAGGCCGTGACCTGAGTGTGGTCAGCCAGGTCACTGTGTTGTGTGTTGTGTGTTGTGTGTTGTGTGTTGTGTGTTGTGTGTTGTGTGTTGTGTGTTGCAGTGTGCTTGGTGTTTGGTGCGTCGGCACACAGA
>JAFBJQ010040025.1:194481-334899 GCA_016785345.1 Trinectes maculatus
CACACACACCCTCCCCCCCACAGTCACTGATGTGCTGTACAATAAAGATACATATATAAATACATTTCATCTGCAGTCCTGCACACTGCTGTCATATCCATGTTGATTATTTGATTTTTAAAAAAGTCCAGTGATACTAAAGGCTTTGTGTGGCCCCAATCTCACTGTCAATATTTACACTTGATTTTGTTGTGAGCCAGAAGTGTCTTTTCTCCTCACACTGTTTAAGTCATGTGTGTGTGTGTGTGTGTGTGTGTGTTGCAGGCTGCAGCAGTTGGACCGTCACTGTCAGAGCAGCGCCCAGCAGGTGTGTGAGCTGCTGGCCAAACAGAACCAGCTGATGCAGGAGAGGAACACACTCACGGAGGAGATGCAGATCCTGCGCATAGCGGTACACACACACAACACTCACACACACACACAACACTCACACACACACACAACACTCACTCAAGAGGGGTGTGCGAGTCACCGTGCAGCTACGAAATGAATTTGTGATGCTGTCGTGTCTCTGCAGGAGCGCGCTCTCGCTGTCAGGTCACTAAAGCAAAACCACTAAGACGTTTGTCTGGTTGTGACTCGTGACTGTCTGGTTGTGGATGTGCTGGGAAACATGTTGTCTGTATTTTGTGCTGATTCATTTACCCACCAGGTTACTGTGTCTGATTGGCACCGACACACCAGTTACACCACTAACTGTGTTTACGTTTGTCTTTCTAGCTCCCGAATGCTCGAGTTGATACCATGTCCACATGAGTCCTGTCCTGGTTGCTTCCTCCTGCATCATCATCATCATCATCATCACTGCTCAGTGTCTCTGTTCTCTGATCCGATAGGGGGGGGCTCCTGGTTTTGACGTGTAGGGAGACAGGAACACTGTGCACTGTGTTCAAAATCCTAACTGAAATATCACTGTTGTTTTCATGTGGGTGGTTACATGTAAGGTTACTTATGTTAGGTTTATTAAGCATTAAAATTGTTTTTTTTTTCTATTAATATAATAAAATCCCTGGAGCACAAATCATCTTTTTATACTGAGTAACTATTATATTATTTTGATATGAAATTTCAGTAAAATGTATATTTTGTTTCTGAGAATAAAGTCTAAAGAACATTTTATATTTTTGCTATTTTCATGGTAACATTTTAACCCGCATCTACAAAAAATATATATTTTGGCTCTCTGTTTCAGTCTGTTTCAGAAAAGATCAGATGGTTATTCAATCGCATTTTTAAACACAGAACAAAGAAACAAAAAGTGGAGAGCGTGGCTGCAGGTTGACATAGTGCTTTATTGAAGCTGTCTGTAGGAAGGAAAATAATGTGCATCCCTATCATATACATCTTATGTGTAAAAATACTAAGGATGTACAGTGTAAAAAACAGCTTCACGTTGATGGTAATTTGTTGTTTTCACATCCTGGCGGCCTCACTGGCCAGCAGCACTGCATCCTGACAACATGAGGGGCAGGAAAAGGCCGTTTGATCTGCATTTCTCTGAACCTTTTTTTTTGGATCTGCTGAGCTCGGGTTTCCCCCCCGACACTGTCTGAGAGTCAGCATCACCTCTGCTCCACTGACTGTCAGCGAGCACAGCCGACTTCAGTACTACAGTGCTTCGTGGAGACATCGCCTGCGGGGTGAACAGCTGGAGGCCGTCCAGCGATGCCTCGCCCGACTGTAACGCTACAGCGGATGGACACGTACATGAAATTAAAACTGTTACATCTTTCTGTGAGTATTAATAGTTGTATGTTTGCTGTTTTTTTTTCTCGTTTGCCGTTTATAAATAAATGCATCTCATGCTTGTTAATGTTGATAACCATGATGACAGACTAGTACCAAAGGAGAGAATGAGGTCAAACAGGAGGTCAAACAGGTTCAGAAATCCTTCCAAACACTGGAGCTGTTTTCTTATCTATTATTAAATGCCAGGCGGAGAGGGGCTTGATTCTTTTTGGCTGATGCCGTTGGTTCATTAACAACAAAACGCGATCAATAGCGAACAGCTAAGGTCTTTGACAGCATCTGACATGTTATTCCAATACTCTGGGAGTGCGATCTGTTGTGTGACAGATGTACAGTACAAACAGCAGCAGCTTGTGGAGTGGACGCCGTCAGCTCAGCGTCAGATATTGGTGACTGTTCACACCAGTCGAGGGCACAAGCAAAGCTGTTTGGAACCCGTTTGGTGATAACGACTGAAGTTAAATTACTGACAACTGGTTGATAGTTTTAAGGTGGAAACCCACTTATATGAAAATGATTACTAAGCTCCATTTAACAGTGTTTGGAGGATTGTTTTTTTTTTCCCTGGTTGAATATGTGACTTGCTGGCGGGAGAACTTTCTGAAACGCCAGCGAGGTTGGGTGTGTGGAGGGTGGAGTTGGGTGGGGTGGGGGGGGTCAGTAATGTTGGTGGAGTTGCAGTGACAGCTTGGTGGATTTTTCCAAACATTTGGGGGGGGGGGGGGGGGGGGGGGGGTCAGTAATGTTGGTGGAGTTGCAGTGACAGCTTGGTGGATTTTTCCAAACATTTTAGCATATAAACATTGACTGGTTTCTTAAAAATTCCCACTGAGCTCCATTCAGGGCTCACTTTGGCCAGCGCTGACTCGTCTCTGGCATATGGGACACAATCGCCCAGGCCTCGCCAACTCCAGACATCAGAGCAGCATCAAAGCTTTCGGTCGTGGAGATGTGCTTTAAAAATCCTCATTTTCTTAAAAACATAAAAAAAAAACGAAGCTACAAATCGTCTTCTGAAGCAGAGCTAAATCAGATTCCTCTGACTCATATAAAAAAGTGATGGATGTGGAAAGTGCTGCGGCCAAAGATACAAAGCTGTATTTCATGAACTCTGGTGTGTAATGGTTTTGGCGTGAAGCGTGCACATACAGTTAGAACTCCTCAGTCGCTCGCAGACCTGGGTCAAATCAAAGCTGAAATCCTTCCAAATACTTGGGAGCGTTTGCCTGAGCCTGTCGGAGGTGCCAGCTGGGTGGGATTTGTACTTATTTTGAACTTTTGTCTTTCTTTTTTTTTCTTGGCTGCTTCAGCTGTGCCAGACAGGCTCAATTGATCACAGAAAAGTATTTTTCATGAGAGTTCCGAGTGCTACTTTGACTCAGGACTCGTGGTCGCAGCCAGAGGAGGACTACAGCATGCAGGCCAGCGCCAGCCTCTTATCCGTTTTGCCATAAAGCTCCTTTGCTAGATAATAGAAACTTTAAGGGATGTGCAAGAGTAAAGCATAAGGACTTAAGAGCAGCAGAATAAACAGGTAATGTGTTGTCGCAGAGTTATCTGTAAAGAAAAGAAACAGTGAGTTGTTTTTCTTTGAACAAAATCTCTGAAGAGTTAAACGTGCCTACACCCCCTTAACTGCTACACTCCAAAACATAAAGACATCAAATAAATTAAACAAACAAGAAATTCAAGTTATCATCGATGATAGTAAAAACATTCAATTAACTATTGGAATGCAGTTTTCTATGCTTCCTAAGAGCACATCCCCCGGTGCTCTCCTATTAATTCACGTCATCCCAACATTGTCAGGCGTTTTTCAGCACAATGCTATTGAGATTTCAGATTTTTAAAAATATATTTCCTCAAATCTGAACTTTTTTTTTTTGTTGTTTGTTTGTTTGTGTCTGAGTCATCAGGCTTACCTGGCCTGGATTTTAAAATCTTGTTGTTCAGACTGGAAGACGTGACGACAAAAACAACTGCAGACAAACAAAGTCAGACGGGTGACGGGACACGTTAAGAGACAGTGGACAGCGTCATCTACGTAAAATTACAAAATCAACCGATTCATTCCCAAACTTTCACGTCTCTCTTTCGACGTTTCTCCCTGGTCTCTCTAAAACCCACTTACACTCCAGTCTTGAATCTGGTTTCCATCCTTCCTGCTTTTACATTCAGACATCTGTGCTGCACGTGTTCTCTTTCAGGTCTACTTCCACTCTGTCTTTCTCTGTGACCTCAGCCTTCACTCCGCCTGTGGTAAGACTGAAGAAAGGCGGACATTCATGTCAGTATCAGGTGAGAGGAGCCCTCACTCTCAACACCTGTGGTTGAAACTAAAGAACAAAAAAGAAAAGTTCCTATCATTTTTATACTTTAAAGAAAAATAATTTAAGCTCACAGTAAACTGTCCTCTGTCTCTTTAACGTGTCCCGTCACGTCTCAGTCACAAAACAACACAAAAGCATCATTGAAATGAGCAATGGAGCAGGAAGGCTATCCGCTTTCCCCCCAACATTCTTCAGCCATTTTTGTTTCTCGAGGTGCCTTTTTTTTCCTCTCAGCCCTAATATATAATATTTCTAGAATAATGTAACAACAATAGAAAAAGTTAAATATAAAACTGATGAGTAGAACAATAAATAGAACATATATATTATAGCCTTTGCTGTGATTGGTGTAAACCCATAACGTTTGATGCATACCTCATTGACCACACTTTTTTTGAAATCCTTCATTAAAAAAAAAACAACTCTCAGGAAACAGTAGATTAACTGTTACCTTACTCATCAGTCTGTCATAAATTATCACATTATAAATATTTCATATTGTGTCATTCATGGAGCTTTGCAGCAGTACACTCTCTCTCCTCTGATCGCAGTGGCCAACCTGCCGTCCTGCACCTCTCTTTTCACTCAGTGGTGAATCTGTTCCTGCTGCAGTTTCCCTTTCCTGCACAGTGACAGAGAGGCACTGCCATGTGGTTACAAAAGCCATGATAACAATATGTCACAGTAAAGCTTTCCATCGTTGCTGAAAAAGTACCGCTTCAGTTTTGTTTTCCCTTTTGTGACAGAGGAGACTGAAACTCAGAGGGACTTGCAGTTAACAAATAAATAAAAATAAAAAAAACTTTGGGGGTGGTGGGGGTGGGGCCTATCCTCTCATCATTCACCTCTGCAGCGATAGATATATTAACCACCATGCATTGCATTGTGGGTAATGTAGTAAAGCTCATGGTCAGGGAGCTTCATTCCTCTGAACTGCTGTGCGTTGAGGTGACATTATAAACACAAACCCATAATAGTACCTGGCAAACATGCTGACACGGCATCCTATCATCAGAGTAGCAGCAGCTGTTCATAGATAAGTAACAACATCTGCACTGCAGCTGGACAAGCATAGACATCAATACATGTGGCTGATGTGTTGCTGGCGCTTGTATGATGACCTGCAGTTTTAAGCTATTAGCGTAGCACCGGGTGTTTTCAGTATAGGAGTAGTAGCAGTGGTAGTAGTTGTAATAATAGTACCTTTGGTAGTTGTGGTAGTAGTTGAAATAGCAGCAACAATAACAATGAATTGCACTGAGCAAAACCTGAGTCAAATCCTGCTCGACAACATGAGGTGTGTAGGATTCTCCTCACTAATGACCACTGTTTCCTCAACGCCAGGCAGCCTCAATCAATCCTAGATTCATTTATGAGAAGACTTGAAATCTCACTGAGTCGGAGTTATATCTGTCTGCAAAAGCCTGAGGTACAACGGGAATTGGCAGTTTGGGTTCGAATTACTGAGAACGCCTTATCTGAGAAGCCACAAGAACATCTCCTTATGCATCAGCTGTTTTGTCTCTCTCGATCAGAGGTGTTTGTTTTTGGAGTTTGGCAGAGCCGCGATACGTCAAAGCACAGCAGGCCACGGGTGATGCTCCCGTCATTAAAGGGACATTATATCGTAAGTGAGCACATCACTGCTCAGATCACTGTGGGATGCAATGCAGGTTTGGAGGGTTCATTTTGCTGGGAGTTATTTCAATGGAGGGATAAAAATAAAATTAAAAAAAAAGATAGAGAATTAGCCTGAAGAGGTGAGATAGAGGGTGGAGGGTGGGGGGGGGGGCAAAAGGCTTCAAGTCAATGTTATTCTGGCTCGGTCCAAAGCTGTGGGTTTTTGTCCCACACTGATGACCTCAGAGCCCAGCTGTGATGGAGTCACCATGACGGAGCGTTCATTCCCGCCCACTGGCAGAGTAGGAGAACTGCGGGAAGTGCGGCCTTCTCTCGTTATCCAGACAGTCCATCCCGTCCTCATCAACTAAAAGAAGGAAAGAAATAAAGAACTGAACAGAGAGGAAACTCATCTGTAAATGGCCAGGTTCATTTTAAGAAGCCAAGATAAAATTCAACTCAGAGCATTATGTGTTTGTATCATACTGCAGATTTAACCGGAGCGAAATTCAATTAACGAGCAAATCGACAGCTAACTAACTGATGTGCAACCTGCAAAACAAGTGGAACCTTACGTTATAGGACAGGAAAACACATTGGTTCCACTCATGCATAATTCAGTGCCGAACGTTCTGAAACCGGGATCTGTATCTGAAATGGCTGTGAAAAGCTGCATGTACCCTGAGGATTATTGAGGAGGCACTCGAGTCAACAGGCAACAACACTTTTGAGCGTTTTCCCCCAAATTAATTCAAGTGGAAATGTGTCAACTGAAGAAAGACATGGAGCAGAGGTAATTATATAAAACTGCTATCAGCTGTTTGACAGATACAATCCACTTAATCAGTAGCCAAATCATTTATTAACATAATGGCCCTCTGCAGAAATTATTTCAAGCATATTAAGCCAAACATAGACAGTACACATATGTTTTTGGTTGGAATATGTAACATTTCATTTGATTTCTTTCATTAATTCGGATTTAACTCTCAAACTCTTGATAAACACAGTCCAAACCACAGAATTAACTGTTTTCTGACAGTCTGTTCAATTCTATATTTATCTCTTCACAGAGAATATTTACAGCTATGTAAATCATGAAAGTGAGATTTCGACAAGTTTTAATGTGGGCATATGTTTGCGTGTACATGTGTGAGAAAGAGAGACGGGCACAGACTCACATTTCTCTGGTGGAGTGATTGTGATGGTCTGGGCTGTGAACTCCTCGTCAAAGTATCTGGTGTCTGTCTCCGACGTCACCTGAGGCTTGAAGGGAGGGACCAGCTGGGATGGATGGGAGAGGAGGACAGAGAGGAATAGATTAGGGTACAGTAATGCTATGTACTGCAGAGTAAAACTACACAGTGGGAGCTAGATGGACACAAAATTCTGGGTGTCACAAAATATCCTGTTAGAATAAAAATGAACAAAAATTAATGTCACTTGTACCTTTCATATGAAAAAATGCAGCTCAAAATGTGTAAAAATGATCAATTACATTCAACAAGTGATTATAATTAAAATAAGGCACATGATGGATAGAAAATAAAATGAATAGATCATATTCTTGTAATAAAAATAACAATGATAATACATACGATATATAGAAATGCACAAAAGTTTATTTTAAAAGAAATGCATAAGTGCCTCAGTGAGCAAACTCTTAAACGGGACCAAAATATTAAATGTGGTAGCAAATCAACGTATATTTTAATTAATAAAATAATATCATAAACAGTAGACAGACAACTGCATATATATTTTGAGCTATTTTCTTTCTGCTTATTTTGTCTAATTTCAACAGTGGCAACGTGCAAACAAATAGTTTCACCATAATAAAGCGTGATACCTTTTTATCGTAGACATCCTGCCAGTCAACACCAGAGAAGAAACTGTGTCTCATTATTTCTTTGGCATCATCTGGTCCTCCACCAAGCCTGCAGAGGAGTTAAAACAAACAGGCAGAGTTTCTTTAGTTCATCCAGGCAGTGGATCACAAAAATTAGGTCAAGTGTGTGATTGAGAAGCACACGTTGTCATCTAAGTATTTAGGTAAAGAAACCAATTACTCATTAAAAAAATATGCAATTAAAAAAAACATGTATATGTTTATATGTTAACGTATCATCAATAAGTGAGAAAGTGTATTTTTTCTTTTTTAAATTAATATGTTAACGTTTAATTATGTCATTATCTTTTTAAGGGATATTGTATAAAATTTAGCAAAAATTGTAAATCATTTTATGTGTTAATTAAAACTAAATGCATAGCAATTGTGTTTATATCACAAGTACATAAACGTAAGACACTGAGCCTGGACACACCGTTTGTTAGGATCTTTGATAAGCAGGCCGGACAGCAGGGATTTGGCATCAGACGACAGCGTGCGCGGGAACTTGATGTCCTCCATGAGGATGAGCTCAAACAGCTTCTCATGGTCCTGGTTGTAGAACGGCAGTCGGCCGCACATCATCTCGTAGGTGACCACACCCAAACCCCACCAGTCCACCGCGCGACCGTAATCGTTGTCCTCCAGGACCTGGGAAGAGCAAAGAAGCACTGATAGGCAAGTTGTGCTTTTTTTTTTATTTAAACGGAACAGTTAGTTTTATTGGACATCTGCTTTTATTCTGCTTTTATTAGACAACATAGACGGCCTGGGGGATTCAGTGAAGAGACAGATGAGCAAGGAAAAAACACCAAGGGAGTGTCAATATGCCACTTTGCTCAGGGGATAAATAAAAAAAAAGTTGTCTGAAGTGAACGGAGGCAGCTGCACAGATAACAAGGGCTGAGGTGGAGACAATATCCCCCCTTCCTCATTACACACACATACATATGCAGAGACAAACATCACGAGATGGCAGGTCTACAGAGGCTTCCAGTGTTACAGTAAGGGAGTCTGTGTGTTGGCCCGGGCCACCAGATGCCCCCCCCCACACCCTGTCCCTGGCACCTTAACGCTGTCCTGGCAGGGACAGCAGGACAGTCCCTGGATGTATAAGACAGTAACAGCCTGCAACACAGGTCAGTGGTGGCCAAGCCGGCCTGCACAGGTACTGTACTCCGAGCTGTTGTGTTGAGCTCTGTCCTTTTTAAATCCTGTCTTCTGCATCCTCTAACCATGTCATCCCTCAAACCCTCTCTTTCCTCGTGTCATGTGCCCGTTCGTTCACCTCTGGAAGACTGAGAAAGAGTAACTGAGTAACTGAGGTATTACAGGTGCTGTTGAAGCCTTCATTAGCATAATAAGACTATTATGAGATTACATATGCATCAAACATGAATATATATATGTGTGTATGTGTGTGTGTGTGTGATGGACAAACACGCAGTGTTGGAGACCAGCCAGAACAGCATATGTTGTACATCTCGCCAATAATAATAACATCACACTCACTGTTAATAATGGACCAGCAGTGACTGAATACTCGTCTCAAGTTAACGGTTTAAAATATGTGGATAATTAACTCAAATAACTAGCTTTAATAATTCTATTCCATGTCATGAAACAGATATCACAGGTAAACAGATTACACCTATTTGCTTCCACTGGCACTTAAACAAAAAAATAAACACACAATTCACTGATGCTGCAGATCAGGTATCCTGCATCTTTAAGCCCAAATGATCGTGACTGTGATTAACAGTCACCACATGTAGGCAGAAGGATCAAACTTGACGAGGGAGTTTTCCTCCTCGGCGTCAGATGAGTTTCTGTTGTGTGACAGAGCAGGTGAGAGACAGCAGCTCGATATCACAGAAATGTGATCATTAACTGACTGAGCTCATTCACTTGACACTAAACTGCTAATGATGCAGACGGCTGCTTCAGTGTGGGCAAGTCAACATGTGCATCAAAGTGATAGAAAGAAATGTGTGCACTTGTGTGTTATTTAATGTGTTCACATGTGTGTGTGTGTGTTTGGGTTGCATTAAGCTGGTCACCCTGTTGGCAGCTGCAGAGTAGAGCTCCGGGAACGAAGTGTGCCGCCAGCTCCAGATATACTATTGATTGGTACTGCTGGATGGATAACACTGGCTTAGCCTGCTGGGAGACTGTCACATACACACACAAACAGACACACACATACACACATGCACATGTACACACAGCAGATGGAATATTTATCCATCCTCATCAAATTCATAAAGTTTTGAGAGTGAGGCAAACTAGGCGATGTTTGGTGTTATAGTCCCTGCAGCTTGAGGAGGAACACACACACACGCACGCACGCACGCACGCACGACGCACGCATGCACACACACACACACACGCCTGACTATAAAAATTAGAGTTGCTCACAAATGCTGTTTTTGATGCTGATCTAGAGGGCATAGGGATGTGGTGTGCATTTGCTACTGAAATGTACAGAAATACCAAAATACTAATGGAAACTACATTGCTCTATGTGCGCTGGTGTACGTGTGTGTGTGTGCACGGGTGTGTGTGTGTGTGTGTGCATGGGGGTGCGTGTGTGTGTGTGTGCATGGGGGTGCGTGTGTGTGTCCTGGGACCAAAGAAAGTGGTGGCAGCTCGGTTGCAGGCAGGGAGCAGATTAATCCACACAGAGCCAGAATGCTGCCCCACAGCCCTAGGCATGGAGGCATGGGAGTGTGTGTAATGTGTGTGTATGTGATTGTCGGGTGTGTTGATGTGCATGTGTGCACTCGCATGTGTGTGTGTGTTTAAGAGAAAGACTGGAGAAGAGAAGAGAAGAGAAGAGAAGAGAAGAGAAGAGAAGAGAAGAGAAGAGAAGAGAGGAGAAGAGAAGAGAAGAGAAGAGAAGAGAAGAGAAGAGAAGAGAAGAGAAGAGAAGAGAAGAGAAGAGAAGAGAAGGTCTTGTCCTGGTCCCTGTTGGAGCAGCCATGTGGCAGCTAGAAGCTGTTCACAGGACAGGGGCTTTGGCAGCCTGGACTGGACTTGATGGGACAGTATGGGCACACACAGTCTGTGGTTGCACCAGCCCAGATACTCAGCAGGGAACACAAACACACACACACACCTCACAGTGAACATACTCTCACATTGTGTCAGTGTCAAACACGGACCTTCTATCTACAAAGGTTCATACTACTTTAACTGCTGACACAGTTCTGAAATCTTTGCGAGGCTGAATATGAACCATTTACAGTTACAATAAAAAAAATCACAATACCCAATATACTCATCATACAAACAAAATGAAAACAAACACATACAAATAAATCGAAAAGGGCCAAATCCAACCTCTTCAACACTTTCAACAAAACACACAGGCAAATGTGTCAAACACAAAGAATGTGAAAACAGAGGGAAAAAAACACCCCCATGTGTTTTCTCTGATCCCATTCCATCCCTTTACAAGGACCTTATCACAATCTCACATTAATCTTTTTTTATTTTTGACTATCCTTGAAACAGACAAACATTTCAGTCTAATGTTTTACAAGTTCGGCTGAAGAATTATTCACTTCAGGGTGTGATGTAGTACACCTTCCTTCAGGCACACACACTTTTTATACACTTCTCATCTGCCCTTTTCACTGATGGCAAACACAGGAACTGTCTGAATTTCACTCCTGTAACCCTGAAATATTTTTCTCTCCTCTCATCTTCCTCTGTCTTCAACCCCCACCACCCCTTTCTCTTTTTAATCCCGCCTAACTTTGCATCACTGTAACTTGGCTCCGAGCAAAGTGTGTTATTTTTACACACGGGCGGGCGAGCAGAGCGAGCGGGCGGGCGAGTGGCGGCGGTGTAGATTTCCAGGTTTTTTCCGAGCACCTTCCTCCAACCTCGCCCATCTGCCGCCATCTGCCTCGCTTTAGCCCGCACTTTCTACTGCAATCACACACACACACGCACACACAGCACATACACACGCACACACACACACAAATGCACACAGACGCACATCCTGTGAAAAATAACCAACAGCCTCCAATCAGCTTTTGGCACGCAAAGGGAGGGACTCTAAAAAAAAAAAGCACAAATGCTGCGCCAAATTGTCCTCCATACTTTTTCAAGTGGGATATATACGATGCCTCTCCCCTCCTGCTTTCATCTCCACATCTCCATCACTCTGTCGCTACCACCCACAGTCCTGCAACGCTCCCGCCAGTTGATCTGCTGGCCTTCACATGAAGCAGCGCTGATGGCTG
The DNA here is from genome assembly GCA_016785345.1 of Trinectes maculatus. Lineage (NCBI taxonomy): Eukaryota > Metazoa > Chordata > Actinopteri > Pleuronectiformes > Achiridae > Trinectes > Trinectes maculatus. The sequence continues at coordinate 206,325 of JAFBJQ010040025.1, forward strand.
GACAGAGGATGGCTGTAAAAAAAATATTACAACGTAGTGGAGTGTGTGCGTGTGTGTGTGTGTTGTGTGCACTCTGCCCTTTTCCAATTCAACCAACACATTCATGCGCACACATGAGCTGCATATTTACAGTTCACCCTGATATTATGGAAATCGCATGCCCGTGAATTCTACAAATGAAAACGTACATATACATAAATTCTACGATAATAAGGTTTCGTGTGGGTTCTGCAGGTTCCTAACCACATTTCCCAGAGCAAGCCCATTCATCAAAGATTACTAATAATCCTGGTGATTACACTACTCAGACACGGCTGTTGTTAGATAAACAGGTGTTGTGCAGTGGGCAACATGAGTCCCACAGTTCACAGGGGCCGTCAGAACCCTGAGCGGAGCAGAAACGCTGCCTAATGGATCGGCTGCCTGTGGATGCCACAGATGCCTTTATGGACTACAAAGCGTCAGTCGGTCTTCTGTTCATGAAATAACAAAATATATTTACTGTCCACAATCATGTGTCATTTTTGTAATGTGACACATATTTTTGTGGTGATGGAGTAGTGCTGCCTCACTGACTTGACATGGCAGTGTATGTGTGTGTATGATGCATGCACAAACCATGCTATACAAAACGCTGCATAAACTGCAGTTTTTAAAGTGATTCTGAATATAAGTATATAAATATGAATAAAGTGGCATGACATATCCCTGTCAACCTTGTTTTTTGTAACTGAGAGTGTTTTAATTAAAAACTTTCTTCAGGCTGCTCTTCAGTAGAATGGTTTTAAGGGGGAGGTAATATTAGGGGCTTTATAAGTCTAATAGAAGAGGAGGGAGAGAGATTTTATTTATTATGTTTTCGGTGCATGTTTGGTTTATGGCATCAAAATGAAACCGCACAGAAAAAGAAACCAGGACAAGACAAAAATATTACCTCAGGCGCAAGGTACTCTGGAGTGCCACAGAAGGTCTTCATGGTAGCAGCGTCCGTAATACCCTCCTTGCAGAGGCCAAAATCAGTGATCTTGATATGGCCGTCCTTATCCAGCATCAGGTTTTCCAACTGAAATTGAAACAAAATATGAAAAGCCTTTTGTCATGAGTTTATTTTATGTTTGTGACTGAGAGTCAACACTTTCTGTGCGCTGTGAAGTCAAGGTTTTAAGTGAGGATAACCATTTTGTTTTACCCACACAGTGACAAAAGCCTGAGACACTGCCTTTTCCACAATGAGACGCACAAACTCCAAGCAAAATGAGGGAAGTAAACTTCAGGCGTTGTAGTGGAGCCACTCAACCTTTTAATTTTAATGGCTCAAGTGTTTCCCTCTCTCTCTGTCAGCTTTTTCTCTTCTCTGCCTTCTTGGCTGCTGTGAGGAGGTCTGGGGCCAAGGCTGCCAGGCAAACGCTCAGACAGAGCCACCTACCTCTCTACCTCTGTGGCATCAGCAACCCCCCCCCCCCCCCCCCCCCCCCCCCCCTCACGAACCCCCCCCCCCCCCCCCACGCCTCTGCCTTCCACACTTTACTGTTTCATGTGTGTGTGAGCTGGTTCCTCTCTTTAATTACTACACATCCTGAGACAGTCATCGCCTTCCGGATGAATAAAAAAAAAGAGGCAAAAACATAACAGATGGGGGGGTGTCTTTAAAAAATGTTTTTCCTCTAAGTTTTTCCTTAAATCAAATTGATCACTCACATCGATGCCCCCAAACCAAACCACCACCCCCTCTGTTTCTGTTTACCTTGAGGTCCCGGTACACAATCTTGGCTGAGTGCAGGTAGTCGAGAGCGGAGACGATCTCGGCGCCGTAGAAGCGCGTGCGCTCCTCTGAGAACACCCGCTCTCTGGACAAATGGAAAAACAGCTGCGGCAGAAGGAGGGAGGAAACGAGAGGGGGAGAGGGTGAGAGGGAGAGAGAGGAGGAGAGGGGGTAGAGACAGCAGGGACGGCACTGCAATAATTACTGATTTATTGGAGGAAATTAGCACAACACAAACTGGCTGCCCGCACCATATTGAGATGATAGATAGTGGAAGGGAGGGTGAGCATGGGGTGCGTGTGTGAGGGGTGCATGTGGAGAGGGGGTTGGGGTGGGGGGTGGGGGTGTCTCAGAGGAGGGTGGGTGGAGGCACTCGGCAGCTGGCACCTCATCTAGCAGCCACACACACACACACACACACACACACACACACACACACACCTCTTCCATGTTACCCTCTGGGGTGGGCTGGCACAGTGTTGGCATGGAGTGAGGCAGCGGGGGCCAAATCAAGGGTTTAATCAATACACCAGTCTAGTTAAAGACAGGCCGACCGCCGCCACTGCTGTCGCCAACAACCCCAACCACATCCAGTTCAGCACTCATTAGTGGCCTAACTGGCCTTGCCCCTTGAGCCTCCATCTTCATTTACTCCATTCTCATATTTATCCCTCTGTTTTTGGCAAGCAGCTCTTTTTACTACTTTAAAGAGTACACAACTCGTTTTTTCCCCCAGGTGGCCTGACCTCATGTGTCTCCTCTGTCAGGCATTTTTATCACTCACCTCGCATCCCCCCCTCTCTCTCTCCCTAGTCACTGGTTGTCAAGTTGTCACTGTCACACTGCTACACATGTGGCACCGAAATGACACCAGCCTGCTGCGGCGCAACAGTCAAGTCGTACAAATTACTCGTGAGGCCAAGGGGCACACATCTCCCCATTAATTGTTCAGGGAGGTTTGCATATGGCCGCTGGAGTGATGCTCACAGACCACCTTGCTCAAATGGTGTCCGTGTGTACCCGGGGGCGGGGGGGTGCAGTGAAAGAGGGTAACACGACAGGTGGGCCTTCATCAGTGTACTGGCAGCTGCGGCTGTGGCAGGTTTGTAATGGGTTGTGTGTGTGTCCATGTTTGTGTGGCATGTGCGTTCACAATTTGTCCTTTGAGGTAAAAATTAGCTCTGTGTGTGTTTGCTGATGTTTTGTGTGTGTGTGTGTGTGTGTTTGCTCAGGCCTGGCACTGTCTAAACTGTCTAACTGGGAGGGGAGCAGGTGACAGTTACACTGAGGGAATGAATCAAGATTGCAAAAACGGCCCACTTAAATATTGGAGAAATTGAAAAGTGGGGGAATCCAAACTCATTTTGTCTCCGACTGTCATTCTGGTTACATCTGCCCCATAGGTGTGTTCATAAATAGACACAAGCAGGAGAGACGAGGAGGCAATGGACAGGCCAGTTGGTTGGCAAATTAACTACGTTAGAAAACAGCAAAACTTTTGTCACTTCCTCCGTGTTTGCACGTTGCTACATTCCTTTGCTGTTTGCTCCCATTACAGTATAATGCCCAATGTATTCATCTGCCAGAAACAAAAATCAAATATGCTTCTCCAATTTTCTGTTGTGTGAGTTTATATACAGCTTTAAGTTTACAGCAAAATAGTTGCAGGGCTTCTGTCAGTTATCTTGGTGGATGTGTGGTTTAACTGGCTGCTGGAAGATGTGTAACCACATGCACCACAACCATCATGAAAGTGTGTGTGGGTGTGTGTGTGTGTGTGTGTGTGTGTGTGTGTGTGTGTGTGTGTACGCATATGTTTTACCTCTCCTCCATTCACATACTCCATGACAAAACAGAGGCGATCTTTAGTCTGAAATGAATACTTGAGTGACTGGAACGAGAACCACAACACACAAACACATGAGTGCATTCATACAACACATATGCAAATTTTAACACAATTTTATACTTATGAAAGTGAACTGATTAACGTTTATTGTGACAAAATATGCCACTCACTGTACAGTTTTATCCACTGGTAATGTCAGTACTGTCCTTATTGTACTCGTTATTTCGAAACCCACCATTTCTTGTGTATAATTTTTTTGTACAGTGGTATTAACTGTACTAAATCTTACAGAACTGTCTATTGTGCTCTACTTATTAAACTTTGTATGAACATGTAGTTTACACCTGATTGTTTCTCATTAAGTACAAAGTACCATGATGCATTTGATGATACTGAATAGTTATTCCTTCCATTTCTTTGTCAGAACAGACATGACCAGCTGGACAAGGGGATGACTTATACAGCATCAAATATTGTTTCTTCTCATTATTTTGTAAAGAAACACATTATGCATCATCTTCTACATGCACTGCCTACATACAGCAAACAGCCAAGTGAGTGAACGATTTTGCACACAGCAAGATGCCTGGTCTCATTCTAGCTAAAACAGCAGGAGCAGCAAAATGTGATCAGTTTATGTCCGCTTTTGCTTATTTAAAAGGAAGTGTGTGTGTGTGTGTGTGTGTGTGTGTGTGTGTGTATGTTTGTGTGTTTTCCTTTGAGGGAGAAAACTGCTAGACAAAAGAACAGTTGGTCTGAGTCTCTTTGTGGCTTCAGGTGTGATGGCGCAAACTCAGATGTGAATTGCAATTGCTCTAACGACAGTATATGCGTGTGTGTACATGTGTTTCCAGGGTGAGTGATAAAAATGAACAGAGGCTAATATGTGTAGGTGTACGTACATCAAAGACAGTGTAAGGATAACAGATGCGGTACAACAACTTGCTGTCTCACTCATAATTAGCCACAAGAGACTCAGGTACGTATATAGGATCAATATGTCATTTGTGTGTGTGCACACACATTACATTTGCGCCTGCACATGTCTATGAATTGTATGCACATACTGTACGTCTGACTTAACACCAGTTGTTTTTATGTGTATGAGGTACTCACGGTTAGAAAGGGATGTCTGGTGTTTTTCAGTACTCTGCTCTCTGTGAGTGTGTGGGCCACTTCATCCTGTACAGACACAATACCATAAATACATTTACCCCCCAAAAAGGCTTTAGACTAAGTTCAGTTTGTTCAAAGTGTGTTCAAAACATTTTAATGTGATGTAAACAATGATCACTATGTCACTATGCCTATGCCAGACTGACCTTGGCTATGATGACTTCTTTTTTAAGGATTTTCATGGCATAATATTTTCCGCTGGCCTTTTCCCGGACAAGAATCACTTTGCCAAAGGTTCCCTTTCCAAGCAGCTTCAGGTAGTCGAAGTCGCTCATTGTCTAGAATGGTAACAGAGGTAAAACAGTGTCAGCAATTTGTCTGTGCTGTGCTTCAAGTTGACTAGTCGGTATGTTATGGCATTTGGAAGTTATGATGTGCCTCTAGCAGCGTAGGGCAGTCTATAACTTTCTGATGATAAAGTTCTGATGATGAAGTGTTTCCTCCAGAATTACAATGATTGTGGCGGTAGTTTCAGGAGTGTAGGTTGTGTTTGTGTGTGTCTCTGTATATCAGTTTGATCAACTTCTGCCTGTCTATGAGGATGGTTTAACTGTCAGAGAGAGAGAGAGAGAGAGACAGAGAGAGACAGAGAGAGAGAGATGGAGAGAGAGAGGGAGAGGGAGAGAGACTTATATTTTGACACTGCGACCCAAGGCAGCAGAGCCTAAACCTGGAGATCTTAAAAACAATTTATATCGTAGATATCATTTATAGTGATAGCTACTGGCCAGAATCCATGAGGTTATGTGGTGAATCTTATTTATATTTCTAATATTCCAGCCACTGCTACTTGTACTGAACATACCCTTTAGTGTATAAGAAGACGTTTTCTTGAAAAATTGATTTCACTAAGGCACTAACAAATGAACCGTGGCACCTGCAGGGGGCTTCACCTGTACTTCACCGTTTCATTACTAGCTTAGTGTACCCTTTGCCTTTGATGCCAGCTAGAGTACATTCACAAATTTATTTTGCATGACTGCTTTTACTTGACAGATCATTGTAATTTGGAAAAAACAATTTACATCCTTTTTGTTATGGGGGCATTTTCAATAGTTGAAACCTGTGACTGAGAGGACAATTTCTTTTAAATTGCATGCAGTCAAATTTAATAACCCACTATGTGGCAATAAACAACAACCATACAGCTGGAATAATTTCTGTATTTTCCAAGGGAGTATGTGTTTGTTTGTCCGTGTTCTCATCTGCTGTCCTGTGTTACCTTGCGTTTGTGGTGCGTGGTGGAGATGTCCATTTCCTCCTCAACCATGTTGTCAATATTGGAGGTAGGGCTGCACTGGATCCTTTCCTCCTCTTGTCTTTGAAGCTTATCAGCAACTGTTTGGATGGCCTCTGTCCACTCATCTCTAGTTTCAGAACACATGAAACAGTGAAAGTCATGAAAGCACCAGTCAACTCATTTATTTTAGCAGCAGGTGACACGTAATTATGTGTTTATTAGATACAAATTCTAATTCTAATTCTAATAATAATAATAATAATAATAACAACGAGGGGAATAAAATGATTTTAAAAAAGCAGATAACAAAGGAGAAAAGGAAGATCGGCACAAGGCATATGGTGGTAGTGCACCTACAAATTGTGTGCCAACCTCCATTAAATATTGACGTTTGACTTTGCAGCAACTTGAAATTCTTAACTGATCAAACATACAGTACATTCAGTAATGCATAATGAACACTAGCCCTGCTGACAATTCATTACACAAGTGTAAAATCTAACACTGGTCACAAATTCTACAACCGGATGGCTAGTGCACTTATTTAACCAGGTTTTTAAAGGCACTAATGTGTTTTCAATTAACATAAACACCTATTTGTTCAACAGAGAGGAAACATGGTCAACTAGAGAATCAACCAAATGAGCAATGATCACGGAGCAGAACTAATGCCTACCCCAGTCTGTGCATGTGTGACATAGTGAATCTGTGTGTGCGCGCATGTGTGTGTGTGTATACTATATGCGTGAGAGAGCGAGAGAAGTGGTAAGTGAGTGTGTGCATAAACACTCATCCATGCATTAGAGGAAACAATGCATTGTTGTTTGCTAACAGTGTTCCTCCCCATTGACTTTCCATTAGCAGTGTTGTTCAACATCTGTTGGGAGGATATGCACGTTTGTGTTTGTGTGTGTGTGTGTGTGTGTGTGTGTGTGTGTGTGTGTGTGTGTGTTGCAGATAGCCAGCCATGCATCAGAACGTGTAGATACATTCACTGTACCTAACGATGATGAATATAATGGTTTATTCACAGGACCAAGAGAAGAGACGAGAAGAGCAGAGGACTTTTGAATCTTCGCTCAAACAGTGTTAATCCTGTGCCACATGTAGGAGAACGCTGAAGATCCTGAACTGAGGTTAAGCAAAGATGATATTCAAATATTTCGAAAATCCTACGGACTCCAGAGAAGGAACTCGGGATTTACATGTGCGTACTTTTCTAACGCTCTAACCCAGTGTGAGCCGAGAAAAGATTGTAATAATGAAACCTGTTTGACTCCCAAACGATAACCCTTGTGTCGTTTGATTTGTTTTGAGTTGCATGCCTGTGTTTCCTTGAAGGATCTGGAAGAACATCAATCTGAATCTTAACAGAGCAGTGTGTTTTTAAGATCTGAATCCCTTTCTACCGCAAAGACATCTAAGCATACCCTACACACTCCAAAACAAGGGCAAACTCAAGTTACACTCCATCTACGACAATGGAGCACTCAATCTGTGGCACCCATGAAGTGTGTGTGTGTGTGTGTTTGTGTGTGTCTAACTACATGAAACGCAATGGGAACTCTCTCAAGGTCAGGCAACACATAAATGCTCTCTCTCTCTTGGTTAGAGTGTTTTTTGTATAATGAGGTTTTTTTTGCTAATGAGAGATAATGGGCCTGCCTACAATCGGGCACTGTGCCAGCATGTGCCACCCTCTCTGCTCACGGTTGGGGCTGTGGTAGCTGGAGCCTTGCCAGCACTGGTACAGTACAACAGATACAGTAACCCACACACAGAGGCACAGACACCCAGTTGTGGTGCATGCACGCGCAATAAACAAAATGTAAATCACATACATCTGGAGCTTGCAGTCATCCACTGATAAACTTTCATTATTTTTGTCATTTTGTATGTACACTTTGTGTGTCTATAAAATTGATAGAATGCTTTTAGATTTATGCAAGAATCTATTTGATTATAGAGACACAATTTGATTACTGGAGACAAAACTACTAGAAAGGAAAATATATCACAAACAAACTTATACAGACAGCTGCAACATTCACACAGATAAGACACACACACACACACACACACACACACACACACACACACACACACGCACACGCACACACACACACACAAACTCAAAGGATGCACGGAAGCATCTGTGGTCTTCTGGGCAAAGCTGTTCATTTTCTGGAGATAAACACCTCAGCTTCTCAGAAAGGAACAGAGCAGCTGGAGAATTTATGCCGACACTACTTGAAAAGTCTCCATTCCACTCAGTCTCTCTCACCCTCTCTCTTTCCCTCAGAGACACACACACAAAAAAAAAACCTCCTCATAGATACCTGTCTTTCATGATTTGTTTACCTGTCTAATTTTTTATTTATATATATATATAATTTTATTTTTTTTTATTGGTGCTCTTACAGGAAAACAGTGCTTGACATTCTCATTCTTCAACAATGCCTGGAGCTGGATGCTCTGAAGACTGAGCAGTTCTTTACGGAACTGACCTCTCATCAGGTGAGTCCACATGGAAGGTTCTCTCGATGACTGTGGTCCACTGGAGGCAGCGTATGATGAAGGTGTTTGGCTTCGGCCTCTCTGTCTTCATCAGCTGACATTCTAAAACAGGAAGTCACAGGGACAGAGCTCTGTGTTCAATGTGCAATTAAAATATATTCTGTCTCAGTTGTGAAGACAAAACATCTCTAGGCCATTTGTAGACCTTCTCATTCGTAACATTAGAATAAGTTAATGTTACAAAACTGAAGGAAAACTGAGGAATAATTAGGCGCTCTCCTGAGGCAAAGGATATTATGTTTAGCAGAACATACACATCTGGCAACTATTCAAAGGGATGTGTTTGGGGTAGGCTATTAATATACAAATGCCTAATGTGGTATACAAACAGAAAATATACCATCAAAAAGCCAGATGGGGCCTTGAGTTTGCAATGGGAGGGAATGTAAAAGAGCTGATGTAAAAGAGCACGATGATCCATTCTCTGCTGTCTCCTCTCCCTCTCTTCTTTGTTTCATATAGAGTATACCTCCCTATATTTTCCCACTCCTCTGTTCTCTGTTAGACACCTGTCATTCTCTCCTTACCTTCCCTCTTACCCTCATCTCATCTCTTCTGCACTTGTTTCCTCTCCTCCTCCCTCCCCTCCTTTCCTCTCACCACCCGTCTTCAGCTATCCCTCCATCCAATTACTTTCTGTTTAAGTATGGCACAGCACAGCACGTCATGGCTCAGACTAAATATAGGGAGGAAGGTTAATGACAACACCATTCGGGTCGTACACACAGCAGAAGTTCAATGTAAAGTCACACTCGCTCTCTCTCACACACTCACACTCTCTCACACACACACGCGCATGCACGCGCACACACACACGCACACCACAGACAGAAGTTACTACCTGATTCATGAGCAAGGCCTGCTGTGCTGCCAGAAAACAAGGTCAGACTATGGGTGATGCCAAAAAATACTCACACCCATCCATGCACATGCACGCACACACACACACACACACACACACACACATAAAAGTGATATTGAAGTTTGAATGTTAACTGAAATTGGGTTGTTTGCCACAGCAGGCAATTGTGAAATCTGTGTAGCAGTTTAGTTGGTGTTTGAGAGTGCGTGCATCAGTGTGTGTGTGTGTGTGTGTGTGATTGTGCGACAGGCTTGTATGTATGAGTCCCTCTGCAGGGAACAGGCCTGTACCATCTCTGTTCCATCTGACCACTTCTGTTGTTCACACACACACACACACATACACACAGACACACAAATAAACAAACACACACAAACACACACACCACCACCTGGCCTCCCAGCTTTGGGCAACAGATGTGGCTGTGCCAGTGCTGTGCCAAGCAGCCGGGACCGGATGTATGGGCTGGCTTGTCCTCCTCACAAACTCTTTTCCTCTCCCCCTTTTCCTCATTCTCCAATCCTGTCTTCATCTCCTCCTCTCTGTCTGTTCGGTGCTGATGATGCTCATCCCACCTACCTCTCCTCCATATTCCATCCACACGAGCCTGGCCCTCAAATCCCTCAATCCTCCTTTCTAGCTCTCATTCACTGCCCTCCACACTAATCATCCCTCAACCTCTGTCTTCCTCCCTCCTCTCCACATCTCCAACCCTATCTTCCTCTGTCCCCTCTGATCAGTTCCCATCGCTCATTCTCAGTCCTTGTCCTCCCTCCTGGAATCCTATTTTTCTGTGTCCACCTCCACCCTTCGTTGTACCATTCTTTATCATTTTCTCTGAGGTATCAGCTCGTAATTTACCATTTGTCATCGTTTTTGTTTCATTTACTGCCTTCATCTTCCACCTCTTCTCCTTTACACTCTGTTCTGTCCACAACCAGTTTTCTATGTACTCTTCTGCAGATATTTCACATGGCTCCTCCCAAAGCCACTAAACTAAAAATGTATATTATCTAACTAAACATACTGCGTGTTTGATATTAAAAATGTGCAAGGAAATACAGTGGCATCACCATCAAGCCTTCTTAAACACCAGCTTAGCATTTATCCAGGGATGTGTGTCAATATGACATGATACATACATGCTAAGTGTAATCAGCAATATCAAACTGAGTACTGTAAAATAAAAAAACACCTTAAGCAAACGCAACATTTTACTGACAATCATTATTTACTATATTAACAATGAAGAGATGATGGTGGTGATAATCAGTAAAATCCATCTTGTTAACTCATTAGCTGGTTAATTACACCAGTCAATGACAGTGTGTAAACCAGGTGTAGACAGATGATATAGTGATAAATGGTTAATTAGAGCCATGAGTGTATTCTGTTCAGCCTTACAATACTGTGATGTGTAGACTGATGACTGACATATTATGAGTGCAGCTGATGTAACAACTGTTGTACCATTTTACTGTGGCTCAGAGGGATGAAAGGAATATTTCTACAACATCTCATGATCATTTTCAAGGCAGATGTGTGAAATTCTCTATGTTTAAAAAATGTATCGTCTCTTTTAGTGTAGAGGCTAAGTCAGTGGAAGATAATGGTTTAGTTTTCTGCAGAAATTTCAAAAAAGACAGTGATTCCAAAATGTTCCACACAGGGATTGTGTCCCAGTACCATCATCATCATCAGCATCATCATAACCTGTTACCAAGCCAGAAACCAATGTACCCAAAATAAAATGTTCACTGTTCTTTATCCCTTCTGAATACAGTCATAACTTTGGTCTCTTTGGAGGGGTTACTCTTTAAATTTTACAACCAAATAGTCAGATGGAGTATAATGGATACTAAAAGAAGCCTGAATAAGCACAAACATAGTGGAAATATTTTTTCCTTGGCCATAAATAAGTGAATATAAGGCCTTCAGTAAAACCATTTTATGTTGAAAGCACTAAAAAGACAGCTTGTGCATTTGACCTAAACATACCTGCAGTCCCAATACTAGTGACAATGTGTCAGACAAGTGGTACAGTTTGTTAAAAATGGTTTGTAAGATGGAAAAGAAGTGAGAAGATGCATGTACTTGGTACAGTACAGATAAGGTAGGTAACGTACTTGCTACAGAAAAGTTATTTAGTGGGTAGGGCAGGTCTGCATCCTGAGGTTTCTCCTTGTAGCCAATGAAAGAGCCGTCTGTCTTCAACAGGAAATACCGCGGTCTCCAGTTCTTTATGTATTCACCTGGTTGAGAAAGATGGATACAAACAGGAAGGAATATTTAAGACAGATTAAATAAACAGAATTTAGAGGCAACAATAATGATGCTGGAGGCAACAGTTCAAACAGTTTATAATAATTTTAATGAACACTACAATCTCTGGAAAGTATTAATATCAAAAGTGTTTCTGGTCATGATTAATTCAGATTTTATTACTGAGAACAAAGTCTGTCAGCTCAACTGTCATCTGTCCAAAGGATATTGCACCATCACACGCACGCACACACACACATACACAGTCATGTCTCAAAGAGCCGAGAGCAATATTAACTTCCTGGTAACGTGCACTGTACTTACCTTAACCAAACATTTAAAACTGAAACATCACCTAGAAATGAAATAACATGCGGCATATAAACCTCGCCCTCTGCCCCAAGTCCCCATGACTGTAAACAAATCTATGTCCCCACAATATAAATAACACCTGAATTACTGTCTCTCTTTCTCCCTCTCACACACACATGCATGCACACACACACACACAGTATCTCTATGACTCCCACAGCACTTGCCAGATTTAGATCGGATTATCATGTAAAAAATGACAAAAACATGTTTACCCGCACAACACTCAAACTATCCATGCCAGAAACATCATCTGGCTCATACATGGGCAGGCGTTGAGGCGATGACCCTTGTACCAAACACACACACACACACACACACACACACACACGGAATACATACACATGTTTGAACTCACACGTTAAATGGCAATACACTCAAACCACTTTTTGCCCGCAAAGAATAAAACAAAAAGAAAAAGATGGATGAATTTGAATAGAGAACAGAGAAGAAATCACTTGAGAGGAGAAGATAAAATTATATTTAAGAATAACCCTTCTTAAACCACAGCAACAAACAACAACATCTGCTGAGCAGCTGGTGGCAGAGTATTACCAAACTGGCTGGCACAGGCTGACACTGAGGTGGCACCACAGCTTTATCAGATGACCCATTGCAGGATTACACGAGTGTCAAATATTTACACATCACACAGGCAGATAACACTTACTAGAGACAGCATGGATTAAAGCACACACATGTGCAGATTCACATGCAGTTGGAAAGAGGACAATGAGCACATGGCTGAAGTAAGCCTGAGACGCGCGGCTCTGATGAAAGGAACTGACAGTCTTAACACTGTCCCAGGCCAGAAACTGTGTAAACATTTCACTTCCCAATTTTAACCAACAGAAATAATAACCACAGACACAAATGTTCCCTACTTATCGTGCACATTTTAATTAATCAGCCATTCCTTCACACACACTTACACACTCTATGATGACATACCACCAGATAAAAACGATGCACATATGCATGCGCACATAAACACGTTCGAGGATCGGTAACAGCTCTGATCACCTTATTTCAGCTAATTTGCTGGGCGAGCAGAACACGAAGCGGGTGTATGTGTGTGTTCTATTTGTGACATCCATTTAAAGCGGAAATGACAGCAGGCCGTGCTCGTTAACACATCGCAGAAAAACACCTGCTCCGCTGAACTGAGGGCCCCGTCGGTACCTCTGGGTGCTGCTGGTGGTGGCGCTGTATGTGTGTGTCCGTCTGCGTGTGTGCGTGAGTGTATGTTTGGTGGGGGGCTTCCGGCTGAGTTGGACAACCACGTAGGGACAGAGAGAAAGAGACACAGATTGACAGATCTTCTCTCTATTTTTCGCAAATACAATTCCACCCACTCTCCTGTTTCTTGCTCCTGTTCTTTTGAGAAACAAAGCATATTCTTTGGATCACTTGCTACTGATAAACATAGTGCTGTGAGAGAGGCTGCAAGGCAGAGCAGGGAGGAGGGATGCAGAGAATTACTGGGAGGAAGAATAAATGCATGAAAAGAAAGCAAAGGAAAAGGATAAGACAAAGAAGGTTGTAGGGAAGCATTTCAAAAAATTCCCATTAATTCAGACTTTGAACATACTGTGCTATTTTGCCATCAAAAAGACAAAATAAAAACAAAAACAACGGGTATTAAAATAGACTCCTGAATTCTGGAATTTTTATTGCAAGACAGTGCGAGGAAAACTCATTCATATTTAACTATATGAAAATGTTGATGCCGAACTTATCACGGTAGGAAAGCCCCAGGTGTTCCTGATAACATTCACAATGGCTCACTTCTACTCAAGAGTTGTAGTAATCAATGAATCAGTATTAGTATCAGTATCATTGTAGTAATCAGTATTAATCATTAAGTTCCTGTAAGTTTTCATCAGATCAAACATATATGAATTTGAGTGTACACTTTGAGACTCAGAAAACTGAACATTTTTTTACATCACACACAAACTGAAGTTGAAACAAACAAATCATCTGTAAAAGAGAAACTGCAAACTGGACAGGAGGAAGAGATGTATTAACTGACAAAATGGATGAGGATGAAGAGAAAGTTAAACTAATAAAACTATTATAAACTGGCAGTGATGACTGATGCTGGTCCAAGTCCAGTCATTTCTCTGAGTCAGTTTCCAATAGAATCCTGTGGCTGGCCACTTCATCGCTCAGCTGTCCAGTACAACTGCAAACATTTAAGCAATCCTTCTGGCTGGGCCTTAACAGCGCGTTGTTGTGTGCGTGTGTATGTGTGTCTGTGTGTATCGTGTGTTTATGTATGTGTGTGCATGTCCACTGGGGGGGCGGGGGCAGCCAGGGGTGGCACAGACGGAGGGAAGAGATGGACAGTTGTCTAAACGTACGGTTCCAAACAGACACAGGCGCCCACCCACACACACACACACATGCATGCTCACACAAAACTAACACTGGTTTGGTTCAACCGCTCCAATTCTCCAAACGATCCAATGGTGTTCTGTCAAGCTATCCCGTCTTGGCCCTGCCTGTAATGAGTCCAGCGAGCTCTCCCACTCTGGACAGCTTGTCTGGAGAGCCACATGTCTCTAGTTTGGACTGCTGGAGAAAACAGAACAGCCGGTCTCCTTCCCACACCATCTCTCTCGGACTCCTCACTTCATTTTCATTTAGTTTTTTTGCACAACTTTACTTTTCCCTCAAGGCCAATTAGTAAATACAACACTACACAGTGCTTAAGACAGGAGTCTCTTGATTCTTGTTAGACCGATAAGATACCAGCAAATAAAAGAGGACGTGGGTGACTAGAAAGATCCAAGGAACAAACAATATTTAGAAAGATTAGATAAAGTATTCTGATGTGCATTTTAATTCTGGGATACAGTTTATCAAAACAAATACAGAATTTTAACCCATGGAGCAGATCCAAAGTGCTCTCTTCCATCTAATTTGACGTCCACCTACTTTTACTTTAATGTTAAACAAAACCATAATTCAGATTCAAAAAGGTCTTTGTTAACAACATCCATAGATATGCTGAAGTACCTTTGGTTTTATCTTATTTCAAAATAACTTCGCACTAAGGGTTGACTGAAACTGAACTAGACTTGTAAAAAGTTATTTTGGAATTTCGAAGAGAAATAAATCTTGTTGGCACATACTCCAGTTGCAGCTTGTGGATTTAGCAGTATGAGGCAGAGATGAATCAGCTGTGACTGAGTCTGTTCCAAGCTTTCTGATTGGACAATTACAACAAAGCACTGACTAACTGTCACTCAATTAGCAATCTGATTAACTATTCATGGCGGGACGGAGGGGGGAAAGGAGACAGAATTGGAGAAATGCAGAAGAAAATGGGTAGATAGGTATGAATGTTTAGCCAGCAAAACAGAAACGAGTTACACAAACTTGCAAAAACTTCACATCATCTCTCAGTCTAATACTCTCAGGCTGTCAGGACACCTGCACACCTCTGCTCTTCTCCTTTTCAGACAAAAACACTTGATGACAATTAAATGAATAACTCCATAACTATGTGAGCTCACCAGCCATTTGTTAATCAACCCAAACAGGGATTTAATTTAATGCTTTGGCCGAGGCAGGAGCTGATATGCAGATGGCGCAGAGACGGGGCTGTGTGACTGGCACTCGGGGAACTGGAGGGGTATATGGAAGTAGGGGGAGGAGGATGAAGAGGGTGGAAGGGAGGTTCTCCTGCGTTCCAGCACATACACAGCAGCTCCCCAGCAGGGAGAGGACTGTATTGACTGGTCACATAACAACACACATGCGCGCGCACACACACACTCATCCAGAGGAGTTAAGCAGAGGCTTTAGCTGAAAAAGTACAGAATAAATAACCAGTATACCAAACGAGTGACAGCCGGCTGGCAGGCTGCCCTATGGATAAGATGACTGAACAAAAGAAAACTCAACACTCTACATAGACAATGATTTAACCTCTGTCTGAATGACAGGCATGGTGTCAGCATGCAGATTAGCCTAAATAACCGACTGAACTATTATATTTTTGTGCTGAAATGATTTAGGTGTGCAACAGATCTGATGATGTATTAATTACTTACTTAAATAATTTTAGAAAAAAAATCCAATACAATATAAAATACAATGATTTGCTGTTTTATATCTATCATAACATTAGCAGCCGTTATTCTAGTGAGAAAATAATCAGACATAAATCTAATCTTCAGCTGGTGTTTAATCATATTTAAATATAGCATAATAGCACAATAAGAGCTCTGTCATATGTACTGTACAGTTAGATGAAGTTGATGACAAGTCAATTTAATGTAAATAAGAACTGCCGAATGTAGCGGTATTGTGCAGAGGTCTTGAGCTGATCTCCTTTTAAAAGAAGGTCAAGACTTCCCCAGACACAACACTCTGATGAAGAGATTCAAGTGTTTGTGTACTGTATGTGCCCATTAGCAGCTGTTAATTGAATAAAAACAGTAATACATAGAAAAGAGGAGGGAGGGAGGCAGATTAGCCACACATCAGGCAGGTGACTAATGGGTAAAGAAAGTTAGCGAAAGGGGGAGGTGAGTGTGGAAGGTGATGAGGACACTAGAGGTTAAGAAAGAAGGGAATTGTACAGTAAGACGCTTGAGGATGACATCTGTCTGAGAGTCTGTCCATTAGCAGTGGGGGCAAGCAACAGCACTGTTTGCACAGCAGTAGAGGACACTTGAAGTCAATCTGACTGGTTAAAACAATATTGTGAGAAAATGGGACTGCAGGCTAAAAAAAAATACGTTGTGCAGTTTGTTTCATTGTGCACGTGGCTGTTTATGAGAATAGGACAATATGCGTGACCCCGACCCCAGCAGTACTAACTCCCGTCTGCTCAGACATCTTAAGGCGAATCCAGGCTCTTCAAAGCCAATCCACTTACAGTGAATTAGTCTCATTAGCACAACGGGGCTGGGCTGGTGTGTGTGGTGTGTGAGGGCCTTTGTGTGTGTATGTGTGTGTGTATGAGTGAGTCTTAAGTACAGACACCATCACTAACAACATAAAAGTGGTGCTGTGTGCAACCTGTGGAAGATCACATAGTATTTTGCCACTGAAATCATCTGAAAAGACTAGAACAGGGATGGGAGAGAATTACATTCAGTTTGAAGCCGAGACCGCAGCTGGGTTTAAAGTTTTAGTGCTGGAGCAATTGTAGAAGTCCGCTGGCTTGGTCTTTGGAATTAAACTAAACGGAGGCAGGCCGCAGACTAGAGGTGAAGAAGATGCTTGAGTGACAGGTGAGGGAAGAGAAAAGAACGAGACACAAGAGAGGGAATGAGAGAGAACGATGTTGAGACGACGGCAGTGACAGAGATGGGGCAGGGCAGGGCAACCGCAGGGAGGCCAGATTGAGTGAAACCCATGGGAGTGTGGCCATCCCTTGGGGGCCACTAAGAGATTTCACCCAGCCAGCTGCACACAGCCAGAACCTCCTGGTAGGCTGAGCTAGATGCACATGTACATGCATACATATGCAAGCTGCCCTGGTGGCCCTCTGCTCCACCAGCTGGTACAGAAGGATGCAAGTGCATGTACAAACACATGCATACACGCACAAGATATCATAGGTTCACAGCAATACACAAGCAAATAGAATTTTAAACTCCTTTTTTATTATTTACATGTCACTTTTTCTCGTTGTCTCCCTCCCCCGTATATGCTTTTATGTTTCTCTTCGCTTTTCTTATCCACTCTCCTGCAGTACCGCTCTACTCCAGGAGATGGTGGTGGCTCCCTGGAGCATGGTGGCAACCCCTGTGCTGCTGTAGAGTGACTGACAAACACACTGCAGCCAAGACACTCATCCTAATACCCTCACAGTATTGGTGTGTGTATTGGTATAGTGTGTGTCAGTTGGCTCAAGTGCATCAGTTGGTGTTTATTTCTGCATGCAGACATTTGTTAAGCTCAAATTGTGTGTTTATACATGAGTACTGTGGTTCCTGTGCATTGCTGGGGAGGAATCAAGGCCTGTTGCTTCATAAAGCATCCAAGGATTAGTGCAGTGTTAGCATATTAGCATCTTAGCTGGAGGGCTGCTGCTTAACACCACCTGTGTCAGACAGGAGGCTGTGGCTACCCAGCTACCCCCACCATACCTCCGCTCAACACCCACTTACATGTGTACACACACTTACATAGTGAGTTTGTGAAGGTCACTTAGCTACACAGACTCCGTGCTTACTGTCTTTATTCATTACTGTGACAACTGTCTCTTTATTGGCTGTATCTTAAGGTAATTATTTTGTGTTCAACTTTTTTTGCCCAGGTCGAAACTGAAAATGAGAATTGGTTCTTAACTGACCTACCTGGTTAAATAAAGCATAAATAAATTTTCTGTCATACTGAAATACCGTATAATGAACTTCCCCTTATTTACAGCATTCTAAATTTGATGTTGCGAGTTTGTCATTTCTAAGAAATTACCATGAGTGTTTACCAAGAGTGTTTAAAATCATTATTATTTTGTCAACACACAGCTAGTGTTATTCCTAAGGATAGAACTAAAATTATTTGGAGGTATTTGGAATAAAGATCTGCAAGACAGCAAACCGTCACTGCCATCTTTGACAACTATTGCATGAATGTAGCTTTAAGCTGTGTTTCAACACTAAACATCAAGTCATTTTATTGTTACTCAAAACGTATAACAGCAAAGAATAAAATACCCAAGGTGGTAATTTAAATTTATAAACTAACTGTAAAACTGAAGACAAGTTATACTCCTTGATGATGTATTTCAAAGGTTTTGCGATACCGTCCCTGCCCTTCTTGCCACTCCTCTGTTCTGTGCTCTTCTGTTAGCCAAGGGTTTATCTTGTGAAGCAGGGCCATTAGAGCCAAGAGACACACCTGGGCCCAGTGTGACCTTGTGTAAAATATGAATGTGTGTGTCAGCCACCAATCCAGTGAGAACTCCTTTCCTCACACATTAGAGATTAAAAAAGACAATACAATCCACAACAATACTGACTCTAGACTTGCTGCACTAGTTTGTATTCATAGATTGTCACAGTCTCAGTGCAGGGCTGTGACAGCTCTGTCACAAGCTCTGAAATGAAACCGTAAAAAATGTAACAAAGGAAGTATAAGTCTTGTCCTTTGTGTGAAAGAAGAAAAAAAGAATTGAGAGACAGAGGTTATCAGATTCAATGTCGTAACTATAGATCATATGCTACAGTTCAGTGCATACTGTAGCCATGTCATCGGGGACAATTATTGTGACTCGGAAAACTCAGATCTCAATCAACATTACAATGTATACATGTACTACATTTCCTTCAAACACATCTATGCACACACACACAAACACACAGTACCAAACACCAAAGAATAGAATGCCGTTGAAACTGCCTGCCTTGGAGGTCTTCTGGCATGTCAAAAAGGTAAAAATACAATCCCTGCAAACCAATGCAAAAGGCACTTGTATTCAAACACCCAGTAACATTAGGGATGCCATGCTGCTTGTGTTTAGAATGCAGTGGATTCAATGAGATTAGTAAACGCACACACGGCCAATGAGCAGGCTAATCAAATTG
The DNA here is from genome assembly GCA_016785345.1 of Trinectes maculatus. Lineage (NCBI taxonomy): Eukaryota > Metazoa > Chordata > Actinopteri > Pleuronectiformes > Achiridae > Trinectes > Trinectes maculatus. The sequence continues at coordinate 225,978 of JAFBJQ010040025.1, forward strand.
CACTGATTGCTGGTATATTGCCTCTCTCTCTGTTCTCTCCTTTGGGCGCCATTGTTTGTTGGCATCAGTGCTTTCTTCATTTATTTTACAGCACAACACTGGCATTCTCATTCAATGTTTATTTCCAAAATACCATACATTACTTTCTAAATATAACTCTCAGCTAAAATTACACTGAAGTCCAAATAATGCCATCTCTAAAATACGGTAGAACCTGTTATCAGTCCAAACAGTCAATGAGATTAACTGTCAATCAACACAAGAAGGGGAGGGGCTATGAGACAGACACAGCTGTCTAAGTGTTGCATAGAGGAGAGAGACAATAAGGTGTGTGTGTGTGTGTGTTTTTGTGTGTGTGTGTGTGTGTGTGTGTCCTGGTGGCAGTGACAGCCCAGCCCTGTCCAGTTCAGCAGTAGTGAACAGGTGCAAAGCTTTGTGCATGCATATGTGTGTGTAAGTCACTATTATTCCAGAGTGGTTGGCTCCGTATTATTAATTCAGAAATACCAGGCTGGAGCTGTGGGCGGCAGCTGGCGTTACGTACGTGTGTGCGTGTGGGTGTGTGTGCCTGTGTGTGTGGACAACATAAGTCTACCCTGTTTCTTCTTAAGCCCCCTTCCTCTTCCTGGAGCAGCGGAGAAGTATTGTGCTATCTGTCTGTCTGTCTGCCTGCCTGTAAACGTCTACACACTGCAAGCTCACACACACAATGCACTTTGTCAACACAGATGCACACATGCACACACAAAGAGTACAACGGTCCAGCCCAGCAGGCAAGAGTAAACAATCAAGTACTATACCCCGAGTAATGTCAAGTGCCCACTCAACACACGTGCACACACACACACACACACACACACACACACACACACACACACATGTAAAACACACACCAGCCCCGCCATGCATCATTCTAAAGGATCCATTCATGTGTTGCACTAAAGGGCCGACAGTAAGTGCTCTCCACCTCACTAACTGCTGGTCTCTGCTCTCCCCACAGTCCTGCCTGTATGGCTACCTGACTGTCTGTCTCTCCATCTCCCCAAGTGTATGCCCATCTGTCCATCTGGATCCATTCATAGTGAGTACCTGGAGTATTTGGAGTGGCCGAATCAAACCCTTATTTCTTTAGTTTTGTGTGGACAGGTGAAAACAATGTTACATTTGTGAAACACCTCAATCTGATCTGTTTTTTTAAGGTGTTTTAGCGGAGGAAACAGTGGTAAAAACACATGGCCGAACCACAGTTTAATGGGTATTAAAAGACATTGTGAGCAGCTGCAGTTAATCATGCTTGTAAACTGCATCACAACATGAAGCCAGGGCAAAATACTGCCTCATTTAAGTCACAAGTTATAGTGACGGCAATTATATAATTTTCTTGCGCACCTGCTGCTAAACTGTTGTTGTTCAAGAAATGATTTACTTGTAAGAGCATATGATTTTTTTTCTAAAAGAAGCTTTATGTCTTTCTGTATAGTTTGGACAACAGATGAAAGTGTGATGGCAATTACTGACTGCTTGTTTAGCTGTCACGCTCTGAGGTGGCGGATATATATGTCACTCCATCTCAGACAAACACTTCCCTCTCCTTCGCTGAGAGCTGGTGTTTGTCAGGCTGTTATGTCTGTCTGTCTAAGAGGCTGTTTTTGACAACATGTCCACCTCAGCTGGCCATCATCAGACACTTAATGCACTGAGGCAAGACAAATGGAACGAAGACATATGTGTTATCTGTGTTGTTACGAGCATAAGACAAAAAAAAATACCAATGTAAGTAAAAAAAATGTAATCATTGATTATCATAGACTTATATTATATTACTAAATCTACTACTATTACTTTATTATTTGAAACTTCTACCATGCTTAACATTAACATCTGACATCGCATAACAGAAAATAAGGAAATGGATAAAAAGAGAAAAAAAAAACTCAGCTCTTGCATGATTGTAAAATATACTCAAGAATCTATCTGAAACTCTTAATAAGTCCTGCAGCCTCTCTGAATGTCTCCTTCAACATATTTAATGAGCAGGCCGTGTCCCAGGTCTATTCAAATACAACATATTGTGTAGAAACACTCAAACCACGGAGCAATATCTGAGTATGGCAGATGTTCATTCTCTTTCCCCCCCCCCCTTCACTTCCTCTCAGTGGTCCACCATTGAAACTCACGTTCCAGCCACTACGCTGCAAGACATCTGCACCTCACTCGCTGTTCCTTTCATTCTTTTCCATCTCATCTTTCCTCTGTATACACACACACAGACACACAGACACACAGACACACAGACACACACACACACACATACACAAAGACAGAACTCGATTCCTGATGACAGATGGCAAGTCAACAATTGTACAGCGTCAGCCACTGAAAACACAGACACACAAACCTTATGCACATACAAACAGAGAAACAAACACTACCTCCTTGTCCGTCTTTCCCTTTGTTCCCAGTTCTCTATCAGATGTTTTGAGTTGTCTCTTACAGCTGAGTGTATGTATTAGTGTGTGCATGTTCCTTTCTACCTTGGTATATTAAGCACTAGTTTAATGAGAGCTTGGTGAGGAGCTAGCCCCAGCCAGCTGACCATATGGGGGACATTTAGCCCTCTCAGAACATTGAGCCAAACCTTGCTGACATGTTTGCCACTACCATTTGCTGCAGTATGCAACTGTCAGACTGGGAATGGGGACTTTTATCATGGACAGCTAATTAATGAGTGAAGATGAGTGAAGGCAACCGGAGACAAGAGGAGGCTGAGAGAGAATGAAAAATGTTGACAAATTCTGGTCTCTTTTCCTCTTGGGTTTTTGTCAGGCTAACAAATACTCAAGAATACACAAAATATCTACATCCAAGCACAGATAGACACAAAAAAATGGCATGTAACACAGTGACATGGGTCACATCTTCTGGTTAGTTGAAAACAGACATTTATTTATCCCTCCTTACCTTAAATAACCTTATGTTGATTACATTTTATGCACTCGTGCTGTACACAGTGTTCTCACTGTGCATTTTGTGAGTGCAAGTATTTATTCACAGATCACATTTTCAGCATGTCTGTGTGGCACAGCGTGCTTCATCTAAAGGGTTAGTTAATCCTGTCAGAAACAGATTACAGGTGGGAAGATATAAATAGATTGTCCCTTTAACCTGGCCACTGTGACAGCAGCATGCAGCTTAACTATTAAGTCAAGCACACCAGTAGCAAACCCACCAAAGTCAGCCTGTGTGAGGCTTCTATTTATCCAGGATCCAAATGTCATACCAGGTCATCATAAAAACAAACAGGCTTTCTCGGTATCTTAATATCACATCTGGGCGCCAGAACAGTATCATCTGATAATAATAATAATCGTACTTTATCTGTGGTGTATTCACAATTTCATTCCTCATCCTCACTTTCAATTCACAACTTTGGAAGTTGTGTTGTAACAATGCCATTGACACCATTGATAATGTTATCATCAAGACTTCATTATTACCAGAATGATTTTGTGCCATATGTTTTTAACACAGCATGAAATATTCTAAAGTTTTGTGCCTTTGCATAATTGTCTACCTGTGTACAGAACTCTTTTACCCATTTCCCAAATTCTCCTAACCTCTGTCTGTCTGTCTGTCTTCTGTCTGCCTGTCTACTTGCCCCCTTTCCTCTTTCACAAAACACTGACATTGACTCAAGTGTCATAGTCCGATTGGCCATCAGCAACATTAGAAGACATACCCTCATTCAACACGTTTGACCTGCCTCACCTTAATCTTACTGTCAACGCAAGACTGACTTCTGTTACAGAGGTTGCTGTCTGCAACTGATAAACTCTGTAAACCACCAATTAATTGTCCATAACCTCCTACTGTGATACAGAAAGATGGAGGTAAAGTTCATGTATGATAAGAGAGCACTCGCATGCACAAAAGACCTGAAGTAAAAGCAATATAAAGAAAAGAGAGAGAGAAGTGAATGCTTCTTGCAAAAATGTGCACAACTATAGCTGAAACTATACCAAAGTCTACCTGTCTGCAAGTATAAAGTCAGTTTAGACACAGCAGGATTTCTGCCCAGGCTGCCACTGGACAAAGGGTGGGGGTGTGGGGAATGAGTTTCTCTACAAAACATATTTTAACATTATACAGACCCATTGCCAATGATTAATTACGTGGACAAATGTGAGCAAGTTGTAACATGCATAGGTTCTTCTCATGACATCCTACACTGACTGAACCACTATGTACTAATCTGGTGGCCAATATCAGACACACCAACCCCCCCTCTAACCTGCCTCCACTAATCAGCCCAAAGCCTATACCAACCAGCCCACAGTACCTCAAGATGTTTGACTACACATCCCTTTGTCTAATCCCTGTGTAAGCGCATAACCTGTTCCTGCTTCAAATCAATTTGAAAGTAAAGTAAGAACTGCTGTAGCCACTGGATCAATAACAGAAACATCTAATACTTGGCTGTGGACAAAATCCAACTGATGATGAACATAGGTTGGGCAAGATATATCAATATCCTGGGAACTGTCAGAGGCTTTGTCCTTAAACAACCTCTTTGTAATAACATCTGACTGTGCTATCACATTCAAAAAGAGTATGTATTAACATGTAAAATATGTGGGCTACACCAGGAAAAATTACATACTAAATAAAAGGAATTTCACAGTAAATCATTGACTTGTTGTTGTACTGCACAAGCATCACCGTCTGCTATCTGGTTATTACCTGCAAGTAAAATATAATAATTAGCAATGAATGAAAATAAATGAAACAGAGATGTTAAATTTAGATATAGATATAATAATACTGACAATCAAGTGGTGTACGTGTGGATGTATGTACATGCATTCACACAGACTGTGATCAAATGTTTGAAGTCAGCATTTCAGTGATCCTGAGCAACAAACTAATCCCATTACTCAATCTGTCCTCACCTCACCCCTTCTCTTTTCCTCTATCCAAGTTTTCCCTTTGCAGTGATCAGCACTCATTGATCCATTCATTAATTTATCCAAGACTGGCTCACTCCACTCCATTTCATTCACATACCCCTCCATTATTCCATCTCTCTCTTTGCATGTCCCTTTCTATTACCACAGGAAGACATTCTTCTCTGATGAAGCCAAAATTTGTGATTGTGACACATAAAAGGTGTGTCTTTTTGTATGGAATTCTTTGTGCAGCTTAAATTCAGATTTGAGTGAGGGTGAAAATAATAAGTGACAAACTCTTTGTCGCCAGTCTGTATATGTTACCTTTCTGTCTTTCATTTGGGGGTTGTAAACAGCTATTTGCCCGTCTATTCTGTGTTGAGCTGTCTGCCTTTGTTCTGTGCTAGCTGTATCTGTCACATACTATTTCTCTCTTCCTCACTTTCCTGTTTGTCTGTAGGCTCTGCAGACTATTCTGTCTGTTTGTGCTGTGCTGTGGTTCTGACTGACTGTCTGGCTGACTGCCATTCTCTGCAGTGTAGAGTGAGTCATTCTTGGGACAATAGAGACAGTTTGTAAAGCCACACTGGAGCATACACTTCTTCCGGATGTGCAAGAGGATGCCATTCATAACAAAGCCTGCACTGTTTGGAAATGCCCTGTATATTCATGTGAGTTTGAGAAACAGAGGGGACAGAAAGGGGGGGGGGCATTGAAATGGGGGGGATACACAGGGAGAATTAAAAAATGTGAATGGTGATAAAAGGAGTAAGTCGTGTTGATAGGCTCTAAGAAGGGGGGGGGGGCGCATTGAAATGGGGGGGATACACAGGGAGAATTAAAAAATGTGAATGGTGATAAAAGGAGTAAGTCGTGTTGATAGGCTCTACAGCAGAGGCAGTACGGAGGAGGAGGAGGAGGAGGGGGGAGAGGAGAGGAGAGGAGAGTAGAAGGGCGACACCGCAGACAGTGGCGGCAGCAGCAGCAGCGGCTGGTGATTGATATCAGAGATCTGGCACTGCCACCTGATCTAGCCAGCCAGCCAGCCCCCGGAAACACTGAACTCACTGAACCCACTGAGCCAAGATGGCTGCCACACTGCACTGCACCCGATGAACCTATCAGAAGCCTCCCATACAGCATATAGCTCAGACGATTCCCAAATGGATTAAACTGTGAATATGGAGAGTATAAAGGATTTTTTTTAAGAGGACAGGTGCATTTTGCTTTATACTTCAGCTCAACATCTATCAACATCTATCATGGCAAGATGCACACAAGTTCCCCCCCAAAAAATTCTTCCAGTTATTGAGATGCAGGTTCTAATATTTTGAATGACTGTTTGACAAAATAGGGTGGGCTATTTGTGGTGGAATTTATCGTCCTGCATGAGTTTATCAAGCAAAAGGGTTTTCAGAACTCAAAAATGTATTAAACCTTTATTTGAACTGTAACAGAAACAACTGCTGGAACCAAACAAATATTAACTCCAAATACAATTTTTACACAGAGACTTCTGTAAGACTGCTGAGTCTAAACTGAAACGATGATTTATGCAGTTCAAGAAATTTTTTTTACAGTATGTACAGTATATATTGTCTTAATCTTATGGTTGATTTCTTAAAAATTTCTTGGGACTCTCGTTTGATTAGTAGCTTTGCTGAGAAATACGTCTGGGGGACAGAAAGTGTCAAAGAAAAGATGATGGTGTTCTCCCTGTCTCTCCTCCCTCCTGGCCATCTGTTGTGCAGACTGCTGTGTGGGCTGATGAGTGGAGGAAACAGTATCCTCATCTTCCACTGGCTGACTGTGACCTCTGTAGCCTCACATGGGCTGACAGAAGATTAACTCCTAACCTAGGTAGTAATGTTCACTTCAGATGAAGTTTTTTAACTGGAAATAAAATAGCCTTCACGTGTGTCACCTGAAAGGGCGTCAACACTGGATTACATAATGCATAAGACAGATTCTGGCATTATACACTCTTCAGTATTTCGATAGGTTTTTAAGAAACGATGCAGTCAAATGCTCTTCCCCCTCCAATTTAATAAAAAGAGGAAGGAAATCACTGCTGTGGTAGTAAGCAAGCAAGCACGGAGAGTCTCAGTCATCTGAGGACACACTGTGCTTTGCTTTGCAGAGGTTGTACTCGAGACGTAGGTCTCTGTGTTCCAGAATGATGATGTGCAATGTTTACATTATATACACAACAGCTTTTCATACTACTGTTTTCTGCATACATTTAATGCTTTATTCAACGATTCTTTTGTCCTTGATTGTATTTGTGTCATTGTGGACTATTATGGTTTTGTTTTTCATATTGGGTTTTGAAAACATCTGTGTGAAGCACATTACTCAAGAAAATATAGATGCAAGAAAAGAAGGACATCAGTATGTTTGTGATCAGCATCCCCTGACATATGTAAGTTGACCAGCCTACTGTGTGAGAGACTGTGTGAGAGGGGTAATGTGCTGCACACATCTGTCATGTTTGACTGAATGAATTGAATTACTCTAATGGTTTGTGGCTTGTCAAACAAAAGCTGCACACTCACAGATACACCCACCCGGTCTGAGCCAGAAGTCATCACCAGTACTTTGTGCTATCAGTGGGGAAACGTAATCAATCATTTTTTTTCATGATCTTATATCATTGTACATACAAATGTAAACATAAAAAAAGAAAAAAGGAGTATAACCTGTATTAAAGAAAGTGTTCACATCATAAAAAACTAACTACATCCATGCAGCCACTGTAGGACTCACCACTACTGATGCATATAGGACTCATTATGATTTTCTCACATGTGGATGCATTTATGCTGAAAAACATGTGACTAGCAGTACAAAAAATCTTCGCTAACAAAGCACCGTTAGTGTGCAGCTCCTTTAAATCTTGTGCGAGCATGAGGTTAACGTGTCTTTTGAACTGGGTTTTAGTTGATTGTTATACTTTTTCAGTTTTCCAGTCTTCCAGTCATTCAGTTATTTAGTTCCCCTTTTCTCACCATCTTAACAAAACAACTGAGCCAGACAGTCAGTCACAGTCAAAACACAACTATATGCAATCTAATTCCTAAAAAAGAAAGTGTGTGTGTTTTGTGTGTGAGTGCGCGCGCGGGCGCGTGGTATCACTACCTCTCTCAGTCTCACTCACTCTTTCGTTTTGGTAAAAAGCTGTCTAATGTTTAAGACTGCAGTCACGACCTGGACAGTGAGTCAGCACCCCGACCCTGCTCCCTTCCACACACAAAAATACAGCCAGAGATTTAGCATATGAGGCAGACAAACATTCATATTCCTGACACAAGCACTCCCTCCCCCTCCACAACAACCCCTATCTCTCTTACACGCTGATGAACACTGGTAGCACTGCGTCGTGACTGGGGGCGATGTGTTCCTCTTAATATGCACAGACAACTGTCTGAGGTTCACACTGGCATGCTGGCACACATTGACAAAAACCTCCCCTCTATTTCAGCACTATCGAGTTTGTACTGCCTTTGCGTATACACCTGTAACACAGTGAGAGAGTGCATCCGCTCCATGTAGAAAAGAGCACTCTGTTATCCAACATGTTATACTGCCATAGTGTTTGCCTCCATTACCCACAATCCTGCAGTGTGTTGTGCATCCACATCACTTCCTGCTCAACAGTTTGTGTTACACATTCCTAGACACCATCACATAGTCAGTGGGATGATGCTCATTGGCCCAAAAATTTGGAAAGCCCCCTCGTTCAGCCTCTGAGGCTCTCTTTTCAAAACACACACATTTACATACTTGTGCCTGAAGGAATCAGCATCAGCAGACACATGACCACATGAAGACCTGTTTTCTGGAAAAATGTCCTTAAGTGCCATAAAATTGGAGTCTCCACAAAGCCAGTGTATGTGACTTTTGATTGTTTCCGGGTTACTTTGACCCTGTGACAAATGGCTCGTCACCTGTTGCCGCAAACACTTACTGAACGTAACTGTGAAGATCCTGAGAACAGGGAAGTACTGTCTTTAGTACATGTTCTTCAACTATGACATTTCTGTTATTCATTTGGTTGTAAACAGGATGTTTTGTCAGTGTCTTTTGGGTTTGACTCCACCCCAACCAACCCCATGTCATATGACTCTCATAGACACCATTCAGGATTTTCTATGAACTTCAGACACAACTATATTCAATATTACCTCTGAGAGACCAGATTACTAACTAGCACATACAGTGGTCAGACAGAACACTATGAACCAGCACTGTAAGTACAGGCCTGGTACATATGATCAATTATATACACACAATACATGCACAAATACATGTACATGCTTTTTTAGCCATGACCTGACTGAAGCACATAGAGGCTTAGCAAACAAACTGCCAGACAAGCTTAATAAAGAGACACATCTCTGTGGGGGCTAATGCACACACACATACGCTCGTACACTACATTATCAGACATCCATGTGATCACACACACACACACACACACACACACACTCGATTACAAACACTCACATCCTCCCACAAGCACATGTGGACAGCCTCGGCCAGGCCCTCAGTCTAGACAAGAGGCTGAGAAGAAGGGGAGAGAAAAGAGAGGCAGAGAGGCGGGGAGAGTAGAAAAAGAGGGGTACTGGATGTACTTACCCCGTTTCTGTAGCCAACCCTCTCTAACGATGGTGACATCGCTCATGGTTCCTTCACGCGGAGTCTGATGCCGCTACACGCCTGCTCCACAGAGAGAGAGAGGGAGGAGGGGAGGAGAGGAGGAGAGGAGAGAAAGAGAGGGAGAGGAGGAGAGGAGGGGGGCAGGCTCTCCCAGCCTCCGCGGCACTCTCCCTCCCTTCCTTTCCCGTTCACCCTCTTGTTCGCGCAGTCTCTCTCTCAGACACACACACACACACACACACAGTCACGCACTGTGTTTGTGTACGCGTGTGTGTCGTTTTGCTTCCTGTTGTGGCTTATCTCCCTGCCTCCCTCCCTCCCTTCTTCTTCTTCTCCCCCTCCTCCTCCGCCTCCTCCTCCTCCTCTCTCGTTCCCTCTCCAGACCTTCCTCTTCACCAGCAGTGACTCAGCCTGGAAGGAAGTGAAAGGAGAAAAAAAAAGAATAAAGATAGAGAAGGCATGGATTAGTTTTTCTCTTCTTCTGCTGTTCCCTCTCTTTTCATACAATCTGACAGGACAAACAACTAGTAGTTGTGAGGGCGAATGCTCCCTCCACTCACCCAATTATACACCCAGTTCCTCTTTCTGATGTGAACAACCTCACAGAAAAAAACGGATGAATTATTGCAGAGCTCTTGATGAAGCAAAAACTGACCTTGATTGCCACTCAAACATTCCTGAGCTCTGCCTCTCTTGCATTCACAGATCTTTTTTTTTTACTGTGATGAACAGGTTGTGTTTTACCAAAAAGCCAGGCTACCTATTTGTGCTTGCTGTATTTCTGCATGTCAAATTTTTTTGTCAAGATGTGTGGATGCGAGTGTGTAGGCTGATGTCGGTATGTGGGCGGTGGGAGAGCATCTGAGGATTGTGGAGTAGGGCTTGGTTATAAATAGAAACAACGGCAGTTAGGGATGCTCTCGCACTCTTTCTCTCTGCCCAAATCTCTGCACCTCTCTGTCGTCACACTCCTGCTCCCCCCTCCCTTCCCCTCAATCTCTGCATAGCTGCTGTGTTCACCTCAAATGCACCCTACTACACTGTATTACACAATGTGCAACAGCACACTACTCTGCTCAGCTTGAATGGAGATCAGCACTACAACAGCCAGGCTAACGGTTGTAGCTATCGAGCTGGAAATCAGTATTCAGATCAGCTAGTGTCTGCACTGCCACCAACACTTGGAGGGACAGCGGTGAGGTGTAACAACAGGTCCAGGGTTTCCTGTCTCTGGCACTGACTCAGCATCAGCATCATCATCATCATCAACACGATTCCCATCATGATCATTACCATTATCATCAAAAGACGATCATTTTTGACACACCCTCTTAATCATTCGTGTATAACTGTATGTAAGACTGAATTACCCACCAGACAATGTAGTAAAATGTGCTGGGTCCTCACATCCTGAAGATCCCCAAATTTTCTACATAGTAGAATCTTCCATCTTTGGCGACTTCTTGACAGTAACTATTTTTCATGTCTGGTTTATATTGAAACGTTTGTAAATGAAATTGTTTAGTCTATTAACTGTCACAAAATGGACAAAAGAGCCGAACATTATTCACTGGAGTATAGCTGAATATATGAAATTTCTTGATTTGTGTAGCCAACAGTCAAAAACACAGACAACTAAGCAACTATTTACATGGTAGAAGTTTGTACCAGAATTTGTTATTTTTGCTAGGGAACAAACATGCTATTACTCTGTAGGGTAATCAATTATCATTTACATAACTAAACGTAGCAGTAGCATGTAATCAAAATACTTTACTACAATGAAAAGTCCTAAATCAATAATTTTATCAGCAGCAAAATACAACAAAGAACCATATTTCATTTTCAAATTAGGTAAATATAATTTTCTCAATATTCAGTTGGGGACAGAATCTAAAGTGTGTATTCACGGTTCAATATGCCACAGTTATGTTTGGAAAACTTAGGAAAACAGCAAAAAAGAAAAGCTGTTCACAGAGCTCGTTTTGCCCAACAGGTAAAACCCCAAAACTGCTTAAAAAAGCTCCAACTTAATAAATGAGCTTTGTATGAAAAATATTGTACATTTATACAGGAACTAATGGGCCACTGAAATCCGTCATGAACTGGACAAAAACAAATATTAAAATTAACTCAGGTGGGGTACTTGACGTTACAGTGCACTGCACCCAGATAGCAGCCCTGTCCATCACGGTGCTAACTGAAGCCTGTCGCCCAATACGAATGATAAACATGAGACTTCAAAACACAACGAACAAACGTAACCCTCCATGAAAACAGGGGTAAACTCTGCTACACACCGTCACACGGAGGTGACCCGCAGTGCATGGGACCGCCGCCCCCTTTGCTAGCGTTATCGCCTTAAACACACAGCTTTAGCTTTAGCTGCGCTCTGTCATGTTTACAGTCGTTAGCAGTGCGGCTAGCTGTTAGCGTTACCTGTAGCGGCAGGTGCGGCGCTATTCCCGAGCACCTGCTTTTCATGAACCGCTCGCGAAACCGTGACGTTGAGCTTCTCCAGGCTGAGTCGAACCGTGAGTCACCCCGCCGCCGCGTGACGTTACGAGCCGGGGCGGAAATAGTTCAGGACGGTTTTCCAAAACGGATTTCCGAGAAGCTACGAAAGCTACCGTTACCGCAGCCAACGGTTGTTTTGACTTACGGGAAAGCTCGTGACGTCACAAGGAGGAAGGGCAACCCCCCCCACACACACACACACACCACACACACAAACACACACACAAAAACATTAGTTCCCGCGCGTGCATGTGCACTCGCACTCAAACACGGGGACCCTACCGTTTCTCCCCGTCCCCCGGCTTTCCGTTTGGAATGATGTCATCCCGTGTCTCGTGCGCTGTGTTTATCCTCCCCTTCATCCTATTCCCACATCCCGCGTGTCGGTGCCGGTTAATACGGCAACCATCGCGAGAGTCAGGTGTTAACGCTGTTTACAATAGGAGAGGGAGTGATAATATCAACGGCCATACTAAACAACACTTTGGTGTACTAAATTATACACCACACACTATATACATATACTAAATGATACATTATAGCTACTTGGGCTTCATTTTATTTTACTTTGATTAAAAACTAATTATTTTCTTGTCAGTGGAGAAATAAATACAGTAGATAAGGTTGACAGTTTTTCATATTTTGCCTGGGAAACCAAGAAAAAAAAAAAGATAAACAGTACATGAGCTACCAGGACTCAAGAAGATAACTATGATGGATGTCTCATTTTCAATATTTTTCACTATTCATGTTCAGGAATCCCTGCAGGGGATCTTAAATGTTGTTTACTGCCGGAAGGATCCGACAGTTGCCTCACACATGACTGCAATCTCCAGTCAGCAGCTGAATGTTTAAACCACATTGTTCAGTTGACATTTATGGCACAGATCGTTGATACAATGCATTTTTTGAACGTCTGTGCAGACGGGGTCAGCTGCTCCCTCATGATGTGGCAATGTTGTTGGAGGTGATGGTGACACGGTGGACGTCTTTGATGGGTAATTTGAAAGCCTTAGACGTCCGGAGTACATCCTCTGCCTCGTAGCATCCCAGTGTGCTTACGTTTTTCATTTTCACAAAGGTACGGTGAGGTAAATGCATAGTATCATCTGCCCGTGTCTGTTTCCCCAGATGGCACGTGGAGCTGGGCAGCAGCAGCAGAGGGTATAGGTATGGGGCCATGGCTGTGCAGACACAGGTGGGCTTAGCGTGACAGATAATATATGTGTGTACCTTTTTTGGCCTTTCTGAACACAGACACACACACATTGCCATCAGCTGGCCTTTTGCTCACAGCCCTGCGTGCAGCGAGGGAGTGTGAGCAGAAACCAGCAGCCACGCAATGTGTGTGTGTGTGTGTGTGTGTGTGTGTGTGTGTGTGTGTGTGCAGAGGAGGCTGTGGAAGTGGGGGTAAAGAGACAGCTTGAAAAGAAAAGACATCACAGGGGAGACCTTCTGTTGCCATAGCTGTGGCCAGACGAGTCCCTCTGACAGACACACACACACACACACACACACACACACACACACACAAATAACTTAGCCAGTTGTCAATTTCAAATATGAAATGTTTGTCCTGCATTCCACTGTTACTGTCAAGAAACATTCCCAATGTAAACAAAAAGAGTAAACAGAGAAATAGAGGGAATGGCACTGCATCCAAAGTAAATGAAAGGAAAAAGAAAATTCAGTAAATTTTATTATTAATATTTATTTCAGAGCTGTTGATCAGAAACAGATTGAAAGACAGAAACAATTGTTGTGTCTCCATCTCAGTATATGTCCTTCCTTCTGTATAAGTGTGTGTGGCCTGTCTTTGCCACTGAGACCCCCATGTAATGGTGGCCTCCAGGCCAATAGTGCCATCAGTTCTTACTAAGCTGGACCCCTGACTCCCTGTGGGTGAGATGGTGAGCTGCTGAGAGAATCACGCACGCCCCCCTGACACAGCGTGACACCAGAGCACAGGAGGTCTGTCCAGGTTGAAATGCAAACACACACACACACACACACACACACACACACATTTTGACGACAACATCCCTACCCCCAGTCCCATACCTCCTGTCACTGCCCTCCAGAAACACACACGTATCCCATTCTCTGCTACTGCCTAACCCTCCCACCCCCATTCATGTATGGGGGCTCCCTTCACCCATCCCCTCCACCCCCCCAAACCTAACTCCAGCCCCAGCTCCCCAGCCCCCAAAGCCCAGAGAGGCAGCAGCCGTGTTGGCCAGCCCGAACATCCCGTACCCCTTCAGCCCACCCCAGCTCTCTTTGAAGCGGCTTCAGGAGAGAGAGGTCAGCCTTGCCCCGGAGACCTGCATAGAGGTAGGGACAGCTGCGGTCAGACAGATCCCGTGCAGGGCACGCACACGTACACACAAGAACAGGCACACGGTGACATACACAAATGCAAACAGGAGACGGAACAGAGCAGCTGCAGCCACAGTGCTGAAGGTGTGCTGTACAGCAGGACAGCCTGGGAGCCAGTATGGTCCAGCATGGCTCTGCGCTGCTCTGCTCTGCTCTGTTCTGGGTCACCTATTTTGCACTCAGGTGTGAAATACAGTCTGTGGAGAATCAGATGACCAGATACAATTTCTCTATATGTAAAATCAACTTCCAACTTATAAACAACTTTTATGCCCGTTTACTCTGTGTTCCAGGTTGATGTTTTTATTGGCTGAATTCAACTTTGATTTATTTATTAGTATAGTAGTAGTATTATTATTAGTAGTAGTATTAGTAGTATTTATAGGAGTATTAATATCACTGGAACATTGTTTCATACATTTAGAATACGAACTTTAACATGTTTTATCAGAGTCAGAATTTGTTGTATCGACCTTCAGATACAACAAACGACAGCTGCGCCACACATGATCAGTAGCCGTTGCAATTCAATTGCACCATATTGTAAAGTGTTCCTGTTATTTTACTCTTCCTCATTATGTGATGACAGTGGCTTAGTTTAAAAATATACCTGTGGACCTCAGCAGACTGAATGCGTACAGCGTGCGTATGGTGCACAAATGAGGAGACAATGTTGGCGCTGTAATTTAGACCTCGACGCAGTTAGTTTTAGAGGTTATGTTTGTGTTTTTGTGGGCATTTGTCTGTGCATATGTGCCTACATGTGTTTGCCTGCTAGTCTGTTTATGTGCTCGTATCAGTGCATATGTTGCACAGGTTGCACTTCCCCCAAAAACACTCTGTGTTCCCCATTTGTCCTTAGCACGCACAAAACACACTGGACATTTATTTTTATGAGCTTCTGCTGTTACTAAATTACACATCAATTCACATGGTAACTTACTTTGTCTACTTACTTGCATTTTACAAGACCACTGAAAAAAATGGCAAAATACTTCAGGAATTATATCCAACCAAGAAAAGCCATGGAGTAAATGCAAATATGGCATTTGGTGGCTGCAAATATCTGATTGACTAATGGATAAACTGAGATGATTCTATGTTTTGCTGTATGTTGAACACAACACAGTATTATGAAAATGTTGATGAGTGAAGGTTAGTTTGTGGGGCATGGTGTTTGCAGGCAGATGTCACCTGCATGAGGCCGTGGGAGCATCCAGCTACCTCCATCTGCCTTCAGTGACACAAACATCTCCGGACTGTGTGACATGAACATGCATATCTATTCTCCGTCTCTGTCTTTCTCTCTCTCTCGCACACACGCACACACACACACACTTCCTGTCTCGATGCTCTTCCAGCTGCATGCTGGAGTTCCACTGGGTGCCATCAGAGCAGATTCTGCTCAGTGGCCGAGTCAGTGAAGCAGTGGCATAATGGCAGAGAGCGCGAAGGAGAGGGAGGGGAGAACCTTGGTCTGCTTCTGTTCCAATGCAGGGCTGTGTGACCTTGACATATGGCTGAACACACATAGATTTAATAGGGAGAGGATGCTCCCCAAAGCTGCATTCACAACACGAGATGCTGTTTTCCTAGGCACAAGAAAACAAGGCAGGTCACAGTGTCCAGGAAAATACAGGTCTGAGCTGAACAGAGTAAGGTATGGTCAGCAGATGAAGAAGGAGAGGACAGTAAGTATGGATTAGACAGTGTAGGACATAAACGAATGCGATAGGTGCAAAATAGTGATGCATGGGGCAGGTTAAGATAAGACAGGTGGTACAAGACAGGATAAAGCAGGATTAAAAAAACAACAAATAAAGCTCATTGCCATGTCCTCCTTTGACAGATGAAACCATAATGTCCCACCACTCCTGTTCCCACCTGCACGTGCACAGCTGCATGTGTGCAACAACTGCTCCAGGCCACCAGGGAGAGCTGCACTAGTTCGAGCTCTACTGAGAGCTCCAGCTGTTTGATTGCGTGTCCTCCTCTCTGTGCATCTTGCTGTGGAAGCGCATAATGTAAGGTGTTGCACATAGAGATGAGAGAAATTCATTGTCACATTTGTTCACGTGGGACAGTCGACGTTATTCCCCGGAGAGTACAGCAGCTCACCACTGGGGGCTGACATTGTTTTTTTAAGAAATATTGTGGAATTTGGTTTATGTCCCTAGATAGTCTCTAGAGGGGGGTACAGGAAGGATATGTGTTACTCTTTGCTGTGTGTGTGTGTGTATGTGTGAGTTTTAGAGGAAGTTAGACTGTGCACAGCACATCTGTCAACATCTGGATGCACAGGCTGTGTTTGGCTTTCCAACAGCTGGATGGGCTTGACATCAAAAACACACACATAGTTTAAGCACAGCCAGAGGATAGAACTGCAACCCCCTTCCTCCCCACACTCACACAAACACAAACACCCACCTCCAAAGCGTCTGATGGCCCCCAAGGGCCCCTAGTTTCCAGTCCTGCCACTTCCTATTTCTGGTATGTGCCTCCCTTACTTTACTTCCTTTTCCTCCCTTTCTGTCCACACACACACACACACACACACATACATACTTGCACTGAGAGACACATTAACACTTTATGTGCTAATAGGATTTTCCCCAGGCTACTCACACCATGGGGAGGCACAGGAGGTATCGTCTTCTCATTCTCAGAACAAACTGCTGTGCAACATCTGTGAACAGGAAGAGAGAAACAGATGTGAGGGAGATATCTTTCAGGGGAGGAGATGTCTTTTGCGCAGCAATCTGCATTTCCTGAATGTGTCCGGAATGTGTGTGTGTGTGTGTGTGTGTGTGTGTGTGTGTGTGTGTGTGTGTGTGTGTGTGTGTGTGTGTGTGTATAAAGTTGTCATGTTGTCATGGCAGAAGACTAAAGTGGAAAAGCTATTTCTACAGCTGCCCAGTGACATGTTTGTTGAAACAGAAAAGAAAAAGACCTTATGTCCTTATCATTGTTTTGCCATTTTAATGCAGGTCAGTCATATCAGTAACATATGATGCAAGTCAGTCTTACAAGATATAACCCCTCTGAGATGAGTCAAATCTGTTTCCATATGGTCTGTGAGAAAGTATTTTGTTTTTTAAAGATAGACTGATTTTGTGATATCACTGAAGCATGTATACTGACATGGAATGCATATGAGAAATAGATGATACTAATGGCATCTGTGCTCTTTCATCACAGGGTTTGGAGATAATAGCTTATCCTCTCATAAAAATCCTAACAAATACACCTCATGTCCAGTTGTTGTTTACTCAGTCAGTGTGATGGCTGGCTGGAGGTCCCACACAGGGGAGGGCTGCCCTGTGCCATCCCAGTGACAGCTCACCATATGGGGTGGAGTGGATGTTCTCTAAGCCCTGTGGAAGTCCACGCACATGGATCTCACAAACAGAGTTAAAGCGCCGTGGCAGATGCCACCTCTGTGGTTACCGCAGTATACGCACACAAGGACACACACACACACACACATTCAGACAGATCTGCCTGACATCACATCACCCGTCCAGATAATCAAGCTAATTGTGTCTCACTGTTGTGATGAACATGTTGTGTTTTTACTTCCAAAAACTGCTCCCCTGTTTACCAAAGGGATCTTTTACAGGGATGTTATTGCGTTCTAGTCGTCTGGGAAACGGTGGCTTTAGGGCATAAGAACAGAACGGAGGATGACCTCACACTAATCAACCCACCATTCACCAGAATGAGAGAATTACCTCTGCGGTGATGACTGACAAGTGTGTATCTGCTCCGATAAAGTAAGAAATTACCTGAAGTGACAAACCTATGGAGGAGTATTACCTAACTCTCTACACAGCAGGCGGCTGATACCAGTGAGACAGTCACAAAATACACATTCTCACTAGTTTCAGTTTCTACTTTCAACAGATTGAAACGTTCTTGAAACAGATACATGAATTCATCAAAGTGGTATTTAGTGCATTTATGTGTGAGCTCTTTGATGAGGCTTAATAACTATCACATCAAATGTCATCCCTTTGTAACCCTCTCTCCAAACCTCTATCCAGTTCTCCTACTGCCCTTATATTCTTCCATGATGTCTCTCCTCCCTCGTCTCTGCTGAAAAATGGCAGCAATTTACTGGTCCTGAATAACGTGAGTGTGGCTCCCTCCATTTAGCCTGAGGCCTACAGAACTAACATCTGGGCTGCTTTGGCAGGATGGCTGCCATTGGCCTTGTTGGAAAGCCTCTTCAGTGCTGCTCCAGATGCAGGAATGGGAAGGCCAGCGCACACAGATGGAGACACACATACACACTGGAGCTGGCACACACACAAAGACTTGTGCACATACACACACTCATGGAGATACACACAGTGCACGTGACATTAGGAACATTCATACACTGGTATACACACCGGCAACACTGCATACAAGAGAGGCTGTGCAATCATGCACACAGATCTGCAAGCACAAATACAGATGTGGGCAGAGGCAGATACAGTGAGCTACAAACAAACACGCACATGAATTCAACCTCGCACCCAGATGGAGACAGAGCGGGAGATGATGTGGTGGGCAGAGGAGGTACATTGTTGGCACAGGTAACGTGTTCTCAACAGCTGGCGCAGGTTAGGCATTCCTGGGAATTGGAGCCACAAGGCAAATGTTCCCGCTGGCTCGGGGGCTGGTGCTGTGGCAGGCAGACGGGCAACACACACACACACACGCACACACACGCACACACATACTTAAAGCAAAACTGATGAATGCGGAGAAAAATAAGACAAATGAATACTCTCACAGATGTATGCAACATACTGGATCACATGGGTGTGTCAATAACAGGTATCTGTATACATGCACAGCATCACAGTGTAACACGTTCATGAAGATGCCACACGTAAAGAGTCTTATTTGGTCTCTCTTGGTGCGTGTGTGTGTGTGTGTGTGTGCGTGTATTTGTGCTCACATGTGTTGTTTTGGTCTCTCCTCTGTGTGTGGATGTGTATTAGCCTTTTCACTGCCTGGGGGCTCATTTCCTGCCGCAGCTGTTGGCTAGTTCCTCTGACATCTGGACAGAAGAGAGAGAGAGAGACAGGCAGACAGACAGAACAGACTTCAGTGGTGCGTTTCCCTTCAACATGATGATCTCTGAGATGATACAACACAGATTTGAGGAGCGCACACTGCTGTTTGTGCACTGTTGGCTTGGAATCAGCTGTTACGTCTCTCCTGTGGCTGAATTCATTTCAGGCTCCGTCCATGTTAGTGTATCTCACTCTGTCTTCTCTGTCTTTTTTTATTTGTGTAGTTTTCCTGCTGAAAAAAAAATGTTGTGACTTTTTTTTCTAACAAGAAAAGAAATTTAAAAGCACTTTGTGTACTTTCAAGCAGCAAATAAAACAAATACTTTATCGCAGGACAACAATATACATCAAATGACGTATCTGCTGCATGAGCTGTGTTAGCTCCCATAAAGCACTGCTTGCCATGTCTCACTGGTTGCCATGGCTGCTTTTCAGATACAGGCAGAGCTAAAGGGTTATTTCACACAGATGTTTATTATGATTTATATATTCTACAAAACACTTGTAACTCACACAGATGTGAAATACCATTCAGGCCCCAAGGACACCTTTTATAGTGATCTAACCTTTTATATCAAAATCAACCCTCAGCATGGTAATACTCCTCATGGGCCTCATGGGTAATATTGCTGTAATAAATGATGGCAGACGTGGATGTTTCACACTGTTCCTGCCACTTTCTAGTCCACCTCACATTATTGCTCATACATCTGTTATGCATTTTATTTTGCCTTGGCCTTATTCTTTCAGTGCATTTCCTGACTGGCTCCTCACTGGAGCTGTTGTTATGATCAGGCTCCATCTGCTTTTATTTTCTGCTTTGACTGTCTACTGTTGTTGAGCGCTTATAATACTGTGCTCCAAATAGATAGAAAGTGACACGATTTTATTGTATTCTCTGAAATATGTCAACATCTTCACGGTTACCATAGAATTTGGTAAAGATGTTTATGTTCCCCTTGGGAGGAATCCTAATCAATATGCTGATGTAAGCATTTACGTCTCGGCCCAAATGAAGCCTCATGGATATTGCTGTGTAGACTCTGAAAGTGTTTATTTTAGTTATTTGTTCATTTTTATTATTGTGTTCTGTTGTTTGTTTTCATGCTGTTGATACAAGTGCAAAACTAACGTGTTGAAGTAAAAGTGTCCTTGGACTGAGATGAGCTCATGAGCCAACAGGAAAATGACCAAATGTCAAAGTTCCTCAAAAAAAGAAGCTCACAATTAATATCAAACTGCATTAAAACCAGTATAATTCATCTGTGCACATCAAGGTACATTGTGGTTTGGTGATCAGAGCCAAATGTGATGCTTTTTTTTATAGACACAAGCGCAGAAGTTTTGCTATTTGAACAAAACACACTGGTTTTGTTTTGGGTATAGGCTAAAGATAATACCAAAAAAATGAATTTGGAAATGAGAAGGCCCTAAATGTCCAGCAGGGTTGTTTGTCTGTGGCAGGATGGCTGGCCAGATGTAGACCCCCCTCTCGCCACACCCCCGCCTGTGCATCTCCCCCAACACACACACACAGTTACACACACGCCCAGCAAGGGGACGGCCGGCTGGCTGTTGGCTTGGAGGCGCCATTAACCAATTTAGCTTCCAGATGTCCATCAAACAGCCACAGCCAAAGCTGCACTGCGCTCTGTGAGCTTCACACGCACGGGTGTGAACAGCCCACACACACGCACACACACACATACACACACATGCACACACACACACAGCTAAGCTGTGATGTGCTGACGCTGAGAGGGACAAAAAACAGATACATATAGAAAGTCAGACTTCAGATGTTCAAAAGATATATTCACTTTAACACATCTGACACACAGCAGAGCCGACTGCACCAGAGCTGCTTCGTGTGTGTGTGTGTGTGTGTGTTTGTGTGTGTGTGAGATGCTGATTCTTGATTGACAAGCGGAGACGGCGACCAATCTGAGGCTCACTTTTTGATCGTTTCTAAAATGGGCCTCCGCCATCTGGACGTGAACAAGTTAAATACACAGTTGTTTCTCCTGATGTCTCGTCCCAGTTGAGACATGAACACACACACACACACACACATAAGCAGAGACACACGTGGAAACGTGAGCATGCACTCACACAAACATACATTCGCTTCTTCAAATGGACAGATGCTGCACCTCTAGAGGCACAGGGGCCCAGCAGCTGTTCCCCAGCCAGTCAGATGGGGCACCATTGATAGTTCATGAATATTTTACACTCAGTCAAATGGCTGCATTCCAGTTCGCTCTACAACAGCAGCCTCACTGAGCCACATGATCAGATCATTAAACTATATGGACGAGATTTCTCCTTCCATCAGCTTAAAAAAAAAGTGACTTCCTTATTCTGTATCTTGGAACTTCTGACAAAAACAAAGTTTGTGTTTGTGTTGGTGCAGTGGTGGGAGTGTGTGATCAGGGTTGACTTTGCAGGTGTGCATGGAAATTTTCTCCTTGAATCCCTTTTGATGCCACAATTCCCAATGAGAATGTTTTTTTTTTCTACAACCTCCAATTTAATGTTCCACGTTTGACATTCAACGCAAAAAATCAAACCGAAAAACAGATCCTGAGCCGTAAATGATTTCTTAGAAAAGAACTAACAAAAATATGTCATACCTGCCCGTCATGTGTATATTTATCTGCTTTTTTTTTGTTTTCTGACAAAAACAAAAGGGATCATACACAACATGACTCTTGTTTCAACAACACACTGAATTTCTTCCAAGGTGGAAAAATACTATATACTATTTTTGGATATTTTTTTGAATATAAATACTATATACTATATATTTGGATATGCCGGGAAAGCCAGAAAAGACAAAGCGACAGGGTTTGTGGGAAAGGGAGCAGCCAGTTGTACTAATAGATGTTGCTTCCATCTCTATCTGTATCTATGTGTTTCTGTCTTTGCCTTGGAGGGATGGATTAATCTCATCAGCCCTGGGCCTGAGATTCAAACATCTGCCTGCCCCCCCACCCTCCTTCTTTTCCTCTTCCTCTGTCAGCCAGCCAGTGACTCCCCTATTGCATGCATCCATTACAGGCAATGATGAGGGAAGCTGTGGGACACACTGTAGAGGGCTGCTGCAGGATTGGATGGAGGAAGTGTACCATTTGCTCTCAGTGTCAATCAAACCTGCAGCAGAAAGAAAGGCACAGGTGATTTGTCCAGACTATGACTGGGAATCCCACATGTTGTTTTAGATCAACATACTCATTATTCTCTCCTCATGTCAGTCAGAGACGGCTCAAAAAATCTTCACACAAAGACACATAATAATCACGCGTTTGCTGCTGCCCCGTGCGAGCTGCTATTTACTAATCCGTTTCATTATTTCGGCTCCCTGCTGCTTTGCCGGCGAACTCACCAGACAGGACACTGCTGAATGGAAATACGCTTAAACATCCCGATCCCTGAATTTACCAGTCACTTAAAAAGCCAGATTCCCAACAAGATGGCAACAGATGGAACAATATTTCTGTGCACATGGCAAAGTATGAAAATAAAAAAAAGAGCTGAGGAGAGGACTTTAGACAATGAAGCAAAGGGGTTTTCGTTCATAAAAGACAGTTGTGTATTTAAACGTGTCATTAAATGTATATTTTGAACAAATAAATGTATGTTGAAGCAGCCTTAGAGGCAATTTATGCTGCATTTTCGGGGGTGCTGAAGGGTTGCTTTCACACAGCCGTCTGTGTTAAACACCTTCGAATATAAAAAGCCGTTGATAAGAGAAATATAATTATTGCTGGCATGGAAAGGCAGAACCTGTGAAGCATATATTCTTGCAACGTTGTGGGATGGCCTGAGGTTTTCTCTCAGAATCACTTTGTCTGTCATGCACCAAAGAATAAAAATGTCAATTATTATTATTATTATTATATGTTATCAGTGTTTTATTATGCAAATTAACAGGCAGCTTATTTTCTGCAGAAAACGCAGTTATTTGTGGCACAAAACAGCAAAATTGTGAAAGTATGTGTTATAGATTATGAAAAGATATGTAATAAAAAGGCAAATATCAATATACAATACTTAAACATATACAGTGAATACATTTTCTTTCTTTGCCTAATTCTGAACACTTCTCTCTCATTAACCACTTCTTTAATTCCATGTTCCTGTGTTTCTCTTGTTTCAATTCTTTCACTGTATCCACTGGATACTATCACTAATTTAAATTCACTGGAAACACATTTCTAATCAAAATTTCATGCCTAAAAATCTGCCTTCTTTGAAATGAAATGTTGAGCATAAAAAGATGGGATCTACAGTGACCTCCAGAGGTGTGATGCAGAAAATCAACTCAATTCAAGGCTCTGACAACTGAGATGCAGGAAACAAACACTCGGTTGTTTACATATTTATACAGAAACAGACAAGTACAGTTGTCATCAGTTTCTCAGTGGTCGACCGGCTCCTTTATGGGATCACCTGTGAATGGGTGCATTTGATTTACTCCCGGAACTGAAATTAAACGACTTGTTTTCTTTTGCAGTGAACGCACGAGTACAATCTCTGCTTTGCACGTCTCTGTGTGAGTGTTTTGTTTTTTTTCTTTTCTGGAAACCTTCTGCTTTGTCTTTGTTTTTGAGCTGGAAGGAGAATGAGAAAGCCGTACATATAATTTCAAACATCTGGCTCGGCTTTTCTTTTTTTCTTTGGCTCACGTGCACAGGCACACAGACACATGCACAAAGCTATATTTTCTCTGTGGAAAAACAGTATGTGAACTGTGAGGGAAACACAACAGCATCACAAAAAGTCTAGATAATTGCACAGCGTTCTCTGGAGGCATCCATACACACCGACTCCTTCAGTTATACATACTTTCAAAGAGGTGCATCTTTCTATTTACATTATACTGTGTATGTCATTGCTACAAAAGCAATCGTCTGACTCTTATTTCTAAAATCTTAATACTCAGTGAGCTCTGCAATTAGCCACAAAATGCTTGTGCTGCTTTATATTTATTGCTCAAATTAGCTAGCGGTTTTGAAAGCCTGTCCTTAAATCCAATTTTCTGTTCTGTTGAACTGTTCCTGCCTGTGGGCCTAATTGTATTTTCGTGCATGAACAAGGGGCTCATTGTAACGCGCTAATAACGTGGATCCCCAATTTGATAGACACATAACAGGGTCATCATTCATTTGCATTTTAACAAGTCCTTCAGCTATGACACCGGATCGTGTGAATTCATTACCATACAGGGCTGCAGTTCATCCAGCCATCTATTAGTAACGCCAATTAGTTTACTGGGACAGGTTTAGGAGATGCAAATAGGCGCGCAGACTGACTCAGGCAACCAGCGCAGCCCAACTTTGTTCATGTCAGGACTCCCGTGACAGACGTCCGATAAAGGCCTTTGTCCCTGTGACCCACATCTGAGAAGATTTCTTACAACCTTTTTTTTAAAAAAAGGGGTTTTAGATCAGCAGAGTAAATCATCTGATTGGTTGCAATATTTAAATAAAGTTAGTTAATTCATTCTGTCTTTTTAGGACCGCCTCCCATTCAAATTAAATATTTTTCAGTTAACCTGTTTATCTGTGTAATCTAAGTCCCTTGGGCGTAGTTTGAGCGCTTGAACATCCCGTTTCTAAAAAGGATGAGATAATTCACCTGTTTGTTTGTTTTTTCTGGACACGGAGGAACACTGCTGCTGATGTCGCTCTGTGGCCTAGATTCGCTGTTCTTTTCTCTAGTTAATCATGTAGAAGATTTACAACCTAAATGTCTCCAGCTCTGCAGCTCTGCACCCTGCAATATGATTATAAAAATAACAGTGTCACATAAGGTTAAAGGTCCCATATTAAAGACAACAGAGCTAGTCGATGTATTTTTTTTGATGTATGGTGTGAATACATGGACCTATTTATTGCAAGCTGCAGCTTTGCTCCTTTCGTCACAGTCCTGCAGACTCACCGTCAGGACTGTCAAATTTGTGTCTGCTGGCAAATCACCTGACGGTGCAGTAAGTCAACGTCTCTGCCGCTACTTCCACAAAACAGACACGTTTTGTGCGACTGCGAGTTCACAGACGTTGTCGCCGAGGATTTGTCCTTTCCACTCGCAGTCCTGAGAGTGACAAACTGACAGCGCATCATAACCTGAAGGCAACTATGCATATAAAGTATACACAGGACACTATTGGACAGGCACTATCAAGGAATGCAGGTAGAGAAAAGGGAGGTTATCCTGTATATATCTATAACATGTAGTCTAATGTTTATTATATTTATTATTTTAGACTAAATAAACGTATAAGTTAATAAAATGTCAAAAGAGAAATGCTAATCACTTGACTTTAGGATTAGCTTTTCAACTCCAGGGGAATAGTTATGTTACATTGATTACTATTTCCCTAGGGGTAATCCAGTTCTAACTACTAATATAACGACTAATCTACTACTATTGATGGCCTTATTAATGGTTAACAAATCATTTACTACATTTGTTAGTACACGCCATCCTCCTGCACCACAACCCTTCACTGAAACTTTTGACTCACATGTGTGCAGAAATCAAAAACCTGTATTGTTGCTGTGCAGTAAATATAAATGTTTTTGTTCATCTAATTTTGTAAATTAAAAAAAAATCGTACATTATTGATAACAAAAAAAATGGAGTCTGTTAATAACAAACGTTTCTCCTCAGGAACAATGCACATTGGTCAGTCATTGCACCTGCTCGTTTGTGAAGTCATGTGATTGATAATAAAAGGTTTTGAGTTTGATGCCTTTGATTCAAACCTGATGTTTACGATCCAACAACGTAACCTTGATGTAAGAGAGTGTTACGTAGGTAACCTTTAGTCAACCAACGGGGTTTCTTTTTGTCATAGGTAATGCACCTGCTCACGTCAGCTCCGCCCCCCCTCCTCCCCCTCCCCCTGCTTCCGGCCGGACTACAGTACCCAGGCGGCACCGCGGCGCTCTCTCGCTCGCTCGCCGCTGCGCCAGCCCGCCTCGCTGACTCGCAGAACCAGTTGGTTTGGCCCGGCTCCTGCTGCCCTGCCTCCCCTCTCTCTCTCTCTGTTTGTGTGTGTGTGTGTGTGTGTGTGTGTGTGTCGCTGCCGTTGTTGTAGTCTGGTGTCAACCTACGCCGCCGAGAGACGGAAGACACATCCCTCCCTCTCCCCTGTAGGAGGGCCGCTTCCAATTTGCCTTCACTTTGCCCCTCGCCGGCACCATTGGCTTCCGCCTGGTGCCAGTCAACTCGTCTCCTCTCCCAGCCCGAGTTCAGCAGCAACAGCTCGGAAACATCTGGCCGCCGCAGAGTGCTCCACTCCCCGTCCCCTCAGCCCGACCGCCTCGGCAGCCTGTTATGGGAATCGGTCCGAAGTCGATCTAGTTTTGTCTCCGACGGACAAACAGAAGAAGAAGAAGAAGAGGAAGAAGAAAGGGGGGAGATTGGACGGAAGACGCCGGGAAGACGTTGGACCTTGTTGTCTGTAAGTGCTGCTTCTGATACCGGAGTCCGACCAGAGGAGGCTCCGGTGAGAGAGGGTGGGTTACGGAGGGGGGAAAAGTAGCTAAACCTTCCTTAGCATGACTGTGTTGTCTCCGCGCACTAATAGTTGCTATGTTAGCTCCGCGCTCGCGCTGTTTCAGCAGCTGTTGTCATAGCACCGGGGCCTTCTCAACAACTGTAAATAGCTCTATATTGTCGCCTGTTCGCGTTACTTTTGTTAGCAGTAACCAGGCTAAAGCTAGCTGCGTGGGTCACTGTGTGTGCGCGTGTGTGTCTTTAGTGTCCCGATCCGAAATTGATTCCTGTGTTTACAGTTTGTGCGCTCGCGACAGCAGTTGGACTTTTAAGCTAATTTCACTCGTCTCCGATGTAAATGTCGCGAAGGTGCAGTTTGTTTGTTTGTTTTTTTTCTCAGTGTTGATTTATAACTCGGCGAAAACGTTGTTGACTTCCGTGAGTCCGCGTGTCGGACCAGAGACACAACCGTCACGATATCCGAACGTGTAATAACGTGACACAGTCACACACACACACACACACACGGAGCATCAGGGGACGGACACGCAAAGTGAAACTATACCGTGAAGTTCACGTCCTGTAATCGAATGTTTCACTTTGACACGACGATGTTAATTTTTAATTAAAGGCTGTTGCTCACTTTCAGTGAAGTTGACCTTTGCGCCACGAAAACACTTTTAAAACTTAAATTGTTATTACTGTATTATTATTTACTTATATTGATCGTAAGTAACCTCGTGCATAGTCACGTGTTGCTGCCTGCTACTTTGGGATAATATTTTTAAATACTCAGATAATGCGTTTGTTGAAAAATAGTTTAAAGTGTTGATTTGTCTGGATAATGTGATAATGTGATACCGTGAGTGTTTTAATACGCTGATACGCGCGTGTCAACTTCATTCAAGGTTTTTTTGGGGCGAGCGGACAATGAGATAAATGTAGTTTTGTTCCTATAATCACACACACACACACACATACATACATACATACATATATATATATACACACACACACACACACATATATATATATATATATATATATATATATGTATATGTATATATGTATATATGTATATGTATATATGTATATGTATATATGTATATGTATATATATATATGTATGTATATAAGATAAAAGAAAGCGTAAGGCCGCTGTAATAAGTTTCGTCCCGGGCCATTAAAGGCTTGTGTACCTTTTGTGTTGCCCGCGCGCTCATTAGTTTCTTTCTTTATGACTTGTTCCCATTGTTCAGTCGCTTCATTTTTTTTTTGTTCCCGTCACTTGTCCGATGGGGTCCGAGCATGTGAGGGAGGAGATGGACGGATAGAGAGAGAGAGAGAGAGATGAATGAGTGAGCGAGTGAATGGATGAATGGCTGAGAAGAGGAGGCAGCGGCGGTGGAGCGTGAACAAGTGGAAAACAATATCAGCTGCTTATGTCTGTCATTTGCAAATGTGCTGCGTTGGCCTTTGTTTATGGTTAGCGGAAGGAGCCAGGGAGAGAGACAGAAGAGGCTTGAAACAATGTGGAGAAGACAAACTTCTCCTGTTATGTTATACATTTAGAAAACTTTTCCTTTCCCTGGTCGCTTCAGTGAGTAAACTCTCTTCTGTTGTGTTGTTTTCCTCCCCAAACCCAACAAACAAAAACAAATCAGCATCCCACTGCATTTAGCAGATCTGTGTTTTCTCCTCTTCCCCAGAAAGAGAGAGAGAGGAGGGGGGAGAGAGAGACAAAGTTGCGTGGTGTTGGGAGAATGAAAGAGGAGTCTGGTGGCAGGAGTGTAGAGGAGGCAGCATATGGCTGTAGAAAGAGCACAGCTGGAGGTAGCATCTCCATCTGAGGATGATGTCAGAGCAGCTGACAGGCTGCCATCCACCCCACCTCCTCCTCCTCCTCCGTCCCTCCGCCGCCTCCACCCCTCCCCAGTCCTTTATTGTGAGTCTCAGCGGCAGCCTGGGAGAGTTAGTGCTCTGTGTTTGTGTGTGTGCGCGCGCGCGCATATTGTGTACGTGCGTGTGTTTGTGGCTGCCGATCAGTTAGGAGGAGGCGGAGGAGGGAGGTGGTATCTCATTCCCCCTCCAACATCTCCTCCACTTTGCATCTGTCCCTCGCAGTTTGAGCAGCGTGCTTTTTTTTGCCTGCCTCCCTCTTCTTCTCCTCCTCCTTCTTCTTCTTCTTCCTATTCTTCTTCTTCTCTTCTACCCACTCATTGATTCGGAGAGAGCGAGCAAGGAAGAGAAAGTGCAGGGAAGGAAAAGAGTGAGTAAGAGAGAGAGAGGGAAAGAGAAAGAGAGATAGGCATCCTTTCCCAGCCAGCAAGAGAGCCCAGCTATTCTGCTACAGTGGAGTTAATCAAGTTGATGCATACTGCTGCAGGTATCGTTTTGTGTATGTGTGTGTCATTGTGTGTGTCAGTGTGTGTGTCTTTATGAGAGAGAGTGAGTAGAGCAGGAGAGTCCGGGGCACCGGAGGAGTTATTTTGTGTTGTTGTGGGGATCTCCGGTGTGTCAAAGCTGTGTGAAACTGCTGGTGAGTGTTTCTGTAGCACAGTCGTGTTGGTGCTGCGTGTCTGAGTGGGCACTGCAGTCCGGTAACAGTGTTTTCACTTTGTCGTCCACAGAGCTGTTGTTTTGTGTGTCAGGTTATATTTGTTATCAGGCTCATGAATTGGAAGTTCCATCTGTCACAACTTCTTAATTCTCATTCATTATTATTAACCTTTGAAATTGATTTTTTTGTTTTTAAAAAAAGTACTGCCTTTGACTAAAACATTTTTAGTAAACAAAACAACACAAAAAAATGCAAACCGTTCGCACGACAAGACTTTAAAAACCACAGTGAGGATTTAATCCTCATCATCTAACCTGCTTTTTTCCCCCTCATTTAAATCGAACCCGCTGTAAAATTAGTTGAAAGCATGTGCGGTCCATTCTGCCCACTTTTTTTCCTCCTCGCGTCGGCTGGAGTGGAGGAGACTAATTTAGAAGTTGCAGATTTGAGCTGCCTGAATTGGCTAGACAGCTGTAATCGCACTCCCTCCTAGTCTTAATCTCTTTATCTGGCTAGCAGCTGCCATATGGCCCCCGTCAGCTGGATCAGATGTGGGTAAGCCTCCCTCCCTGGCTGTCCCAGCCTCTCTCTCACCCTCTACCTCCTTCTCCCTCTGTGTGTGTCTCTCTCTCTCTCAGACCCCTACCCGAGCTGGCCGGGCCGGGTGACGGGCGGCTGCCCTCCTGAGCCTCCGCCGCCGACTCCCTCCCTGTTGCCGCCGCAGCCGTCTTTATTTTTAGACATCTTTAAGGATTAGGATTGATGCTGTGACGAGCAGGGCACTTACAGTGATTGTATTGTAAATCTTCTCTTCTGGGTGGTGGGTGTGTGTGGGGGGGTGGGGGGGGGGGGGGGGGGGGGGGGGGGGCTAAGGGGGGGGGGGGGGGGCTAAGGAAGAGGGCAGTTTCTAATATGAGGCGGATGTGCAGGTTTTTCTTGTAAGATTCAGATGGGAACGGAGTGTGTGTGAGTGGCGGATGGTGTGTGTGTGTGTGTGTATGTGTGTGTGGAGGTGGAGGAGTAGCTTGGCTGGACAGGGGGTGGGGAGGGGTGTGTGTGGGGGGGTGGGGTGGGGGGGCTAAGGAAGAGGGCAGTTTCTAATATGAGGCGGATGTGCAGGTTTTTCTTGTAAGATTCAGATGGGAACGGAGTGTGTGTGAGTGACGGATGGTGTGTGTGTGTGTGTATGTGTGTGTGGAGGTGGAGGAGTAGCTTGGCTGGACAGGGGGTGGGGGTGGGGGTGTGGAGAAGTAGGAGGTGGGACACCCTTGTCCCCGTAAGCCCCCTCATTAAATGCAGTTTGAACGAGCCATAGGGGGAGCACACACGCGCACACACACACACACACACACACACAAACACAGTCTCTCTCTCTCTCACACACACACACACACACATATTCTTGGTTTAGCTTCATTCAAATGAGGTGATTTAACTGCTTTGGTTAACACAGTGCCGAGCGGGACCAATGTATTTTCTCAGGCGGGACAAATCGGCTTGGTTAACAGGTGGGATTTTTACAAATTTCATTTCAAACCGTTTTTGAAATTACATGTAATTTTTTTTTTAAACCACTAGATATTATCTTTCTTTTTAAATACACCCGAAGAGCAGCAAGTTTTCTTTCCCTTTTCCCCCCTCGTCCGATCTCACACCTGAAGCCGGAGCTCACAGGTTAAACACGGGACAAGATGTTTTGTTTGCAGCAGCGCTATTTCAATTGGCCGGTTTTCCTACTCGACTTAGCCTGTGGAGGTGGTTGGTAGGTAGGCTGGTTGTGTGTGTGTGTGTGTGTTGTGTACGTGAGGACAGTGTGTGCAGCTGAAAGCCGGTTACCTAAAAGGGCTGTGCCAGGCCAGGCCAAAGTGGGTTAATAAAAATAACCAGCGTAGGAGCAGCGACAATCCAGGAGTGCAGGCAGAGGAGTTAGAGAGAGAGAGAGAGAGAGAACGGAGAGACGGAGTGGAAGAATCCGTCTCTGGTTGTTTGCCTGAAATTGTCTTTCTCTCTGTAAAAACTGAATTTGTGATCATTCTTTCATGACAGCTTTTAACTTTAATTATCATCAGTTTCATTTTTTTCCCCCTCTCTGTTTCCTTTCTTTAAAAAAAAAATTAAGTTTCTAATTTGAGAAATGAAATTACATTGCGTCTTGAGGACGACTTCACAGTGTTTGCGAGGGGAAACAAATTATGGCAGTGCATAGGTCAGTACTGCTATAAAGATTTTTATACTATACATCATATCGTTGCTGCATCTCTGCTTCTCACTTTTTCCTATTGTTATAATTGTAATAATAAAATAAAATTTGAAAAACAGAAAAAAATTTTTTCAGTTTTTATGATTTTATTATCACCCTTTCCTTCATGTGCATTTCCTCTGTGTTTTTTTCAGGTTAGATATATTTTTAAAATTTTCCTTCAATTTGACCTCGGACACTGAGAATCTCACTGATCTTGATATCTCCAGATTTAAATCATTTTTTGGAGTTTGCTTTTTATTTACAGTTGCCCTTGCTTTAGGTATTTACCTTGATCAAAACATATTTTTAACACTGAAAAGGTCTTGAAAATTGGGTCTAATTTATATTATTTAGGATGACATATTGAAATGTGCCATTATGATCTATGCTAAATGTTGACTCTGCTTCTGTGTCTTTGTGTGGCTGCAGGTTATGAGGACGGCAGGATGGAGTTCCCAGACCACAGCAGACATTTACTTCAGTGTCTGAGCGAGCAGCGGCACCAGGGCTTCCTGTGTGACTCCACGGTGCTGGTGGGCGATGCCCAGTTCCGTGCTCATCGTGCTGTGTTGGCCTCCTGCAGCATGTACTTTCACCTCTTCTACAAGGACCAGCTGGACAAGAGAGACGTAGTCCATCTCAACAACGATATTGTCACGGCGCCGGCCTTTTCCCTTCTCCTGGAGTTCATGTATGAGGGCAAGCTGCAGTTCCAGGACCTGCCCGTAGAGGATGTGCTGGCTGCGGCCAGCTACTTGCACATGTATGACATTGTCAAGGTGTGTAAGAAACGTTTGAAGCGGAAGGCCACGGCGGAGGCAGACAGCACGCGCAGAGAGGATGATGGTGGTTCAAGCTGCTCCGATAAGGCGGACAGTCTATCAGATGGTTCTACCGGCCGGCCTGCTACTGCCGACCTTCTGCACAGCGATGAAGATGAGGAAGGGAAAGCTGAGGGAGGGCCACTCTGGCTGAGGCTGCCGTCTGCAGACAGACCAGGGACGCCAGCAATGGCTACAACCAGCCCGGGTCACGGTGAGGTGGAAACGCGGGGTGGGGAAGGTCTTGGTGAGGGAGGGAAGCTGCTCTCCCCAGCTGGAAGTCCCAACAGCTCCACCGGATCCCTCTCCCAGAGGTCCCACCGCTCTGTGGGCTCTCGTGGGGCGCACAGGGGCAGGAGGGTTTCCAATGATGCTGCTGACTGCGTCCTGGACCTGTCGGTTAAGCCCATCGCTGGTAGCAACCACAGTAACCACCACCAATCCTATTTTAGTGGAGCAGCTACACCAGACAGCCTCCAAAGCCCATTGGCTGTGAGGGTGAAGGTGGAGAGAGGCGTGGCTTCAGATGAGGAAGAGGAACTCGGAGGTGGGGACTATGAAATGGAGCACAGCGGAATCACCAAGGCAACGGTTCCCAGTGCCAACGGGGTCTTGACCCACCATGGGGTCGGGGGGCCTCTGTCAGCCCAGCGACGGCTTGGCCTGGAAGCACACCTGTCCGCTCTGCGAGAGGCCTCCCTGGCCTCGGAGCTGGAGCGGGAGGAGAAGCCCTCCGCCACAGCCGACGACGAGGACATACTGGGGGGTGAAAACGAGCGTGCTCAGGCCGAGGCGGCCAGCATGGATAACTCCCTGCTGCCCTATGTCTCCAACATGCTGTCAGCTCAACACACGCAAATCTTCATGTGCCCGCTGTGCAACAAGGTTTTCCCCTCCCCGCACATCCTCCAGCTTCACCTCAGCTCCCACTTCAGGGAGCAGGAGGGCATCCGCGCCAAGCCCGCCGGGGACGTCAACGTGCCCACCTGCACCATCTGCAGCAAGACCTTCTCCTGCATGTACACGCTGAAGCGCCACGAGCGGACACACTCTGGTGAGAAACCCTACACCTGCACCACCTGCGGCAAGAGCTTCCAATACTCACACAACCTCAGCCGCCACGCAGTGGTGCACACGCGCGAGAAGCCGCACGCTTGCAAATGGTGCGAGCGGCGCTTCACGCAGTCCGGGGACCTCTACCGACACATCCGCAAGTTCCATTGCGAACTGGTCAACTCGTTGTCAGTAAAGAGTGAACCGCTGGCACTGCCCAATGTCAGGGATTGGGCGATTGAGGACAGCTCCCAGGAACTGTGGAAGTAGAACCTTCCAGACTGCTGGGTTCGCTAAAGGGAGAACGTGGAGAGTGACAGAAAGGCGGGGAGGAGGGGAGGTGAGGGGAGGTGGCAGAGTTCGATGTTTGGGGTTTAAGTGAGTCATGTTCTTCTTGTGTGTTGCAAAATCTCATTCAATTGCACTTTAATAGCACATGAAAATGTTACTACTGAGTTTTTCTTTTGTTGTTGTTGTTGCTGTTTTGGGATAATTTTGTTCTCCTTTTTTATTTTTATTCTGAAGTTGTGTTTTAATTTGGCATAAGTTTCTGTTTGGTGGTATTCATTGTGTTGAGTTTTCACTCTGTTGACGTTTTGTCTCAGACATGACACTCCGACGCTGGCCAGCGTGACGGCCCCAGTCCCACACACGGCAAACACCACTGCAGGAGTTCAGGTCGAACACACTGAACTGAAAAAGCATTTCAAAATACACTAAACGGGTACTGTGATCACCACCATTTGATACCACCACGCACACACAGTTTGAAGAAGTTCGTTGTGCGTTTGTGTGTGCAGTACTGCACTACTCTGGCAAAAAAACAAAAGAAAAAAAAGAATCACCTGACGTGCGTGAGTGTGTACGAGTGAGTTTTGTGCGCATTAATTTTATTTTCTACTGGCATGGAGGTGTCGTTGGCGAAGCGCTCCCCGCTTCTCTTGTTAAGCTCTTTGGTGTTGCGTGTTCAGGGGAAAGCTGACTGACTGACTGACAGACAAACTAATGGCACTCATGCAATGCACAGCCTCCTTTTTCACTTCTAATCAATTTGAAGTATTTTCTAAAAATGAAAAGACCTTTAAAATTCTTATTATTATTATTATTATTATTGTTCTTAATTAAGGAATAGATTTTTTTCTTAAATCTAGCTGGCAGTCTTTAAAACATCTCTTGTTGGAAACGTATTTAATTTAAGGTTGTTGTATATTGTTCTGCTATAATTTTAAAACTTAAATCCTTTACCATTTTTTAAATTAATGATTATTATTATTATTATTATTATTATCATTATTTTGTTACTTTTTTTGTAATGGGACCTGCTGTTGTTGCATGACGTCCAAACCTGTATATTTTAAAATAAAATGTGAATTTGCTGTATTACTGTACACATTGTAATTGATCAAATATTTGACAATGGGCTTTTCTTTTTCTTTCCTTTGTGAATACGACTCCAGGGTGCGGTCTGTTGAAAATCTGAATATTATTCTGGAAAAAAAAAAGTGCATGAACATTTGATTTTTGTCTTAAACCTTTAAGTTGTGGGCTTTGCATCGGGGGGAAATGTTTGAACGTTACACTTTCTGACAGTGAAAAGTTGGATTTCTCTGTTCGTTGTAGGTCTGTCGCTGGGCTCCGAGAAGAATGTTACCGTATGTGTTATTGTCGGACGTTGAAGCGATGCGATATTTGAAGCCTGTGTCTATATGCACTGATCTCTCTGCTGCGTGCGTATGTATGTATGCGTGTGTGTGCGTGCGTGCGTGCGCACGTGTGTTTATGAGCACGTGACTTGGTTATTACCAGTCAAATTAACCTACTGATGATCTACGTCCACCCAGCACTTCCTCCTCCTCCTGCTCCTCCTCAGGCGTTACATTTCCCCACTGCTGCATGTCTGTTCTCCACCTGTCATCTGTCTGTCCTCTCACGCCTCTTGATACCGTCGATCCATTTCTTCGTTGGGCACTTACTTCAGGTCTGCTGAGTGCAGTTTTGTGGCTCTGACTTAAACCTTGAAGGAAACGGGGGGAGAGAGAGAGAGAGAGACAGGAAGCAGCGAGGCTGAAACTGAGCTGTCCTGCTGAAAGTTGAAGGGTCAGTTATCTTTGTCACACTGTTGCATCATGTTTAGCTGAGCTGAGCGGGCCTGTGCTGATTCGGTACTGTAACTCACCCTCGGCTCAGTGCCGTGCATCTCGCGTTAAAGACGCGGTGGGCGTGAATGTGGTGAGATGTTTGTGCGTGTGTTTTTCCACTCGAAACAGAAAACCTTACTTGGAGATAGGTTGGAGAGAATTGGCATGCCTGAATGCACCTTTGTAAGCTTAAAGACGTGAAATCAGATTTTTTTTTTTTTCTGAAAAGATGCCTTTATTAAAAACATTTCTGACGCTATGGAAGTATTTGATACTGTAGAGCATTGAGAAATAGCTGTTTAAAAACGTATAAATTCAAGGAATTTATTGAATTTATCTGAAAATGATGTCTTATTATATTTTACTTAAGTGATTGGAAAATTCTTTTTCGTATATGAATGTTGTGTTTGGTTTTGGGGCTACATCGGTTTCACTCCTCCTTCACGTTTTACTTTAATCTCTTGTCAAAACAAAAAAAAAAATTTGTTACAAATTTCAAAATAATGGTCAAGCGTTGATACAATCCACAAAAAAAGTTGGACGTAGAGATACTGAAAAGAGAAGGCTCCACATTTCCTCTCACTCAGTCGCGTGTGTTTGTGGCGATTGTGCGTGTACAAGTGTGTGTACATACCCCAACTGATGTGCATGCAGTGGGTGGGTGGGTGGGTGGGGCGGTTGTATGAGCTGGGGGGGGGGGGGGGGGGGGGGGGGGGCGGTTGTATGAGCTGGCCTGTCATCTGGTGGCTCCTACAGGCTTTGCCAGTGCAACAGTGTGGGTGACATTGCGGCGCTTTGTGCCGTATTGTCTTTTTTTTTTTCCTCCTTGAAACGTTATTTCTTCACTGGCAATGTCTCTGCATATGGACTCACTCCATCCTGCTGTTGTTTCCATCATTACTGCTGTTTTTTTTTTTGTTTTTTTTTTTTGCTCTGTTCTGTTTCTCTGGTTGTACTTGACCGCCTTAAACTGCTGTAGTCCGTTTTTTTTTTTTGAATGTGTGATTTGAGGGTGGAGTTGTGTTCGTGATGTCAACCGCACACGACGCTAAGAAGTATCCACCCCGATGAGACATCTCCATCTTTTGCTGTGTTTACTTGAAAACAAAGTGGGAGTTTTTTTGTTTTTGTTTTTGTTTTTTTTTACATAAAATGTTGAAATGTCAAAGACAGGTTATGGAAAGACAGATGGGGGGTGGGGATGGGGGCGGGCCGTAAAATGGCTTATTTTGTTTGAAAAAGGACAATCACTGTCTGGGGGTTAAAAACAAGCAAATTTTGATTGAGATATATTTGCTCCTCCTTGAGATTAAAAAAAAAAGTCTTTGCTTTTCTGTTGTGTTTCTTTTTCAGATTTAGTCATGTTTAGCTTTGACAATCATAGTTGGGTTGATTTTTTTTTGTGTTTCTCAAGGGGAGTAAATTCTAATTGTGTTTAGTTTTGTAATTTTTTGGTGTGCTGTTGTTGACATTTTTAAATTGTGTGCAAACTGCAATAAATTATAAGGATCTCGAACCCACGCGTGAAGTTCTGTTTTGCTTTTTGCGTTCGACCTCACAGCTTCTTTCTGTGCATCAGGAACACGCTGGTCAGTCGTTGTGTAACCCCGTCGTGAACACGTACAGGTTGCACGCCGTCTTATCACCTCGCGCCTCAGTCACTTGCAGTGTGGGCGGAAGTTCTGCATGTATGTGTACGTCATGTGCTTTACAGTGAGCTAAGCCGATGGCCTGCACACTTGCAGTATGTGTGTGTGTGTGTTGTCACACTTTATTTGCGTGTCTGCACAGCTCCAGATATATCTGCTGCGAAGGAGCACGCCGCATACGAGAAGAAAATGTACAGCAGCTTGTCGGGATCCAGACCCCCAGCCGCACACACACACACACACACATACACACACACACACCAAAGCTCCTCAAGTCCAGTTTTCCAGTGAAGAAAGCAGCTTTAGCTAATGTCTTGCTGTTCAGTAAACCTGCTCTTACAGATGCATTAAAGGCCTCTGCACTCAGAGGCCAAGGAGCGGCCCTCATTAGGCCACAGATGGTCTCTCCAGTAAGCCCCCGACACACACACACACACACACACGCACACGCGCGCGATAAGCTCGCTACTAATCTTAATGACATTGTCCTCTGTCTGATGAACGCCTCATATTGGTTGTTAAGAAACTTAAAAAGTATTTATGAGGATTTTTGTTTGGCAACGGCACAAACACTGTGAATATTTCCTGCATGTGTGTGTGTGTGTGTGTGTGTGTGTGAGGATTATGTCACATTTGACGGCGTGGTGTGAAACATTTTCTTTTTGTCACGGCGTTTGAAACTGTCCTAATCTACCTGCTCTCAGCAGCTCCTTCCACCCTCAGACACACAGAGGAACATTGTGATAACTGCTGTAGGAAACACAGCGTCCCTCCTCTCCTTTGGTCACACGCTGCCTGCTGATCATTAATTGCAATCTGCAGTGTTGGAAGTGAACATCTGCTTGCAGACAACTGCTCTCTCTCTCTTCGCAAGGAGGCCGTGCGAGGTTTGCTGTGAATGTAGGTCATTAATTTGTTTCTGTCCTTTGTTTACTTAAGGAAGGGGGACAAAGGGGCAGCTGCAGAACCATTTGGCTGTGCCCAAGGCGGCCAGCTCAACATGTTGGGAGGCTGAGACCAGCTTGGGCTCCTGTCTGGGGCCCGGGCCCCTGCACTCTGTCGCTTTGCGTGTGGGAGCGGCCTCTGCCAAGCTGCCAGGGAGGGCTGTGGTACCGGGGGGAGGGGGTGAGGAGGAGATAAAGAGAAAAGTGTCACATGAAGTGGAAGCGTCCTGATGTTTGACTGTTGTGTCTTATTGTCAAAGCGGCCTCCAGCTCCGCCGTCTGAACTGACAACTGCAGATTTGGCAGATGTTTCCATCTAAACGCCGAGAATACACACAACACACGTCTGAAAACTGAAACCATCTTTTCAGATTCAGACGTTTATCAGTGGATCATGTGCAACAACAATTATCACAAAAGTTTGTTGTTGTTTTTTTTTAAATGTAGCTTCCAAAGATGTATTTTCCTCTGCATGGGGGAAAAAAGGTCAACAAACAGGTTTCCAGTGTTTAGCTCTGACAGGAGTCCTCTGCACAAAGCAGTCATTCACAGCTCGTACGGCAGCGTGGAGGAGAAAGGCCTCCTGGCTCCTTCTCATGTCGGAGACTTGTTGATTCTCGGAGAGAGGGGAAAAAAAAAAAAAGGAAACACTCCCAGGCCGGGTCGAGTCACAGAAGAATTGACGGAGAGAGAGAGAGGAAAGGAGGGACAACGTGTGTGTGTGTGTGTGTGTGTGTGTGCGTGTGTGTGTGTGTGTGTGTGTGGGAGAGAGAGAGAGAGAGATGGAGGATTGTCTGCATATTTAAAAGAGTCTCTTTGTCAGCCTCTCAGCACAGCAGGACAGAAGGCAGCAACAAGCAGCGCGGCTGCAAGCAGACAATACAGTGGCACTGCACTGGCGGGGGGAGGGGGGAGGCAAAGGGTGGGGGGGTGTTTTTTTTTTGGGAAAATCGGGAGGCACAGTGTCCCAGCGAGCCACCCATCCATCCAGCACCCCCCC
Organism: Trinectes maculatus; assembly: GCA_016785345.1. Taxonomy (NCBI): domain Eukaryota; kingdom Metazoa; phylum Chordata; class Actinopteri; order Pleuronectiformes; family Achiridae; genus Trinectes; species Trinectes maculatus. The sequence continues at coordinate 265,457 of JAFBJQ010040025.1, forward strand.
CACACACACACACACACACACCAACTGCACACCCTCCCTCCTCCCCCCGAAAACAAAAGGCGACACAACTCGAACTTGAATATCTGTGTGTGTGTGTGTGTGGGGGGGCTACTTACCCATAACCCCTTTCTGTACACCCCCACCCCCAAACACACACCTCTTCACATACACACATACATGCATCTGCATGTGTATATTCACACGTATAATGATGACGTTTGATAAGAAGTGTCATTATACAGCAGTTTGCACAGTGGCAACACTGTGGCTGCACACACACACACACACACACACACACACAGGTTTGCACAACCTGTGATCTAGAGCGCGCACACACACACACACACACACACACACGCTGAAAGACAAACACAAAGGCCTCCAGCTGGTCTGTCCTTAGGGCAGGGCAGCCATGGGATTAAACAGCACTTGCTCTTTGTGTGATTCTTGTATGGAAGGAGAGCAGCCTCCAAAGTCTCGCCCTGGGCGAGCGAGGCAAAGAGAGGAAGAGAGAGAGAGAGAGACAAGTGGATGAGGCTGAAGCAGAAACTTTCAATAGAAGAAGAAGAAGAAGAAGAAGAAGAAGAAGTAGAAGAAGAAGAAGAAGAAGTAGAAGAAGAAGAAGAAGAAGAAGAAGAAGAAGAAGAAGAAGAAGAAGAAGTGTCTGAGTGAAACTGGACTCCTCTGCCCTCCATCCTCTCCCAGCTGTGTGTGTGTGTGTTAGATAAGGGGCACGACCAGGGTGTGTTCAGGGTGTTGATGGAAACTGCTGGCACCCGGACACGTAGGCACGACTCAGCACTTTATCATCGCCGTAGTGACCTGACGGGGTCACGTGGGGGGGTCCGGTAGTGTCACTAACTCGACATGCTGGGCTGCTGCTGCTGTGAAGATATTAACCGCGTTACTGTTCTTGTGCGTGCGAAGTGTGTGATGTGTGTCGGACATCTGCTGCACCTGCCTGCTGAGTTGTATGCAAGTGTACACAGCACGCGCGCGCGCGCACACACACACACGCACACAGGAAACCACAGACACACACAAACAAATGCACATACACATGACAAGCAGGCAGCCAGCTGTGATGTTGTGGACGTGTGAAGTTCATTCTTGTTGTTGTTGTGTCTTTCCTCTTTTTGAAATACAGCTGCAAGACAACAAATACAAGGAGCAGTTTGTGTCTTGTGTGTCTTGTGTGCAGTTAGTGGTTTATAATCGCCTTTAACTCGACAGACGTTTGAAACTTTAGAAATGAAGTTTTTGTTTTGCTAAACACTCGTTTAGCGGATTTCAGACAAAAAGGTTTGGTGAATAACTTTATTTGATTCAGGCACAAACGTCTCACACATAATAATAAACAGTGAGGTGAATAAAAAAGAAAGATAAACAGGCTTTTACCTGGGTCAAAGTGTTAAAACAGTCAAAGCGTCAACAACAGTAGCAACAAAGTCAAGGTCAAACAGGTACAGAGGTCATAGTCACAAAAGCAACAATCACAATGAACACACAATGGCTGAAACAATGGCAAACACACAAGACAGAGGAACACAGAGACTTATATACACTGGGGAGGGGGAGGAGGTGACTGGACACAGGTGAGACACATTAGGGAAGTCAGGTAATCACACTGTTGGGAAAGACAGGAGGACAGGAAGTGAATGGACCCGAAAAACAGAGACGGGACAGTGAGTTCAAAATAAAACAGGAAATGGTACAATGACAGACATAATGTGACACTGAGGAATGAGGAATCTCAAAATAAAACCAAATATCATGCAAAGCAAAGTGTATGTAAAAGCATAACACAAAATAAAAAAGTGCGTGGTTTCTCATACGTTATATCAGGTCATGATGCTGATGATGTCCTTGATTTTTTTTTGGGGGGGGGGGGGTACAAATTCTGATGTGAAGGCATGAATTATACTTTGAGTTGAAATATTGTCTCAGGCCACAGATGGGAAAACCATGTCGGGCTAGAAAATGTATTTATGCAAACAATTTGTGGAAACACGTCCACTGCCCCCGTTTGTCTATTTATCATGTGGTCGACGTTTTCTTGACACAAGCGAGGACACTGAAAACACGACTGACAGCAGAGAACGTGCATGAGCTCACTGGCGCACATGTAAGCAGGCACTGTGTGTGTGTGTGTGTGTGTGTGTTCTCTCACCCTGTGATGCCAACCTCTCCGCTCCCTCCCAGCTCTGGCCAGGCACGACCCATCTGTCACATTCCTCCTTCCATCCATTCTTCCACCCCATCCCCCCACCCCCCCATCCGCCACACTGTGTCTATCCCTCCCTCTGCGTACCCATCCTTCTTTTCCATCCCTCCTGTTTCTCTATCTGCTCCCATCCCTCCATCTCCATCTCCATCTCTCTCTCTCTCTCTGCCTCCGTCATCCTCCATCCTGCCCACTCCCTCGCTCCTTCCTGGAAAGTCTCTGTCCTGCCCGTCTCTTTTTTTCTTTTATCACTTGAGAAGTTAATTTCACTCGTCTTCACCCCCCCCCCCCCCCCCCCCCCCCCCCCCCCCCCGCTCCTGTGTGCCTCTCGATGACCAGGCGTCTGACTGATGGAAATGAAAACATCTGGCCGCTCCAGCTTGAGCTAATAATACTAATAGTCACCATCAAAATATAACACAACCGAGCCCCACAGCTATTTTCCGTTGTTGCCCCGGCGACTCCAGGGCTCATGTCGAGCCCTAAGGCCCCGTGTTACTGCTCCATGCTGAACCAAACGGATCCAATCTGGGCTACAGACAGGGGTCCCAGCCTAGGGAGCTGGCAGCGTCTCCGTATATGTATGTGTGAGTAGTGTAGCATCAGGGGTGTAGCCCGGGGTGTACTGGCATGGCTGTGCGTTGGATTATTGAAGGCAGCTTGGGACCATCTGTATGGTGGGGAAGAAGAAGGGAAGGAGGAGAGAGGAGAGGAGGAGAGAGGAGAGGAGAGGAGAGTGAATCCTCAGCGACACTCATCGTCCCCGTGGCACCAAAATGAGGTCACAGCTTTCTCCCGTCCAGGGAATCATCTGGACCAGACCCGGGCAAATTACGGCCCGCGGGCCACATCCGGCCCTTTCTACGTCTCTGTCCCACCCCTGATCTGGACAAATACAACGGACAAACGTCTGAAGTCAGAATCAGCTACAAATCTGGTGTGATGTGATTTGCTGATGTCCGGGAGCCGGTGTGCGTGACAAACCCGGAACCTCGGGCACAATCCTGAATAATTTGCTGTCACACTGACACGCTGCCGTGTTGACAGAGGGCGTTTTAATATGTATATGAGCTTCCTATTAGCGGTGTAATGCTATTTGCTTAAGAAGTGGTGCACACCTATGACGTGCCTTCGCCCAATTAATTATTGCGGTGTGTTTTGGCCATGTCACCGTTTTCCTCCCGTGCTTTGTGTACGTATGCATCAGCCGGCTGTAACTGACGACCTACAGTCACATGTGCGCTGTAATGATGAAGCTGTCGCTGTCATCAGCTGCCATGGCGATGATCAGGTGATCAGTCAGGATTGACACCTGAGCCACTGAGTGAGGTCGCTGTGAGTGAGGTATCTCTTGAATTCAGCTGGACAGCTCTGTGTGTGTGTGTGTGTGTGTGTGGGGGGGGTACGTGTGTGGGCCGCCATGTCGTTTGAAAAGCTGCAAATGAGTTCATCAAGTTTCTGTTGACGTCAGACTGCAAATGATTTCAAATGTAAAGCGTGAGCTCAGCACAGGATCCACATTTAATAACCCAACAACTGTGCCTTCATTTGTCATGTGCCGTTCTGTATGTGTGTGTGTTGCATCGCTCTGTGTGTGTGTGTGTGTGTGTGGGTCTTCCAGAAGGTCTTCTCAAGAAGGGAGACAGGCTGGCAAGCAGCTGTGGTTGTAACTCACACACACACACACACACATGCACGCACGTACGCACACACACACACACGAACACACAAAACACAAGCTGTTGCTGTTTAACGACTGGGCTGCTCCAGAGCACATCTGCACTCTGCATTATCATTAGTTCTCTCCCGCATCCCCAGGATCGCTGACAAAGTGAACAATACCGACAATCACCCCCATCAGCTGCGGCCATATGGGCGCCATCCATAGCTGTAGCCCCCCTGGCTGAGTGTGTGTTGCGGGGGTGAGGGGTATAGTTGGTGGTGTTGGGATGGGTGTGTGTGTGTGTGTGTGTGTGTTGGGGGGGGTGGTAGGCAGCAATTGTACCAGCATCTGTTTGGCACTCACTTGCTCATTCTGCCATTTTTGTAGATGTTTTTTTTTTTATCACAACAGTCCTGACGAGGGTTTGTGTTGACTTCTTTTCTTTTTTTTTTTTCTTCATCGCTATCTCATTCATTACCTCTCCTTTGCTGCCGCCGCCGCCATCTTGTTTTCCCTCCCCGGGACAGTTGGATGTATTGCCAGGTACGCTCCTGTCGGCTGCATCTTGTAATTGCCACCACCTTAATCCTCCGTCCTAATGGGCTGGGAGGAGGACGCGGCGAAGGAATAATGTGTGTGTGTGTGTGTGTGTGTGTGTGTGTGTGTGTGTGTGTGTGTGTGTGTTTGTGTTGGGGGAGTTGGCCCAGATGGCAAAACAAGGTGTGCTCCACCACTCTTCTGCTAGATCCCCAGACCTTCCCCTTCCTGTGGCCCTCTCTCCTTCACTCCTCTCCTCCTCGTCCCTCCTCCGTCCTGGACTTTGAACCCAGCTGGTCGAGGTGTTTTTCCAGGGATCAGCAGCAGAATCCTTCACCGCTGTCCTAATTATCTCCCAGCTCCAAACCCCCGACTGTGCATCCTTCTTTCATATCCACGTTCCTCTTCGAACTTCTCTCTCCCTCTCTGATGCATCTGAAGCAGAAGCTCCAGTCGCCCAGGAGAGACGGACGACACTTCACAGCGCACATCACAATTATGTCACCTTGAGATTAGTGTGCGTTTGAGCCGCGTCGCTGCTTCTGCTGTTGTGTTTGTCTGTAAAAAGAAAACACGGGAATAAGGAGAACAGGTGTAGCTATTGACTGAATCCTGTTTCCTGTAGCACCTCCACACTTAGAGATAAAAACAAAGTGCCACAAAACTAGATCAATAATATACAGTAATATATATATATATATATATATATATACATACATACATACATACATACACACACACACACACACACACACACACACACACACACATATATATATATATATATATGTATATATATATATATATATATATGGTTTTTTTTTTCAGCTTCAATAATAAAAATCTGAATTTTCATTTTGTCCAGAAGAGATTTGTGGTCTCGTCAGTTACTGTCATTTTGTGGTGAACACCCATTTGCCGTCAGCTGTCAGCTCCTGGTGCTTCTCCTTCCAGCTGCCAGCAGATCATCACCACGAGGGTCACAGGTCAGTCTGTGAACCCGTTTCTTTCTCCCCGCTCACCGTTTGTCGGCTGACAGGCTTTTATTCTGGCGGGACAAAAATAAGACAAACAACGATGTCTGAATCGCTGCCCAGGTGTGCGTAAAAACACAAAGGTGTGTGTGTGTGTGTGTGTGTGTGTGTGGTGTCGGTGTGCATATTCATACACATAGAAAATGTTGATGCTCCTGACGGAATGGGACATGAGACCTGCTCCATCAGTTCTTCAGCCTCTCCTTATCCAAACAGGAAAAAAAGCCTCCTGGGCAAATATTTAAAGTCAAAACAGGCAGGGCCCATAAAAAGCTGCGAGGTGGTGGTGGTGGTGTGGCTACATCTGTCCGGGGGGAGGGATGGGGGGGGCATGAGAGGAGAGCGTACGGGGCGGTGGGGGGTGGAGGTTTGGGGGGGGGGTGGCAGCAGCTGCTGACACGAGTCTGGACGCTGCTGACACCAACACCTGTCCATACTGGAGACACGCGGCCAGCAAATGTCCAGCCACAGCCCCGCAAACACACACAACACACAACACACAGGATCACAACACACAACACACTACACACAACACAACACACTACACACTACACACAGGATCACAACACCGCACATGATAATATGTGTAAACCTACCTAAACGTGGAATAAGCTTCATGACAATCACAAACAATAAGACACACACACACACACACACACACACACACACACACACACACACACCTAACCCAGCCCTCACCACACCCATCTCCTCTGGCTGACCCCCATCTGTTGCCTCCCTGGGGAGTGCGTGCATGCATCTGTGTGTGTGTGTGTGTGTGTGTGTGTGTGTAAGAGTAGGAGGTCAGGGGAGGGGACAGGCAGGCGTTGGCCCCGGCTGCCCATTGATCAACAGCTGCTGGGCTTCTCATGCCGGGCTGGACGGCTGGGAAGGTGACAGCAGCTGGGTCGGGGAGAAGGTAAAAGCTCAGGGCCAGAGGCCTGGGACTGGGCCTGGGGTCGAGGCCGGGGGCCGGGGGCCGGGGGCCGGGGGAGGGGTGAAGTTTACAGCGAGGCCTTAGTGAGCAGCCAGATGCCGTCAACACAAATCTAACACAACGATTAGATAAACCCGAGCTGGAGATCCAGTTTGAAACAAACAGGACAGGTGTTGACAGGCAAAAGTGTCGTCGCTAACTCAAGACGCAACAGCTCGCACACCAATTACAGTGACGGAAGGGGAGGCAGCGACGCACAATTTAACAGTACAATTTGTGTCATTTCACTTTCGGTAAAGCTGGAATAACACATGTGACAGGACTGAAGTGTTTATCTCGTACGGGTGATGAAAACAAGCCCATGTGAACTGTGTGGATCTGGATGAGAACACCGGGAGCAGCACTGAGTCCGTGTGTCACCTCAGATATTGTGATTGTTTCATCTTTTTTTTTTTTTTACTGCATCGGGGCAACTGTTGGTGCTTGTTACCATGAGGACATACAGGTTGGCGCGTGGGGAGCTGATATACGAGCTGACAGCTGTGAGCAGTGTCGGCCGTCACACATCTGCTGCGTTCAGGCTCTTTTACATAGTGGCCACAGTTCAGGGACGGGGGGGGGGGGGGGGGTGGTGCAGGGGAAGGGGGGGGGACTAAGTTTACAGCGAGGCCTTAGTGAGCAGCCAGATGCCGTCAACAAAAATCTAACACAACGATTAGATAAACCTGAGCTGGAGACACAGTTTGTCTGAAAGAAACAGGACAGGTGTTGACAGGCAAAAGTGTCGTCGCTAACTCAAGACGCAACAGCTCGCACACCAATTAAAGCGAAGGAAGGGGAGGCAGCGACGCACAATTTAACATTACAATTTGTATCATTTCACTTTCGGTAAAGCTGGAATAACACATGTGACAGGACTGAAGTGTTTATCTCGTACGGGTGATGAAAACACGCCCATGTGAACTGTGCGGATTTGGATGAGAACACCGGGAGCAGCACTGAGTCCGTGTGTCACCTCAGATATTGTGATTGTTTCATCTTTTTTTTACTGCATTGGGGCAACTGTTGGTGCTTGTTACCATGAGGACATACAGGTCGGCGCGTGGGGAGCTGATATACGAGCTGACAGCTGTGAGCAGTGTCGGCCGTCACACATCTGCTGCGTTCAGGCTCTTTACATAGTGGCCACAGTTCAGGGACGGGGTGGGGGTGGGGGGGTGGAGCAGGTGAAGGAGGTTTGACTGAAACAACTTTGGGGGCTTTTACAGCCACACATTCCTCAGAGGGGTTATAGCCTCAGGTCAGTGGCACAGCAGAGACTCACACGTTGTCGAGTGTGTGGAGACGCTGGACGCCTGAGCTGCATCCAGCCTCCTTCACTGCACCACCATGAGGAGGTTGGGGAAAAGTTTTTGGTGGAATGTCCCATTAAAAGGCGAACGTAGGAAAATGCGGCAGATGCTACCGGCTGCTTGACCTTTTGTCGGACCACCTGAACAGCGACACACACACAGCAGGTAACATGAGCTCATATCGCCACCTCAACCCGAGGCAGCTACTTAAAGGAACAGTTTGACATTTTTATAGGCTGCTCTTAATTCTGCGGTGCTTCCTCAAGCGCCAACGCCGCAAAACACCTTCAAGAACCATGATAAATAAAAGCAATAAATAAATTAATAAATAAGTAAACATCCAGCGGCAACATTCTCTAGCGAGCTCAGAGACTGGGGGACAGGAAGCGATGATACTGATGCACACTCATCTGTAATATCATCATTATCTTGAGGTCAAAGGTCACTGATAAGGTCACAAGAGTTTCCCGAAGTATCTGCGCGTCGGCGCGCGCGTGTGTGTGTGTGTGTGTCCTGACGCCGCGGTCGGCTGTGGGAGAAAACTCATTTGCTTGTCCATTTGCTCTGCTTCCCTTTGCAGCACAATGCAGCAGCAGCCAGCGAGCGAGCGCACAAAGAGGCCTCGCTGTGGGATTCAAATGAAGGAGGGAGGGTAGGGTGGGTACGGAGGTGGAGTTTTTAGGGTAAAGGGTATTGAATGGATGGTACAAGAAGAGGGGGGGGGGGGGGGGGGAGGAGGGGGGTAGATGATGAGGTGTAAAGAGGAGGGGAGGGGCGACTAGTGACAAAATGAGTGGTGCAGTGGTGCCCTCTGGCCCACTGTGACAGCATCCAGCCTCTCATCAACACAGTCACACAATACATGGAAAGGTTAGGCGTCATGCCAGATGCCAGACTGTGACTGTGTGTGTGCGTCAAGGTGACACACAACAAGGCAGCCTCAGTACAGTACAGCTGCACGGCCAGTCAAAGTCCAGTTTATGGAAAACCAGGCGGGATGTTGTTGTTGCTGCTGCTTTGAAAGCCAGATGCAACTGGGGTGAATTCTGCATATATTGTGTGTTTGTGGGTTTGCTGGCGAGGGGGTTGTGAGATGTGCATTCAGATCCAGTCAAATAGGGAGAGGAAGCTGGGTGAAGACATGGAAATGAGCTGCAGGTGAGGCTGCGGTTCCACGGCGACCTTGAGTGTTCGGGGTGAACGGTGAGTGGGAGCAAAGAGATGGATGATGTTAGGTGCATGGCTGACTGGGCTTCTCAATATCACCCACAGAAAGTAAACAACTAAACTCTCATGTTGGCTGTTCACTAACTCATGTTTAGCAGCTGCAGTCATTTGCAGTCAGATGTCGCCCTCTAGTGCTCATTGTGAAAACTATTCTCTACTCTCACTGGGTATTTAGAAATACTGACACAAATACAGAAATAACATCTCACATTATACACAGTGCTTAACATACAATCAATCAATCAATCAATCACTCACTCACCCACTCAATCAATCAATAATAACAACAATAATATTAATAATAACCATAATAATAATAATAAAGGCACTGGATCAGATGAAAATAATCTCTCCTCATATTTAAGAAACACATTAAGATATTTTGTCTGATATGTATTGTGATATGTATGTGATATGTATTCCTGACTGTTGGAAGGACTTTTACACTTCCTGGTCTCATCCCACCCTCTTCCCTGCCTGTCCATTATACAATGACAGCCACAGCGTCACGGATCACTGGGTCACTTGAATACAACAAGGTCGTCAACAGTCTCAGTGGCACCTGTGCTTCTCCTGCTGTGACGAGAGAAAAAAGCCTGCTGTGACAGTAGACACAGTAAAATGCTCTGCCCGTTACCAAGGCCAAATCCCAGCATGACCAGGAAGTGACTATATTCACTTATACAATTTTCCATAATTATTAAGTTTATCTTCTACCCATATACAAAATATCTTTGAGTCACACAGAACCTTTTATTATGGTAATCCCAAAGACACCAAAATGTAACTTCACCATGATTGTAACTGACTGAATTAATGATTCACATGAAATTATTTTACTGTTGATGAATGAAAAACTGCACATACAGGTGTGTGTGTGTGTGTGTGCTTAAACAAAGCCAACAGTGAGAGAAGCAGCAAAGAAACAAAACCCAGTTTTAACACAGAGGAGACTCAGGGTCACAGACACCAAATGTTAAGTTTCCAGAAAATAAAACAAATATGAATGAAGCATCCTGGTTCACCGTTTGCATCCCTCTAGACCACAGCTAGGAGGCAGGCGTGAGCAGCAGTGTCTGAATGAATCGGTGGAAGCAGTTCCTGCACATGTGAATGATGCACCTTGTTTGTCAATGGGCTAAGCCTCACTTCTCAAAAATAGAAACTGCTTTGTAGAGTCAGATAAAATTCAAAACTAAAATTCAAATGAGCCGTTGAGACTATACAGGAGGTGTTGTTGTTGTTAAAACCTTTCATGAAAAATTAAGATCCACAGAGATTTATTCTAAATTCAAATATTGATAATTTACCGTAATTAAATGCTTCTACGCAAATTTAAATTCTCATTCATGTCATTTATATGTCATTGTGTACAATTAAACTCCAATTTTTTTCTTCAGAACATCGATTAAGAGAAGAGTTTCACGTTGGCTTCTGCTGCTTCGTGTCATTAACACAAAAAAATCTAATCAGTGCTACATGTATCCCCTTACCATAACACTCAAAATAACTAAAGAAAGAAAACGAAACACCAAAAGACATTTTAAATAGTAAAGGATCCCTTTATCATGTCAGAATGTGTTGTACAGCTGGTGGAGTTAAACAGGATGAAGCAGATATAGTCCAAAGCATCTGAGGAGCCAGAAGTTAAAACCCATTTAACACTTAACTGATTCACACCGGATTGGCCACAGCGCATTTAAAACACAGCATAGATTAACAAGAATACATTTAAAAAGGTTCAAGCGACCAAACATCTGCAGGCAGTGCGCCCCCTGTCTGTGTCTGAGTCTCCACTACCTAACATCCTCTTTCAGACCTGAGGGCAGCTGGTGTTGCCGAATGTGCTGTATGTCTGAAATTCATGGTTCCGACACAAACTGGGACAACCTAAGAGAGACGTGACTGTGGAGCTGTTATCCTCAAGTTTACAAATGTTAAAAATGCAGATGGAGACATTGCGAGTCGCTCATACAGGGAGATGATCCATAGAGGTATGATTTGTAATGTAGTACAGTCTAATGATACATGGATGTAGAGTATTAAGAACAGACGTGACGGTCATATCACTGTCTGGGAGGTGAGACAGGTAGGTAGGTAGGCTGTGTGTGTGTGTGTGGGAGAGGTGAGGGCAGGGGGGTTCAGATAAATTGCTGCTGAGCAGCCTCTTGGCTGGAGCTGAATTCTCCCTCCGTCTAGAAAAGCTGGATCATCGACTCCCGAGACTTGCCCACTCCGATCCATTTGACTGAGGAAACAAGACAGACAGAGGTGACTGTTTATTTCTCTGCCACAGCTGTTGGGACTGAATGTCAGTAAGTATGTTTATATGCACTTAAGAAGCCAGGACTCCCAAAGAAACAAGGATATACAGGTGAACCTATGTACTGCAGTAATCAAACTGCACTTAGAAAGTATTTATGTTCATTTACTGTGAGCATGTACATAATGCATTGTGCTTAAATGGACCTGCCACTAATTGTGCTATCCAATTATAACAGCCAGTGTAAATCAAGGCTCAGGCAGTGTGTCTGTGAGTAAAGCAGATACCTGTTCTGATTAGTCCCAATAACAATCTTTTGGATTGGATTGGGACGTCCTTGGTTAAAATCAAATAAATGTATCTAAATATCTGTCAGTAAGTATACAGTACCAGGCACTCCTACGTGCTCCTCAACAAAGCGGACATATTTCTGGGCATTCTCAGGCAGCTCCTCAAAGCTTCTAGCGGCCGAGGTGTCGCTGTTCCAGCCAGGCAGCGTCTCATACTGGACCTCCACACGCTGCAATACCTCCTGATTGGCTGGAACAGGATCAAGAAAAAGACAGGTTATCAATATGATGCTGCAGCTGTCAATAAACTATTGGACTGGACACAACATGAACAACAAGAAGACAAAACTAATTCGCTTCCCATCTAACACTGTTGATAATGAGCGCATAAAAAGGTAAAGAATTATTGTCGCAACAGAAAAAGAAACAAGAAAACTGTTTTTTTAACATTGTTTTTACCACACATACAGCATCTCACCTGGAAAGTGAGGTATAGTTTGGTTGCCGACTTTGTACGCTACACCCACTTTAATCTCTGGGAACACATCGAGTATGTCAAGTTTGGTAAGCGCTAAACTGAAAGAGAAGAGGAACAGCTTTACAATGACTCAAGGATGAAGGGGATGCTAACAAACCTACATATACACTACATAAAATATCACTTATTATATTTATTAATTCTGTTATTTAAAGAATCAAGAATCTTTATTTATTTAAAGTTAACATTTTTTACTTATTTTTATTGTGTTTTTCCTTTTGATCTGGATCTTATTCCCTGAAGTTGTGTAGTATACTTTAACGTGTTATTGTAGTAAAGAAAATTCAACAATCAAACAAAACACTTCATACTCACGCTGTGAACCCATTAATCATGTGTGCATAGTTAATGAGCACTAGATCCAGCCAACCACATCGTCTCTTCCTGCCCGTGGTCACGCCCACCTCCTTCCCTCTAGTCTGCAGCAGCTCCCCAGTCTCCTACAGACAACACAACAAGTTCAAACTGTATGTTCAGTGCCAGTTACTGATTTATTGACCTTATCAAATCAACTTTACTGCAGACGGTTATAGGTGGCAGTGTAGCAATATATCCACTGGGTGGCGCTGTTTGAAAACTAAACACAACAGGTGGATATGGTCGCCTCAGTGTGCTGAGAGTTGAATAACTTAAGTGTATAATTGGTTGTAAACACTGCACTTTTGTTATACTGGTGGGGGCGTATGTTACTCTGCGCATGTGTGTGTGTCTGCTTACGTTGCTCTGCTCTGAGGGGAAGGCTCCGATGCCCACTCTGGTGGTGTACGCCTTGACGACCCCATACACCTCACCGACGTTCTGAGGCGGCATGCCGAGGCCTGTGCACACGCCCCCCACTGTGCAGTTGGATGACGTCACAAACGGGTACGTCCCTGCAATGACATGGGGAGTGAAGACATGTTTTTTTTTCCATTATAGATGTCCACCACCAAAACCTCCTCTGTCTTGTCAACCGGACATTTGTAGCCTCAGTGAAGATTTAAAAAACTGTGCATAATGACATGATGATATTTTATCTTCCATCTGATTAAATATCACAGAACATGTCTTAGGAGAACACTGACTGCAGGTGGTTATGGTTAACGAGTTTGTCACCATCTTCAGATGTGTAGATACACACGGACACCCCCAACCACCATTGCAGAAAAACAGCAACTCAGAAGCAAACAATAATCTGTAAATACAGTTGTGACAATCGTTTGTGGTTGAAGTAGCTGTGGATTCAGTGAGTAACACTACAGGCTCAATGGGACTTGACAATACCCATCATTAGACAAATACCTTTGGATGTGCTCACTGACTTGAAACTAGAATGTTCACTGCATTAAATAGGTTTTTGTGAATCTGAGGCTGATTGTGACTTGAGGCAAATTTTTTTGGGATAATTGCTGAAAATAAAGGACCCTGTTCGTATGACTGAACAAAAGACTGTCAAGTAACTTTACCTGTACACATGCCCTGGGGTGACAGACATGGAGCCACAAGGACATTGGTGACACCCGCTTTGGAGAGTGTGTTTTAACGACTGTAATAAACACAAAGGGAGCCTCAGTTTCCACATGAGGAGCTGGAGGCAGCCCACATGCAAATCATCCCAGTGCTCAGAGAGACTGTTGTGTAATCAAAGAACAGGTTTTATGTTTATGGCAGAGAGGGTGTCCATTAGTAGCCATCCTGTCAATGTGCTCTTGGCGTGTATGACTGTTACGTGACGTTCCAAATAAGCCTTGATAAGAGTGACTGTCATGTGCAGAGTTGAATTCCCAACGCTACTGTGATGACTTCTAATCAAGTATAGGTACAGGCCGGTAAGAGAGATTGTCGTGACTTTCAGTGTTCGGGACACTGTGCCCTGACACCACCAGAGTTACTACAAGCAGGGTGATTTGATAATAACCAACAATCAACAGCAACTGAATTTTCTGTGATCTCTGTGCCTCCCACTGCTCAGTTACTGTGACACACTACAACATATGATATAAGGAGTTGCCTCAATGTTACAGGAATCTTTGAAAAAAGGCAGAACTAAACAACACACATGTACAAACACTGATGTACTGACCAAAGTCTATGTCCAGCAGTGCTGCATTGGCTCCTTCCACTAGTATCTTCTTCGGAGGACCATGAAGAGCCTCGTACATGTAGTGCACACCATCTCTCACCATGTGCTTGATCCGCTCCACATAGTCCTAACAATCACACAGATGTTACGATAAAAAGGTGAGACTCTGATGTTTGCAGAAGTATTTTTCTTTTTAACTCCCCTTACCTTTAATTTGATCAGCTCTCCCTCAATGTCAATCTCCAGGGTGGGGTACATAGCCTTGTACTGTTGGGCCAATACTTTATACCTGTAACAGGTAACATTGATCAATAAAAGTGTTGGGCTGTTTTCATTTGAAGACATGCTCTGATCTGTTCGAGTAAATGTGGAAAAGACATGGAATGACTTTACTCTCAGACTTTACTGAATTATTAATCCAAAGCCAGAGAAGTGCAGTAACAGACCTGTCAGAGAACTGAGAGAAGTCAGCCAGCAGGTCACATATCCGGAGGCCGCTACGTGCTGCCTTGGCAGAGTAAACCGGACCAATCCCCTTCTTTGTTGTCCCAAGACTGGCCATGGCCGAGAGAGGAGGGGGGAAGACAATACAAATAGAAGTATCATTAGCATGTGAGCTCAATACGCAACATTATTTTACAGTTTCAAGGTTCATCATATAATCCACAGAATCACTTCGATTTGCATAAATTGCAAATACTAGTAAAATCGACCATAGCTGCTAACTGAGCACTATGTGCAAATGAAACCTTATTTAAAGGGCTTGATGATGATAACATTTAATAGTTTAAGACTTTAAAAACGTCATTTTTTTTGTTTCTATATGTTTAGTCTCGAGTAGACACTGAACATCTTCCCACTGTCGAATCACTTGACACAGTGTGATCCCTTTCATCCCTATGACAAAAGTAAAAGAGACAGGCAACCAAACATCATGTTAAATCAGGAAACCATTTACACACAACATCCAGCTGGTATAACGCAACCTATTAAAAGGAAAATTACTGCACAGCAAAATCTGCACACACCACATGCAAAGTCCCGAAGGGAAAATATATGAAGATCCTCTGTGGTTATCATTAGCAGCAACCGAAGTACAGAACACAGTATCAAATCACCATGTGTCCCTAAGGCGTGGATGAAAAGTCAACACCGAAATTTACTGCCAGCGGGTAACGAAGTACTCAGAACTTTCACTAAAATAAAAATACAGTGACAAATCATAATTCTCGGTAAAGTATTGTGCAATATTTAAGAGGGCAATTTACACATTAGCAGATCACTGAAAAGTTAGTAGTCATTAAAATCCTAGTTCGAAACCAGATATAGGTTCTGTTTTTTTGTATTGTGTTACCTTGTAGGTAACTAAGAATATTTTAAACCTGTTTGGTTTGTGTAGTTGTTTCTATAGCTACATGAATGCCTGCTGAGTGATGCATCAACTAACCAGAGCGGCTGTGTGACTACTTATGTTCTTTATGCTTTTAGCATCTTAGTGGGGTGACAAGTCCTGTCCTGTACCAGACCTTCACCTTGTCCAGGAAATGAGCTGGTCATTATAGTGTTTTACTTAACTTTGTTCTCAGGCTGGTTGTCTAAGCTTTTAAGCTAACTATAGATAAAGACCTACTTGTTTAATAAGCACGAAAGATGTTGACAGATACAGAATAAACAGGTCGAAACTTTAACGTAAGTGTCTTGAAAACTAAAAGGACTGTTACAAAATTATATTTCTAAGCACACTCTTTGTCTGATTGAATATTCCATAAATCCTGAATGCATGACTGTACTCCACTCTGAATCCACCAGCCTGCCTGGCAATCTGCTGAAAGCTCATAATGACTGTGCCATTAAGGCACCTGGTGAAAATGCATTCTCTCTCTCGCTCACACTCACAGACACACACACCCACAGAATAGCTGGTTGGGCCTTTGGGGCTTTGGTTGCAGAGCTGGTGGAAATGCACTCGGTCTTTACTCAGCTTAAGATTCTGAACACTCCTCAGACCGGGGTTTACATTCCACACATACACTGGCCTGGTTTACTGGCTGGGCTGCAACAACATTGTTTGAAAATACTAATGAAAATTCCTGTATTTCCTGGATGGAAATCCCGAGCAGCAGTGCCTTTGTCACTTTCTTTCTAAGCGGGCCTTAAAAGAAAAATATTTAACACCAAACTATTGCTGTGGCATGACACTGTGACAGAAATAATGCATAATAAACAAAAATGCCTTGAAGAGCATCTAAAGTGTTCTATGGTTTTTCCAACAGCCTATTTTACTATTTAGAGTTTACGTTACGAACACAAAATAAACATTTGATCACGAGAATATCACGTATCTCTGGGTGTTATGCCAAGGTGCTGGTGATTCAGGGAAAAGAAAACTTAAAACTTCTTTCTCCAAAAGATGCAACTGATCCTACTTGTCCCTCTATGTTTGTGTGTGCATTTATGTGTGCGTTGCAGCCATTTCCAAAGCAACAGGTTTCTTACTTCTTGCCTGCTTGCTCTTGTCTCTGCTGTTCCTGAACTCCATCAACCGCTTGGTGGAAGTCAAACACTGCGGAGGAGGGAGAGAGGGGACACACACTCTCACACACCTCAGAGTAAACAGGGATCACACATCCACACACACACAAACAGACTTTTGCATGCATACATACAAACAATCATTCCAACATTCACACATGGATCAATAGAGACCGGGAGGACTTACCAATGTGTGCTCTGTCTGAGATGATCAACCTTTTCTCCCAGCCTTTTAGACCTATGTGTAGAAAAGCACTTTTAGTTAACATTATGTCAATAAAAAATGCCCTGTTTTATCTATTAAAGCTGCATTTGTTTCAAAAATGTACTTTGCCTACTTTTTCCTTTGCGTTCATTTTTTTCTGCCTCTTCGAACAAGCCTGGAAGGTGGATCACTACACCATTGCCTGAGGAAAAATAAATAAATAAATGAATAAAAACAGAATAAAACAGTGTTTTGACGGTTGTTTGAGTGGATGCAGTTGCTTCATATAAATTCAACAGTTCTCTTTAAACCCTAGAATACTAACGTTAAATTAATAACACCATAACGTTTTATATTTTACCCGATATAATATACCTGATGACAAATACTACTCAAGCTTCACTCCAAGATAATCTCCCGACATCAGTGCTCTAGTGTTAATGTCAATGTCAAGCAAAGAGCCTGAGGTCTCCTTTTAACAAATAGCAAAGCTTTGCTAGTGACTTCCCATATGTTTTCACGTTTAAGGGCAGAGGTAGTTGAGAAAAGGCAGACATTGCATTGGTACACGCCTTCAATCAAGACTAATATTTACCTTTAATGTTAAAGTGTTTCTTTAACTTTCAAATGTTATGTTCAATATTTGTTTGTGTTCAAACAGCCAACGGGCTCATTCATGATGTCACACCTTGCTTCTGATCACACAGAGTACCCTGTACAAGACTGTCTGCCTCCAGGGATCCTCTGTATGATTGTGACTTTATAGCCTGTATGTTACTGTGTTGTGTTTTTAGTCTTTTACTGCAAAACACTTGTTTGACACTTGCTTGAAAAGAAAAAACAGAGTAGAAAACCAGAGTACTACCTGGATTAAAATCTTTGGCGCAGCACTTTGAGGTGAAGCGCAACACTTCCATGTTAACATGCTCATATGTAAATGTTTAAATAGAGAATGATTACACAATAAACCAGTGCATCGACATCAGTTATCTGAATCTGATGTTTTTACTTCATTTCTACATAAAATTTCAGAGCAAGATTGTTTGTCAAGTAACTCCAAAAAACACAATTGTTTCCAATATTCAAAATTAGGATAACTAATACAACATTAATGTTATTTATCAAAGAGTGAAAAGCAGAGATGTGGTTAAGTATCAACAGATCATACAGCTGAACGTGTCCATATGTGGAGTATTAGGAACCATGGAAAAAGAGTAAAGACACCATTAGCTAATGAAGTTACTGCAGATGAGTGGACGTGACGAGGCCTGCACTCTGGCTCTGAATCACGATGATCACACTCACTGTAGCAGTCGTCAAAATGAAGGCTGTGACGTAGGTGACATGCGGCAAGCTTAAAGGAGTCTCTAATCGTTTATCAAGAAGACAGTCTTGAACGATGGCTTAGGAAATGTGCTTGTGCGATGCTGATCACAGTACGTGTACATTCATTTAAGTGTTTTTGCGTGCTTGCATCTCTGCATGTTACACACCAATGAAAGCAGTGACCTTGGGGTTGATGATGCCGCTGGGGAGGAGGTGAAAGTCATACTCCACTGAGTCGACCACCACTGTGTGTCCTGCGTTGTTGCCGCCCTGCGGAGAAAAAACAGAGAGCGATGAGGGGAGAGAAGCAGAAGCAGGGCTCTGCAACTTGGTCTGACATAGCTGGAAGGCAGGATGAATAGTTTGGCGAGTATCAGCAAGCAAAGTATACCAACCTCTGCCCAGTGTCTGTTTGTACTCAGTGTCTGCTCCTCTGCACTGTTACGCAGAGTTGTGCTCACATTGCATTCAAATCTCAAGTAAGGGCCTCGCTCCATTGTAAACTGACTTATGTTACAGCCGAAATGATTGATAAGACATGTATCTATTCCTTTGTTTCACAACAAACAATCACTTGTTTATGTTTGTTAAATCAGGGAGTCCACAGATATTGGAGTAACACATATTCTTGCGCTGCTACCTGATGTGCCAATTCATCTTGGTGCGTCCTGTGAACAGGATATCTTACTAGTACTCCAGCCTGTGGATGTAAATAAAGTTGAGCATGTGCTTTGACCACATGAAGTTATTCCTGGCCACAGCAGTACCCTGAAGGTGGAGTGGGGTAACAGATGGGAGGGGCAGATGCCTTTCCTTTTAGATATTTTTACTATCCATTCCATCCCCCATAGAACTGAACGGCAGCTCTCACTCAGTCTCATGATCACCTTCTTATCACGAGAATGTCTAATACACAGTCACAGTCTTATGCCATCACTGATTTGTAGAGGGTAGCAGGGTCACAGAGTAAAAACAGAAACCACCTCCTGAATAGGTTCAAGGTCTTAAGGTCAAGATGCTGATGCCTGATGCTGGCAACCACCTGTGCTCTTCCAATTTTATTTAAAAAGAAAAATTAACCTACTTTTGCCAGTCATCCCGAGTAGGCTGACCTGTAGATATGCTTAGATTTATGTACATGATTTAAAATGTGTATGTGACATTGATGAGGTCATAAGTTAAAACAACAATCATAGTGATTGTTGTTTTGTCATGTTATGAAACACCGCAGGTGGAAAACAATAACTACACAGGATTGTTCATTCATGTTTTGAATTTCCCTCTGGGGATTAATTAAGTAATTCTGATTCTAATGATCAATTTATGAGGAATCTTCACTGTACACACACTTATTCTGGATGATAGACTGATTTTGGCCAGAATAAATTGGGGGTATCTACATTTGTCTCATACCAGTAATAAACCCACTTTTACTTTCATAATGATTAATTGTTACATTTTACTTTCTTTATTCATTAATTTTCAAAGTAAATGTATTATTATCAACACTTGTCTAATAGTGGGGGCAGTGGTGAAGCCCACGTGACACAGATGCAGGAAGCTAGCTCGTCATGGGGTGTCTTGTTTCTGGGCCATCTTTGACCAGGGAGGAGTCCTGAAGACAAACCCTCCCTGACCAGACTGAATAAAGTGACCGCCCCTGCGGGACTCTCAGTGGGGTAGAGCTGACGCACCCACCGGAGAGGCGGGGCGATTGATTTGGGAAAATCGAGACTTGTTGCTCACACGGAAAAAAACCCTGCGCAATAGAATGAGGGCGCAGAGCTTTCGCGCGCACGGAGGAAGCAGCGTGAGCTCGAGGGTCGCAGACTGTTTGAGCACAAACAAAAGTTTAAAAGGGTTTCTTTTAAGTGAAAACACTAACGTGGAATCAATAAATACACCCGAAAGACCACGCTCTTAAATTGATATACAAAACCACTCATTCTGAAGTTACTGTCAACACAAGTCAAGCCCTTTGTTGCTAGCCATGCTACCCTGCTCATCGCCGCAGGACTAGTGGGCACAGGAGCCCGGTGTGAGGCGACGCATTCGGTCGCTTCAGTTAACAGAAAACGAAACCTCCAGCTCCCTCGTCATGTGCACACGACAGGAGGCGGCAATAAACGAGGTGCTAAACAGCTAGCAGGAATTCAAGGTGACATTAGCAAAAACAACAACAAAAAAAAAAACACACAACAGCAACAACACACCGACCAAGACGTTAGCTAGCTAACGGACTTTGTCGTTAGCTGTCCGCGTCTGACACACCACTCAGAGCCGGGTGCTTTACCGCGGGGTTTCCGGGTAGCTAGCTCCACGGGGAGAGGACGCGTAACAAGTGAATGCAGCGTGGAAGCTAACATACCTGACATCTGCACACCATGTCCGCGTCCTGTGCCAGCAGGTCCACAACTTTCCCTTTTCCCTCGTCGCCCCATTGAGCCCCGAGCACCACGGTGACTTTGTTCCCGACAGACGGCCGCGATGCGCGTTTGGTCGGACTGTCGCTGCCGTTCGGGCCCCCGGTGGCTCCCTGGTTCCCACTCTCCGACATTTCAGCTAGGTCCCTGGCTGACTACACTTGTGCGCCCTTTCGCACCGCGCTGCTCTGCTACGACTGCGACGGTGGCCGAGAGGAGGACTGACGCTCCTGAAGTTAGCTTGTGTTTCGATAGTCGAGTGGTCTTCAAGTAACACTGCGACCGACTTCCTCATACTGCCGGATTAATCCGGCCTCGTGTTATGACGCGGTCCTAGTTAGTTCTCCTTTGTGAAACATTCATTCTGTTATATTTACGGAGGCAAAACAAAGGCGATTAAAGCAAAGCATAACAGGTTTTGATAAAAAAAAAACTCGTTTGATTCACTGAACATTGAACATTAATTCCGAGATCAAATGCTTTTGAAAAGACTCAGTCCACTACTTTAAGCCCAATTCAATTTATGAAAACAAACAATTTATGACCACATAATAGCAGAAAATCAGCAAAGTTATACTATGAATGAACCAGAAAAATGCAATGACCTTTGAAAACGTGTAGCAGTTATGAAAGCTTCACATATTTGTGACATTTTGGCATATTTCACACATCTTTCACAAATCTGAGTGCGTCCTTCAAAACCCATGCGTTGTCATTTAACTTTCTGGTACGTTTCCCCTTAACAGTCAAATGGTAAACCAACTTCAGTCTCAGATTCTGTTCAGACGCTCACTCCACGGCAACGTTACACACTAGGAAGTAACGCAACTCTGCACACGCGCACGACCAAAGTATGAACAGGACAATAAGAAGCAGCTGCAGCTTGATGCTTCAGTCACACCCAGTCTTCAGAAACATATGTCTGAAGAAATAAAAGAATGAAAACAATGCACCACATGTGTAATAAGCCACTGTACAGGTTTCTGGAATCAAACAGCAGATGAATCATCTTGATCAGGATAACTCTTTGAAGATAATCCTACCGACACTGGAGGCGTGTAATGCTTCTGTCTGTTCAACAGGGGACAATTTAAGGGTATAAACAAGAATCTCATGTTTGCCCCATACAGAAACAAATCCATGGTCGATTTTTGTATTTCACGTGGCTCCCTCTAGTGGTTATTGTAAATGCCTACAGCTCACATTATGGAGCATTGTGTCAAGCAGTGAAACCTGAGCCATTTGAAAATGATTACACTCCCTCCTCAATGATGGACCCATATAGGGAGCATCATAAAAAAAATTAAACTCCCAAGACTATCTGAAAGCGGAAAACAAAATGTGGTTCGTTTAAACAACACAAAGTAAAGTCTAAGTATTAATTATTTTACCAGTCATTAAGATAAGATAAGGGAATGTCACTGTTACAGCAGCCACAGGGATAGCAAGAAGAATTAGCATTTAAACAACATATTTAAAAAAAACAAAAAACAGAGTAGTAAAAAGCAAAAATGACAAAAATCTACATATACAGAAACAATATATACATAAAGTGAAAAAAGTGAGGTAATTGTACGTCGTAAGTAGTACAACATGACTCTCCTTTCATCTTATTTGAGCTGAGGACGTGCACAGCCGCTGGAGTCCTGCAGGGGGCAGCACATATCTGACATGAGCCCTGTGGTGTATTGAATTATTACTTCCGTAGCTCGCTAGCTAACAGAAAACGGTGCACGGTGCACGGTGATTTGAACATGTCTGCCCCGCTGCTTCTCAGGGGTTTCGTGAAGGAGCGACTGACAGCAGCAGCTGAGGAAATCTTTCAGTTTTTTGAAAAAACAATAGAAAAATACGAAGAAGAAGCCTCTAGCTCCAAACAAGAGATTGGTCGACTCAGCGGTCTGCTGCAGGAGCTGTCAAAACAAAAAGGTCTCCCACCTTATTATTATGTTTATGATTATTGAACCGTGATAAATCTTTCTTATTTTAAGTAATACATTTATAATTGACTTGTCAGTTATTTTGTAAACTATAGAGGTGATGATATAAATCCATCAGATAAGTAACATATTGTTATTATACTGATAAAGGAAAAAATGCAAAGTTTTCAGTTGTGTTCTTTCTTTCAGAGCTCTCTCAGTCAGTCTGTAAAGAGGAATCTACTCCTAAGCAACACCAGGAGTTGAGCATCAGCATAGATCAGAGGGACCCAGAGCCTCGACGCATTAAAGAGGAACCTCAGGAGGTTTTGGCCTTTCAACAAGAAGAAGAGCAGATTGGAGAGCATGTTAATGACCGGTACCCACCACGTTCAGCTGTCTGGCAGAAGAATGAGCAGGAGCACACAAAACCGTGTTTGCAACCGCAGACTCAAAATACTGAAAGCGAGGAGCAGTTTCCAGAGTTACAAGAAACAAAAACTGTACATTACGTGACGCCTTGCGCTTCATCCCCGCCTTCACAAACAGAGATCCAAGCAGAGAGCGTCCAAGATGTCAGGGAACCCGAAAGACTGACAGCAAATTTTATGTCGGACCAAACAAAGACAGAACAAAACCAGAGTTCAAACATCATCTCTACTGAGTCCACTGAGCTATCGCATTTGAATTCTGTTGCAGCTGAATATCATTGCTCTTTGTACGATAAATCTTTTCCCACAAATCATCGCTTGAGTAGTCGACCGTTCAGCACGCACTCAGAGGATGCAGGTTTTGTCTGCTCTGTGTGTGGAAAGACCTTTGCGTCCAACCAGTGGCTTAAGATGCACCTGAAATCACACAATGGCTCAAACTGCTGTCATGTGTGTGGTAAACACTGCAAAAGTGCCACCTTATTGGCTGAACACATGACCGTCCACACCGGGGTGAAGCTGCACCGCTGCCATGTTTGTGGGAAAGAGGTCAGTCGGAAAGGCGATTTAAGGATACATATGAGGAATCACACAGGAGAGAAGCCTTTCCGCTGCTCTTACTGTGGTAAAGGCTTCACAAACAGTGGACACCTAAAGAAGCACACGAGGAGCCACACAGGAGAGCGACCATACCAGTGTAATGTCTGTGGCAAAGGATTTTTACAGAGCGCACACCTCAAATACCACTTAGGGACTCACAATAAGAAATATTGATTTTTCTTTTTTTTAACTTGACTGAAATTATCTAAAGAGTCATATTGGGTTTAAAAAGGGGGGTTATTTTTTAGTTAGTTAGTTTAGTTAGTATCTTCTCGGAACAGCATTGAACTGTTAGCACTTTAATAAATACAGGCCCTTTTTACGTTGTTACTCAGTAACGACAATGATTTTTTTTTCTAGTTAAGCAGCATCATTTTGTGTAGGAAAATAAACTTGTCCTTTCCCAAAACTATTCTATTTATCTTCATCACTTTTTAGATTTTTGTGTTGTCAGAGTGTCACAAAAATCACATTTTCTACACTTCAGAAACTGACGGTTTCATTGATACTTATAAATGGGGTAAATATAATTTACCAGTAGGTGGCACTGCAGGAGTTTCTATAAATGTTCACAGAGCAAGTCCTCACATGGACTCACTTTAAAAAAAAATGCATATAGCATATGTGTATATCATGTCAACAAATATGTTAGAAAATCTTTTGTTACTTTCCAGAATCAACATTTTGTGTGGGCTACTCGACTACAAAATACTCACAATACCACATTTGTTTGACAAATTTACACAAAAATAATAAATTCAGGACCTTGTTGCTCAAACCCTAACCTAAGCCTAACTCCAATGAAAAGTCTTACACGCAAAGCTACATTTTAGTGCAAAAACATCTCATTAACAAGCATTCAACCACAGGTGAGTCTAATTATTCATTAGACACGTATCCAGCAGACAGCTGGAAATTGATCTTGCGGTCAGTGATCACTTTTCACAGGTGGTGGACTCATTTATGCTGAGCACTGTAAAACCTCAAGTCATTAACGGGACGTTTTGTTCATCTTATCAACATCCTATAGGTGAGAGGAGGCCATGTCACACCCTGTACAGTTTGTCAAAGCCCTACGAGGCAAATGGTAATTTGCGAATATGGGCTATACAAATAAAATTTGATTGATTGAAATATGAAAAATTGAATTCCCACACTCAGCATGTTTTGGGTCATTCCACCATGACTTTGTGGTCTAATCAAAGGCTCAGTGAAGCTCTGCTGGGATCTCCCAGGTAGCCTCAGAATCTCGCACAGCTCATTCAGGAATGTCTGTGTTTGGGAAGCTGCTTCAGGTGCTTTAGACTTTTTGATTGAAACGCTGAAGGGCTAATCAGGCCTCAGTGACCCTCAAGCCTAACACAAACTACCATAATCTGGTTATGCAATCAACCTAAAGACACAAAGTACCCCTGGATCCTTGGGAGAATTTCCCACATGTCAGCTCACATCCAGCCTGAGTGGGGGTTCACTGGCACATCCAATCAGACGGCCAGCCTGAATCACTTCTATGTTATGGACCAAATTAGGCAAATCTTTGTGTAGTTCACTGTATATTTTTCTGCATTTGACCCAGACTATAGGTATTTGAGGAATTTGCCTCACTCGTCTCTGAAAAAGAGAAAAAAAAACAAGGCAAGAGGTTAATCCTCTGTGGAGTCAAGGAAACAGGAGGGATTTTCTGCATGTGGGTCAGAACCGAACTCCTAGATTAGGGAGAAGAGGGGTTACATGGCAATTCTGTGTGTGTGTGTGTGTGGGTGCGGTGTGTGTGTGTGGGGGGGGGGGGCACCCACTGTGTGTGAAATGTGGCATTTTGCACACACAGGCCCTTACTAAGTCTGACTGCTGGCACTCAGCAGTCAGTGGGAATTCCACTTGCCCTCGGTTACATAACTGAGTCATTGAATTACCATCCAACCCAACACAAAGCTTTGAGTATTTGACTGGAATCGAAATGTATACCCACGCATAGATGGAGAGAATGTCCGCTACATTGGAGACAGATGGACGGAGAAGGGGATCTGACAGGATCTTACTCATGGCTCAGGGTGTGGAGGAGGAGGCCTGCAAACATCTGGCTGAACTCCAGCCAACTGGGAATTGGCCAACGGAGCTTATTCTTTACATGTAAACTCAAACGTTTTGTGTTCCTGGGCGAAGGCCAGAGGACACATTCACCTTATTGTTGACTTTCAATTGCTAATCCCAGTGTACATAAATCACATGCTGGAGCCGTCCTGCAGCAAGGAGCTCGGCTATTAAAAGCAGAGAGAATGGCTGACCCTGCTGCTGATTGTGTTTCCAACACAGTTGTTTCCTCACATAACCTCCCCACCCCCCACTCCCCACACCGTGCATGTGCTCATCCTCTACAGGGCTGATCACAAGCTCAATTGAATCCTTGATTTTCAACTGGTGAATGATGAGACGTACACATGGAGGCCCTCAGAAGAAGACCATGTTTATTGCACAAGCCCCAAACAAAAAAAAAATCAAGTGAGCTCTTATCTGTCCACCCTCTGTTTTTTTAAAATTTATTATTGGGTTGCACAACTCTCATCTCCTCCCACAGTGGTTATCAGATTGTCCCCTTAACCTTACATAAGAACAAGATCCCCACTCCCCACACCGTGCATGTGCTCATCCTCTACAGGGCTGATCACAAGCTCAACTGAATCCTTGATTTTCAGCTGGTGAATGATGAGACGTACACATGGAGGCCCTCAGAAGAAGACCATGTTTATTGCACAAGCCCCAAACAAAAAAAAAATCAAGTGAGCTCTTATCTGTCCACCCTCTGTTTTTTTAAAATTTATTATTGGGTTGCACAACTCTCATCTCCTCCCACAGTGGTTATCAGATTGTCCCCTTAACCTTACATAAGAACAAGATCCAATCAATCACCGCTTGTCCTCTAGTCTTCACTCTATAAAACGATCCCCACCCTTTATTTGCATTGCTTTTTGTTAATATTCAAAACCTTTCTCGGTTATCGCAGCTTCGCCGTAACTACTGATAATCATCTCAATTTTATTTATTGAACCAAACCAGCACTGCATATAAGTAGGGGTGTGTTTGAACAGACGGAATCATGTTTTATTTTGCATGTGACAGCACTATTTGTGTTCTCTGAAAAGTCTACTTCTGAAAAGTCTATTAATTATTTAGAAAAATCATGTGTAAATGATCACCACTGCTTTCTTTCCTGGGGTGGATGGGTGGGTGCCATACCAGCTTTATTGGAACAACAGCTGTGATGGAAATGAGAGCAAAACCATAGTTAATGTAGAGGGTTGAAATGTTCGAGAAAAACGGACACCCCTGTTTTTCATTTATTTATTTATATTTTTTATTTGTTTGAAAAGTCAACCATGTTGTTTTTTTTTTACAGAGCAACTGAGGGATTTGTTGTGTGAGAAAAGACCATTTGACTGGAATAACTCTCTCTCGCTCTCTCTCTCTCTGGCCCAGTTTCTGGTTCTGGACTCTGGTGCACGTGTTAAAAGGATCAGAATCTGGTGATTTACCTGTAAAAATCCAAAAGTCACCAGCTGGCCTGCAATTTGTCAGAATCTGGGCCAGTCAAAGATCCCCTTGCGTCCGCCCCTGCCCCCCCCGAAGCGTCCTGGCTCTCTGTGCCAACGCACTGACGCACTGCGCAGAGTCTGGTTTGCAGGCGAATGAGACCAGAGAAGAAGAGGTGGATGCATGTGTGTACGAGCTGCTGAAGCGAGGGGGCATCGCCGGCTGATTGCATCAGGGTAAGTCTATGTTTCTCATGTGTTAAAGGTGGCGGGTTAGACGGCCAGAGTGTGCCAGATGCATTGAGCTGGGGGTGGGTATGGTGTGGGGTGAGTGCACAGTGTTGTGCTCAGCTGGTGAAACCATGACAAGGTCAGATGTCCATAAAGTCACAGTGCGCTGACTCATCCAGCTGATCTGTGACTCATACTTAACAGTAGCAGGTATAGAATACATGTCGCTCATGCTACTGTAATGTTCCCTCTCACTGACACATCTCTGTCAGTAAGCCAGCGTGTTGTGTTGTGATAGCTGCAGAGGATGTCGAAAGGTGACCTCGACTTTGGTCTTTGTTGCAGGGCCAAAGGTCGCGGCTTGTTGCTCAGTCTGTGTCGCGGCGTCGCAGCAGGTGACAGTGTGAGAATACAGATCTTCCGCACACACTCACGCTCCCACACTGCTCCGCAGGGGCCCGCATGAAAGGGCTCCGACAACAGACTCCACTCGGTAGACACACACTCACACAGTATGTGAAACTCCCCCCTGCACACAGTGTTGGTCGAGTGTGTTTGATAAGTCTTGAGGTTGCTTGTTATGCGCTGTGCGCCTGATGTCTGTTTTCACCTCCAGTGAGAAGTGCGAATCAAACAGGACAAAACACTTGAAATAAACTATTCAGATAAAAAAAAAAAATAAGAGAGGTGACCTTATGAATTTCTCTTATTTCATTTCTTGGAGAGGTTGTTGTTGTGGCCTTGTTGTTGGCTTTCGCCGCTGCCTTAATCTCAGCCCATGCTGCACTGTCCCGCCTCTCTCAAACTCCTGATCTCCCCTCGGGCCCTTGTGTCCTGAGAAAACAAGACGACTATAATTAGAGAGCTGAATCTGAAAACCAGGGCAGAGCCAGCGGCGTGCAGTGATGTGAAACCAGGTGACCAAGTCTGGACCATCAAAAGCGGCATTGTGTTTATAACTGGACCACGTGCGTATGTATTTGGAAAATTCATGCTGTGTGTGTGTGTGTGTGTGTGTGTGTGTGTGTGTGTGTGTGTGTGTGTGTGTGTGTGTGTGTGTGTGTGTGTCAAAGAGCCAAGCCCACACGCCAAGACTGAGACTAGGTTTGGAAACTTAAAGGATCAAATCATGACCGTTACAATAATAAAAAAACACACACACACACACTACAACAACATGGAATAGGTTTTTGAAAGTATTTGTAATGAGTCTAGCTGCAGATGTACCCGACCTTTGTTGTCATGGAAAAAAACATTAAATAAACAAGTTGCTGTTGTTGACCGAGGTTTGTTTAAGTTCATTGCTACCAGAGGTCACTCGACGACAAAACGGAGCTTCAGGGTCATTTTTTCCTGGACTGAACGGGGAAGAAAGAGCCACGCTGTTCTACTGCCGTACTCCAAGTCACACAAGCTAACTATTTTGGAGAAATACAAATTCATGCATTGTTGTTATGCTAAATGCTTAATGTGTTATTCAGATTCTGGCTTGTGGCATATTTTATACCAGGTGCATGAAGCAGACACAGCTCTGGGATCCAGTAACAGCCTCTGACGTCACTGTAACCAAAGAAATCATGATGGCATCGCAAAATCTTTCAGAAACGAGACCTTGACCTTGTGTACGTGCTGCGCTTAATTATTTTCTACATTTGTAGCAGCCGAGATAAGATGGAGGGATGGGCCAGCAGGAGACGCGATAAGGACGAACTTTTAAACCGAGTGACAAAGTGACAACAGTCTGAGAAGAAGAGTAGATAGATACTTCTGAGATTGTCAGCAGGGAATTCAGATTTCCTGAATTGATTTGAAAGGTGACGCTACAGATACGTGGGAACACACTGCACATGCACGGAGAACACATGTGACTGCATGCAAACACACGTTCATTCAAGTAAAGCCAGTACCACACATTCGCACTTCAGCTGTGGCGGAATCAGCTGACACGCACAACATCCCCCTCCACCCCTCACGTGCCTCCATGCTGGTGCAGACTGTACCATGTCAACCATTAACAGCAGTGTAACAACCGGTAAAATTAAACCAAATTTACAACTGAATGCTCAACCAAATACTCAATAAACCTAAATTTAACATATGACAGTCCGTGCAGTGAGCTGAATATTGTGGGTCAAGGTAAAAGTGGTTGTATAAATGAACGTGGTTTGAATCATCATCATTCAAAGATAGTCACACGAATATAGATTAGAGGAGGTGAAATGAATTGACGTGCCATTTAATGATGAAATACACGTGTGATGTCATGGTCTGGGGTGGAGGTGAAACAGGTTCCTAGTTTGACCTCCGGGTTCAGACCCTCTCATCAGGACAACTCTGCTGCTGCAGCGTGTTAAATTAAAGCATCACCACACTGGAGTGTAGAAATGGGAGGAATGCATGCAGACACACAATTCTCTTCCTCATCACAGAAAATGGGCCGTTACATCTGTATCATCCAGAAATCTTATGAGCACGACTGATGTGAACACTTACTATCTACTTCAGTTTCTCACGATAAACATGTCAGCAATGAGCTAATAAATCTGACACCCTTTTGGCAAGGTTGCTATTTTTTTTATTTTTGGGGGATTTATACCAAAATGGGTGAATCCTATAACTGAACATGTCAAATATGGCTCTTGTCCCTCAAAGTGGATTTAGAGGAATTCATCGTCACATTAGTGGCTCGAACCATCGTGACAGGGATTTCATTGTAGTTCCTGACCTGCAGACCACTCGGAATCTGTTGGGATTTCAGAAAGGTGCTCTGAAAGTAAAGATGAGGGGGCATGTAATGCTTGCTGACCTCCCTGAGGACTTTTTCCATTGTTTGCCTGTCTTCGTCCCTCCAGTCCAAACCTTAATCCTCAGAAACGGAGACAGCTCCCAAAAGTTCCTAATCTCAAATGGGATTTACTTCACCCATTCTGTGTCTCCCGAACCATTTAGGGGTTGAAGAGGCCATCCATTGGAATTCCTTTTTCCACCACTCTCCTCTTAAATCTCAGTATGTGGTCAGAGAGCCACTTCCAGCCCATACACGCCATGCCCTCCACCTCTCCCCGCTCGACTCTACACGACAGAAGATATGTTTATTTGCTCATAAACGTGTGTGCTAAAAATGGAATAACTGGGAACTGTCTGTGGTCAGCAGGAAGTGAAGGAGTTGACGAGGCAGGATTTCTGGCTGACGAGAAAAATGTAAGACAAAGCAGGCAACTGGATGTTGCTATAGGTCCTTCCCAGCATAAGTGCTACAGTTGCAGACTATAAATGGTATGAATGGAAATGGATATGGTTTGTCTTCCACAGAGATCAGATAGCAACTGTTGGGCTTTGCCATAATATGCAGCTGACATATTCTACTGAATCAAATAACGGTTTGTTTCTTCACACCGGCACAGAGACACAGCGGCCCCTCATTCCAGCCCCCGCTTGTTGGGTTTGGATTTGGGTTAGCGAGGAAGCAGACAGACCAGAGCGCCCTCACAGATGGTTTGTGTCCCAAACCATAGCAAGCTTTTTATAAATTGGTGAGAGACAGGGTGTGGGTGACTGTTTGCCCACCAAGACTTTATGAGCAAACAGCGGAGACCGACACTTGTGCGTCCAGACTCGGTGCACAACAGCAACGCCTCGGCACGGGCAGCTCAGGCGGGCTCGTGTGTCATGATGAAATTATTCGTTGGTGTCAGTTCTCGCAGACACTTACGAAAACAAGCGGTGCTCCAAAAGCAGCAGAAGGGAGGGGTGTAATGTGATTCTCCTTTTTTTCAATCAGATTCTGATCTAATGTCAAGAATTTAGTAATTTAAAAAGAATCCTTACTTTCTGTTCAGCTTTCGTACAGTTGCATGAATACTGTCCCTGTCTGTAGTCATTTGGTTTGGCCTTGACTAAACGCCTGACTCTGTTCAACACTATAAGCACTGAACTTAAGCATGAATTCACTTCCTGCATTATTAAGAGACACTGATTCAATGTGAATAATTCGTACATTACATGATTCATTGTAATGCGCTTTGATACATCATTTTTTCCATTTCTACCAAAGATCTATTCAAGACGTTGGGGAATAGAAACAAACAAACAAAATAAGGGAAGACTGTGAAGTTATTCCGGCTTTGCCATTTAAGAAGTGGAATGTGTCATTGTTAATCCCAGAGAGACAATAAAAAGGCTGCTTATAAACCTCTTTACCAGTTGGCAGACTCTTAAAATAATGGGTTGCAGATGACATTTTAGTGTCAGCCCACATTAAAATACTAAAAAATTTCCCCGCCTCTTCACGTAAGCAGCTGGCGATTCCTTCAGCCATAACAGGAAATAACGCAGTTAGTATCATTTCACTGCAGTCACTGTATTTCCCACGTGTCTGGCAGTTCATTGAGCACACCAAGTTACAAATAACACAGTCCTATGTACCAGACTGAATATGTAAGTAAATAAGTAAATAAGTAAATAAGTAAATAAATAAAATATGAATTCATGGCTGTTTTCATGTTTAATATATGTTATGACTATAGATTTATTGTCATTTAAGAAGCCCTCCAAAACACTATTCTCTTAAATAACATTATACAATTCATCAGCATCCAAAACTACACCCTCTAAAATTATCTTTGAAAAAAAGGATCAATATAGCCAGCAACTACATATGCTTTTATTTTGAAAGCTAAGGACGGAAGCAGCGTTTGACTGTGTGGGTGAGTGTGTTTAAAGTGTGCCACTGAATAAAGCAGTTGTTTTATGCTAATGACCGAGCCTCTCTGTTTATTCCGTAGCTCACTGCGCTTCCCTGTACATTAGGAATAGCTTTGTTTTTAAAACACACTGTCCCGGCATGTGCTTTTTAATTTGTGTTGTTGTTAGTAGTATGCGGCTGCGGACTGCAGTACCTGGGCGTGTCGACGCAAACAGGGGCGTGTCGATGCAATAGGTGTGTGTATTGTATCGACACGCCCCCTGGCTACAGCCTCTGGCACTGGCCGGTGGCATTTTTCAGCCAGGGTGTTTCATTTCAAGTTTTTTTCATCTACAAGTGTGAGATGTGATAAGAAAAAACAGTAAGTACAATATCAAACACAGTGCCAATGTTAATAATGTACAACTTGGTCAGGAACTGTCTGCGAGCACACCTGGGGACTGGGTATATCTGTTCTCTAAACCTGGTTTAAACCTAAACCTCAGCAAACCTGGAACTAGACTCAGACTGTTTCCTTCAACAGTGGGTAGAGTGACTGTTTCTGGGTGTAGACTCTTCATTCATTAAGAAACTTTGACCTTTGTGACTGTAACAACTATGTTTTTGACTGTAAGTTTGAACAACGACTTCAACCAAACAAAAGGTACAATACAAAAGCTTGTGGACAAACTAGTCATTATACAGATGTGGTGTGTTCATGGCAGTGTCTGGTAATAATAATCAGAATTAACAGTATGATGCCATTACTAGTTTTAAAGTGCTGCACTAGAGTAATAATGTTTTTGAAAGAACGGGTTAATATTACACGGGAGTCACATTTCCCAAGTTACCTTTTGATGCTCACATTGCTGGCTACGCTACAAGAGCCTAGCTTAGATTTATCTACTTTTAGGATCATTTAGAATAGAAACATTTATATGTATGCTGTATGTCATTTACCGAACAGTAAAATAACCCCCTCTGAATCTTACTACCTGAGTTTACACAGCAAAGGGCTGAGCTAATTCTGTTTTTCCAATAAACTAAAAAAAATATAAAAAATATTTGTGGATAAATATATATATATATCTAACTTGCTTAGTCCATCGTGATAATATAGCTATATGCAACAAATGTATGTGTTTTACGTTTATTTGAAAAAAATAAACTGTCTCAATACTCTTACGACGTTTTAAAAAGCGCGTGGGGGCGTGTCGATGCAATGGACACGCCCCTGTTTGCATCGACACGCCCACATATGCAACCGCAGCCGGGTACTGTTGGCGGCAACATGTGTTTTGTGTGCAGTCCGCAGTCAGACCCTTCTCCCTCCTCGCGCTCAGCGCCGGAACCCGGAGGACACAGATTCCGTCAGACACGAGGAGCCTTCACTCACAGTCACCTATCGATCAGGTCAGACTCATCTCTCTGTCCCTGCTTTAACCTAAAACCAGTTGACCAACTCCTCGTGGCGAGTCCGAGCTACTACCACTGCACTACTCTTTGTTTACCTCCATTCACAGTCTCCATTCTACCGCCTCACGCCACGTTTCGCTCCTCTCGTGCCGGTTTGTTATGGCTCAGCTTGGTCGCTGTTTCCGATTTAGTCTCGGGTGTGTTGATCGGCATCCGATAACAGTAACGAGTAATCGAACTTTACGTTTAAGTGACTCGGTCAGTGACAGTCGCGCGCTGTTTTGAAAGTAAAAGCGCCAAGAGAGTTGGCGCTTTCAACGTTGGCGCTATTAACGTAAAAAAAAAAAAAAAACAGTCAATCGATTTACGGATCAGAGTCGCTCCGATGTGTCTCAAATAACTGATTAATGACTACATCCGGATACGATTAATACAGTTTAATCCCACTGTCAAACGCCTCTTCCTATTTCACGTTCCTCATATTTAGTTCAAATTGCGTTACCTACATTCACGTCCATTAAAAAAAAAATCACGAAAAAAACAAACAAAATGAAAACGTTCGCTTTATTTTTGTTAGCTATTAGAGAAAAGCAGCAAAGCCTGGCGCGTGTGGGGCGGAAATAGCACCATGTGGTTGTGACTATATATACAGTCTATAAGGCTTGATCATCACGGCTCAAACTAAACGTTCCTCTTCCTCTTCTGCTAAATCCTCTGATTAAGGTCTATATGTCAAACTCTTCTTTTTATACGTTTAAAGAAATAGTTTCTTTAATGATAAATCATGGGATGGTGGGGGGAAGCGGGGGGGCTGCCTTTGATGGGAAACACGTGCTTACAGCAATAATGAAATCTACACTGGGAGCACATGATTAGTTTTGTATTATCAGTGGGACTCGCAGACTTTCCTGCTGTGGTGTGGGCCACGTTACTCTAAACCACCTCTGAACATAGTCATACCATGACACCTCAGGGTATTCTGAGTGTCTGTGTGTTTCCACGGTGACACACGTGCCACTGTCCTGACCCTGAGGCACAGAGAGGAGCACACACCACAGGCGTCTGCTGTCATGGTGTGTGGTGCTGAATTGATTTGCAGAGCTGATCACTGATCAAAGCAGGAAATACATGACTTCTTTGGTTCCCATGTTGAGCCAAACCCTAATCTAAAGATAAGATTAAGCCAAATGACTTGTTCAAGGAAATTAATCAGGCCTTAGACCTGCAGTCACTAACTGGCTTTCTGCCCGATGGGAAGTTACATTGTTCTGTTACGCGTTACTACAGTGCAAAGATATTCGATGTGTCGTTCTGTCTCAGTCATTTGAATAAAACAACAACTTTACTCATTGTCACACAAACGCACACAACCAGTCATCTGCACCTCTTTGCATAGCCGCTGCTAAACTATCCTGAACTAAACTATCAAAATAAAAGCATCGTAACGACACACACAGCAGATAGAAACTGGACTTTAACATTCAACTTGTAACGCATGACTATCATGACAGAAGGTCGATTAGTACATGCATCATTGGAAACACAACCGGACATAAGACCTCGGAGGGAGGTGGGGACAGAGCAGGAGCAAGCGCCTCCCTCAAGAAGTGGGAAAATACCTATTGGGATTTTTTTTAATTGATTGCATTGATTGCGTTTGTTGTGAGACAATGGATTAGATAGAGCTCAGTAATTATCTGAACAACAGCATGTGGAGCAAAGTTCATGGGAGAACATAAGAAAAGAAAATCAGTGATCAACTGTGGTAAACAGTCTGAACTGATGCCCTGCTGTTTGACATGATTTGAAATATATATTTTCATCTTGACCCTGTGAGAGGAAATAATAAATCCCAGTGGCTCTTTTTCCATTGGAGTTGGACGTCCCCAAGAAGCTGGACCGTAAAAGAGTCAGGCTAATGGCAAACTAAAGTTTTGTACCACTTCACAGACTGCAAAGTGCCTGCATGTGTTTGTGTGTGTTTGAGTGAGGGGGAGCGTGGTGGGCACCGTGTCAGCACCAGACAACTCGTGCCAGCTGGCCTGTCAGGTGACAGGTTCAGTTGAGACAGGGACACGATACCAGAATCTGGGACACGACTCAGCATCGGGGTTTTAAACTGCGTTGTTGCGGTGTCTATAAGACCACTGGTTGTGGTTAACTTTGACTTGACTCAGGAGTCCTGTGTGTGTGTGTGTGTGTGTGTGTGTGTGTGTGTGTGTGTGTGTTTGAGGAGGGAAAGGGTTAGGAATTGTCAAGGCCGTATAAATTTCTCAGTGTCGGCTGAACACTTCCAGCTACTTTGGGATTTAGGTTAAGCTCGGAAAAGACTAGCATTCGTAATGTTCCACTCATTTTACACACAAGATTAACAGAAACTGTTGTGTAAAAATCCTCTATTTGTTTTTTTGGTTTTCTTTTTAACTTTTTTTTGGGCACACATCACAAGGCACGGGTGTCACTGAGGCCATGTGTCATGTGTTTTCACTGAGGAAACACACACCCACTCATATTTCAAGGAGGTGAAGTTATTTAGAATCTAAAAATACTATCACGTAAAAGCGGATCACGACAAATCCAAACGTTACACATACCCCGAAGTGTCATGAAACGACTTTGTTCACTCGGTAGATTAGAGTGACAGAAAATGTGACCCACATCACAGCAGTAAAATCAGTGAGTCATAGTAAAGACGTTTGGCCGAGTCATCTCTTAACACCTTAAAGGACCACTCCCGCCATTTTTCTACTCTATCCCTTGGCGTCTACTACAATCTAAAACATTCACCACCCGCACACATTCCGAGAAGCATGGAAGCATGATCCATCCTTTGTCAGGTCCACACCTTGTACACTCGGTCTCGTGATACATTTCTGTTGAAGCAGACACATGTTTGTTGTTTAAGATACAGCCTCCTATCTGTTGGACGTTGTGCTATCTCACAGGCCATATACAGACCCCTCTTATAGACAGTGGTCTCTCAGACTTGGACTCTGTGCTCAGTCCATGTGGTATGGTATAGATACATGTTACCTAATGGGCTATAGTGTGTGCGTGGTCCCTTTCATATAGAGCAGCCTCTGTCCTTACTAAGGTAATACTCATGACCGGCTAGAACAACCAATGGCTTCATCATACCTGTGAGCGAAAAATAAACCCGACGTCAACATTAGTCAGATTAGCTTATGTTATGTCATATTAACATGTGATAACTTTCAACTTGTTTAAAAAACGCTTTAAACAATTTGAAATTTGTACCCGATTCATTTCAGTGCACCATGTGTAGCGTTTCTCTCGTGTCTACCAGGCGCACCGATAACATTCCTTTACACTGAAAATATTTTCGTAGCAGATTTCCCTTTTTATTTTCGTCCACGCTGACTCGATGGCAGTCTCCCTCCTCTCGTCCCTGTGGAAACCATTGGCAGGAGAGTGTATGACGTTACCCACACATGTGCTCGTGCACGAAAACAAACGGGTATTCAAACACTCCACACAGTCCCTTTTGAAACTTTCTTCAGCTTATTGCAACGGACAACAATCCATTAGTGCTTTTCCTTAAGCGGTGTTGTTTTTTAGAAGTCTTAACCCATGTTCTGACTGTCTTTACTTTGCCTTGTGTTGTTTAGTTTGATTTGATGCCAAATTGGTCTGTGTGTGTGTGTATGTCGAGGCAAAGTTTGTAGAAGGTGTCACGCAGCTATCTGAGCATATGTCTTCCATCGGGACAGGATGCTGGGAAGGACGAAAGCAACAGCATAAACAGTGTTGGATAAATTGAGTGTCAAGATGAAAGCAGAGGAAAAATAAAAAAAGTTCGGAATGGAAAAGTCGAGGTCGATAAAGGGGGAAAAATAAAGGGAAAAACGAAGGCACTGACAAAAGGCTCCGAGGAGAAGCAGTGGATGCGATGAGGTGAGAAATTAGTAGGAAACAGGGTGAAATGGAAGGAACAATGGAAAAATACCTGATCACAGATGGTGATTATGAAGTCAACGAAAGAAATCTGGGCATTGTCGTTTTTATGCTGCGACGTAGATGTAGAGTTGGTGGACACAGTGTGTGTTGATGTTAAAGAGGGAGGGATGGATGCCAGCATGCAAAGAGGGGCAGGTCCAATCTCTGCAGATGTAAAACGAAGCAGGCAGATGTTGTTCAGCCTTTGTGTTAGTTGCTTCTGACCAGAAAACAGAAGATTTGTGTCTTTTTTTTTTACATTGATTGGACTCTGCTGTAAGTAAGTACAAGAAAAGTTACTTTTGACTTGTCCTGTGTATTTACTACTGTGAGTGTTGCCTTTTTATTCTTATTTATTTATTTATTTTAAAACGTTTATGCAACTTAACTACCACTTTACCAAAGTGGCGAGATCCGTTAGAGTTACATGTCTAAGTCTGCTCACCACTTGTGGCTGTGTTTTCGCTGTTTGACTGTTAAGATGGAGAAAAACACTTTCTGGGTCCGCGTGGTAAAATGTGAGGTTTTCTGCTAACGGCGCTGGAATGCGGCCACCAAGTGTGACTGTTTTTAGCCGCCGAATTTGTTGACTGTTTTTGTGTCCGTTCAAATTGCCAGTGTGCAGCCCATTATTAGGTTGCCGTGTTTGTGCAAACATCAAAGTGCTGGCTGCTGACAAGAACTAGAAACATGCATTTCCTGTTGAAAATGCGGTATAAATGCAATAAGATGCATTTATTGACAACGCTGAGTCGGCACAAAGCTTCCCTGTAAATGCATCAAACGCTAAATGATCTGGAAAGACGACCTGAAGAGGAGTGAATGTTTTTGTGTTATGCTGTGTTGTGTGTGATGTGTGTGGTGTCATCAAGGCCATCAAAGGAGAGCAGATATTTAAAGTGTTGAAAACATGTGTGTTATCTGTAGGTTTCAGACGCGTCGCTGCCCCGATCCAGCTCTGACAGAACGCGTGGCTCACGAGCAACAAACATGACGGCGATCAACGCACCTCGCGACAAGTAAGAAAAACTCTGTTTTGTTTTGGGTTTTTTTTAAGTATAGTTCGAAACCTGTTTATGTCGATATCTTTGATTTTCCTGTTTCACTTTGTGTGAATATGTTTTGGATGAGACCCAACCAAGAAGTTGTTTTGTTGATGAAGATAGATTAATTTCCTGGAATGATGTGTTGTCATGTGAACTGGTCTCTTTTTCCAGATACAACGCAGTATGGATCATTTTCTTCATCCTGGGCTTGGGAACACTCCTCCCATGGAATTTCTTCATGACAGCAACAATGGTAAGAAAATAAACATTTAAGGTGAATTGTGATTCTCTGGAAGACCGCAAATTTGCATAATCTGCCTAATCTGTAAAGGAAGGATTTTCACACCAGCTTTAAACGTTTCCTCGAAACAGACGTTTTGCTCTGTTTAATCTGCACTGCTGAAACGAATGCAGGCGAGTTAATTTAATCCTACACTCATGATGCCTAGTTGTCATTTAAACTAGTTTAGAGAGACGTGGATACCACATGGTTAAGTACGGTAAAAGCTATGATGCACTGATATGCATTGGGGAAATAAAAGTTCAAAGTTACTGATAAATTGATAAATCATTGATCACCGTGTCTCTGGCTGCTGGGACTGGTACTTGGTGAGATCCTTATGTACATCTCTGTGTCGTTCCTCCCCAGTACTTCACCAGCAGACTGAAGGACCCACCCAGTGATCTCCCGTCCAATAAGTCGGCTAATGTGACTTTGGAGGACGCAGATACCCGCAATGTGCTGGAGTCAAAGTTTAACAACGTGATGACTCTGTGCGCCATGGTGCCTCTGCTCATTTTCACCTGCCTCAACTCCTTCCTACACCAGAGGTATGTACCCTGCTGCATCCTAACATCTCCATACGTTTGACACCTTCTGGCTTGTGGCAGATCAGATTTGACAGAAAATAAAATTGGTTATACAAGACACTTGAGGATGAAGTGTCAGAAGAGGATGAAGTGTCAGAAGAGTCAAGATTGTAGCTCTTTATTTTTCTGCTCTTTCTGCCGACCGCCCCGTTAGGGTTAGGGTTAGGGTTAGGGTTCCCCCATGTGGGCCTTTGTGCCTCTGGCGTGTTTGCTTTAATTAGAGTGGGATTGAGAGTGATCGGAGGTGATCCCCGACCACTGCTGACTCTTCCCCTGCACAAACACACTCAGGAATGCTATTCATGTCCCCCCCCAACTTCTTCTTTACCACTCCCCGCTTCTGCTTCAAGCGTTCTTCTGTTGTCCGTCTCTTTAACCGTATACGTTCTGCTATCATCATTTCTAGTTTCAGCTTTAGCTTGAGCCTGTTTCCTGTTTTTTTTTTGTGTCCTTCCTCGATAAGCTCATTTCATTTCGAATGACCCTCTGTTTCTCATGAGCTAGGGCCTTTTTTTTGTGACACAACATTCTTCTTCCACTTTCTGTCCGAAAAGCTTCTCAAACGTCTCAGAATAAAAACATCGAGTCCGACAACTCACATCCTCTTTTTTTTTTTTTTAAGGGAGATTGTTTTGCTCTCGGTTCAAAAATTTCTTTTTCTATATGTGTAGATTGTTTGTTGGATATTTACGTCAAATTTTAATTTTAATACCTTATACCTTTAAAAAGGGGATACTACCTAAATTTGTCTAATCAGTCGTGGTGGGTCTTAAATCTCCTTTGTGTTGTTTTCCCCTCTGTTTGTCTCAGGATTCCGCAGAAGCTGCGGATTTCCGGCAGTCTGGCGGTCATTCTGGTGGTTTTCCTGCTGACGGCCATAATCGTCAAGGTGGACATGGACCCACTCCCCTTCTTCACCATCACCATGATCAAAATCGTCTGCATCAACTGTGAGATTTTAGATACACAAGTAGTTGTTGATGTATGATCTTTCATTTCCGCCTGCAGATAGGAGTCGATTGAGAGAGAGAGAGACTATATGTCTGATGTTATTTAAAATTAAGGCTGTGGTACATAACAGGTTTCTCAGCTTTGTCGAACTCATCCTTTATTTGTCGTGAATGTAAAAAAAAACCACACACAAATATTTAAAGGTACGTCAGGAGCAGTTGCAGTACAGTTGAACTGGATTTAATTCATCTGCTTTTGCCCGATTTCCTTCTGGAATTCCTGTAAATGATTGGTTCCATGTGTTCTCTTCCTCTCTGATCAAAGTCATATGCATCTGCTTTGCTGAGAAACCCCCTCTCAGCGTCACGCACGCTGAGCTTCACAACACAGTCTGTAATCTCACTGTGTTTGCTTGTGTTTGGTGTCGCCATGAGCTGCGGGGATAAGCTCACCCCCCCCCAAATATTCCCTGTTGGGCCATTCCTGAAGAATGCCCAACATGTTTCATTTCGAGGGCAGGGCGCTGCGACCTTGAGTCTGTGACATCAACATTAGAACATTCCTCTCTGTGGACGCATCTTACTTGATTTATATAGCTGCTTTCTGCAGAAAGGATAACCGTACTGTTGTGTTGTTGGTTTGTGTGAAGACGGTCATAAAATAACAAGTGTAAAACATTCATTTATTCCGTGTCGTTTTTCTGTCTTCCTGTTTGTCACGAGTTCAACTTTACAAGGTTTTTCTTTTATTTGTTTCGTGATGCTGTAGGACGGCATGCTCACTCCTAAACACATCTGTCTTGCAGCATTCGGAGCGATCCTTCAGGGCAGTCTGTTTGGGCTGGCGGGGATATTGCCCGCCTCCTACACCACTCCCATAATGAGCGGACAGGGACTGGCCGGCACCTTTGCTGCTTTCTCCATGATCTGCGCACTGGCGTGTACGTCCCACCCGCAAATCATTACCTGTATTAACACGTGCACGACACAATACCAGACCTAAAAGTACAAGTGACAAAACTACTGCATGTTCCATGTATAAAAACGGTATTTTCCATGAGGGAAATAAACACATCGTGTGTAAAATCAACACATCTGTCTTTGTTTTGCAGCTGGATCGGCCCTGCAGGACAGTGCTTTTGGTTACTTCATCACGGCCTGCGTTGTTATTCTTCTGGCCATAATGGCCTACCTCACTCTGCCAAGGATGGTAAAGCCATGCAATTCGCTAAAAATAATCTTTGTTTTCAAGTTTTTAGGTTTTTGTAACACATATTTGTTTTGTAACCACGTTCAAATATGATCACATTTCATTCTCATTAACTTGGCGCCGTTTGTGACACCACTGTTAAGGTTAGGATTATGCTGAGCATATAGTCTTTAAGGAGATACTTTAGTGGTTGTGTGTTAGAGAACAGGCTTTCCTCCTTTACCTTGGTTTTACTGCTTCAGTACACTTGACTCATGCGCCACGTTTTTGTTGACAGGAGTTTTTCCAGTACTACATTGACAGTAATGGAGCCAGACCCTCTGGTGATGAGGAGAACAAGATGGATTTGCTTAAGCAAGGTAGATGCAGTCTTCCCACTGGCTTGTTCAAATACAAGCAAATGAGTTCGTTTTCAAGATGAATGATTGTGGAAGTTAAAGCAGTGGCCTGATGTTTCTGTGGGCTGATCGCTGCATTTAAAGGAAGAGAAGAAAACTATTAGGTTCCACTTGCACTTCACAAAATGATTTGATGTCTTTGACTTAGAAATGAACTTTGCTTCCTTTTTACTTATTGACATAGAAGAACCACATTTTTTTTCATGTGTTGGTGATCTAACAAGGAAAATGTCATGTCCAAGGCTATAACATCTGACACAATGTTGTAAATACACGCACAATATTTGTGTATAAGATACTATGGCAGCACAACGTTAAAGAGCTGTTTGTTTTCCTCTCAGAAAGTTCAGCAGAGAAGCAGCCGGTGGTGAGTCGGAGGGAGGAAGAACACAGCGCGTCTGTGTTCAGCATCTTCAAACAGGTGAAACCATGATGTCATCCTATTGTAACAATGTGATTTTGAAAGGGAGGCTTTATATTGATTATGTTCTCCTGTGCTCTCATCAGATCTGGGTGATGGCTCTGTCTGTGTGCTTCATCTTCACCGTCACCATCGGAGTATTCCCAGCTGTGACTGTCGATGCCCAGTCCACTGTAGCAGATAAAGGCGCCTGGAGTGAGTTTTTTTATTTATTTATTTTTTGGCTGCACAAATGTTTTTGTTTGTTTATCTCCAATCTCATTAGGGAATTAGACATTGTTGTTGTTTCCCAGTGAGATGATTGTAGACCGGAAAACTTTTTTAATCCCAACCTTAGAAAAATTGGGCACAAAAGCTAAAAAGTTATTACTTATTTCTCCAGTTGTTTGCGCTGACATGGTTCCAAACATTTAATCCATTAAACAGTTATTATTATTAAAAGTTATTATTATTATTATTAAGCAAGATAGATGCAAGGTAGTATTATTATTATTCTTTGATATTGATTATTTGAAGTGTTGTTTTCACTGGTACTGTTGGTTGTTTACAACTTGTTTTTCTTTATTTTCAGATACTTACTTCATCCCGGTGTCATGTTTCCTCCTCTTCAATGTGATGGACTGGGCTGGCAGGAGTCTGACGGCCCTCTGTATGTGGGTCAGTGAAACACAAACACAACAGTTTCTCCGACATGCGACATGCTTTCTCTCCTATAGTTTCCTTTATATCAATCAACAGGAAATACTGAACACACTCAGTGCAGTTAGCATTTAGTAAACCTACATGCAAGTACAGCCTGTTGATGTTGCAGTGTTTCTCTCTCTCTCTCTCTCTCTCCAGCCCGGTAGAGACAGTATGTGGCTTCCTGCCCTGGCGGTTCTGCGTGTCATCTTCATCCCTCTCTTCATGCTGTGTAACGTCCAGCCTCGTTACTACCTCCCTGTCTTGTTTGGCCATGACGCCTGGTACATCATCTTCATGATCGTCTTCTCCTTTTCCAACGGATACCTGGCCAGCCTCTGCATGTGCTACGGACCCAAGTAAATAACACACACGCACAAATTTTACCTACTAAATTCACTATTCTGTGTTTTTTTTTAAAAATTGTGGCGCTGGACCCTTGTTCTTAATAAATGTTGTACCTCTGTTTCTGTACAGGAAGGTGCCGCAGCATATGGCAGAGACGGCAGGGGCCATCATGGCCTTCTTCTTGTCCCTCGGCTTGGCGCTGGGCGCTGCAGTCTCCTTTGCTTTCCGTGCCATGATCTAAAACCTGCAGTAGAACCTTCAGCAGATGTAGAGTACAGCACCCCGCCCTCCAACTATTTTGCCTGTCATGACCCTTTAAGGAGAACCTGTCAATAAGCGGACTCACTTCTGGGTGAGTTAAGGCAGCACAGCAGCCCAGAGAACTACAGATAGTTTTGTCATCGCGGCAAAAACGTAATATGAAATAATACTGAATTTTAATTATTTCCTCCAAAACTCAGCAGCTTCTCTTGTTTCTGGGAGGTTTTCTTTTCCAATTCCGCAGCACTGATCAAATCCACATTTGTCGGGGTGAAGAATAGTTGAAGTGGACTCATTGAAATAGAAAACTTTTGCCACATATCAGACAAATGCCAAACCATTAAGTGAACGAAGACACACTTGTATGCAGACTGAGAAAGCTCACGTACAAAAATGTATTTGCACAAAAATACATACATAAAAAAGATCAAATATTAGATTGTATTAATGAAGTTAAAGCATTTCTTTTTATATTCACCGTAAGTTATGATGGTGTGTAAATAGTCGTGACACATTCGTATACACGAGGCTCTTTGATGGAGGTACCGTATATGCTCGTCTCCATTAAACTACGTTGAACTCAGTTGTTACTGAACTGACTTCTTGCATGTCACACATTATACGTCTGCACTGTTCCAGCGTTTAACTCCAATTAAGCCAATTACAGAAACAAGTCGTACTCTGAAGGGCGGTTTTGACCCGCAACCTGTAAATCAGTATTAACTGGGGCCAGTGGTGTCTCTAGGCATCCATAACCAATCTGTAAATTCTCAGTGATTGTAAAGATGGACAAAAGTATCCTAAAGAAGAGGTTTAAAACAATCTCGGCCAATGGCTGTCTGGAGACCTTCCCTTTTGAATTTTTGTTGTTTTAGTGTGTTTTTGGAGTTTTGTCTTTCCTGTAGTGTTCGGGTTAGGG
Source organism: Trinectes maculatus (assembly GCA_016785345.1). Classification (NCBI taxonomy): domain Eukaryota; kingdom Metazoa; phylum Chordata; class Actinopteri; order Pleuronectiformes; family Achiridae; genus Trinectes; species Trinectes maculatus. Next base: position 309,939 of record JAFBJQ010040025.1, read on the forward strand.
TGAAAAGTTTTTAGGGTAAAACTTTTTGTTGTTTTATCTGAAAACGTCCTCTGTTACATCAGTTTGACTTTGTTTACCAACTGAAAACAGAGGTTATCTTTTTAGGCCACAGTCTTAGGGTTTCTTGTTATTGTGCCTTTCTGATAAAATACACATTTTATCTTTTTCTATCTTCATTTTACAGCAGAACAGAACAGCAGAGTCTTTTTTATTAAAGAGCACTGGGTTGATTCTGCGTGTATTAAGTTATGGATCATTTAAATGTACATCCACTCATTACTGCTGTTAAGCTCAGTGTTGAAATAAACTATTTCGTTTTTTAAAAAATCTGGCTCCTCCTGTTGGTCATGTTCCAAAATTGCACTGCTCTTAAAGTCAGTTGATGTGACAGTGTTTCAGGAGTTTCACTTGAGTGAAATGAAACATCTGGATTCAGCAGCAAAACAAGAAGACTGCACAAAATACCCACAAATGTGTAGTTTTGTACTGGTATATAAGACTACTGTAGGTACAAAGTACAGTTACCTCAAATTCCTGTACTTGTCACATTCCACCCCTGCTTACATTGTACAATACATGGAGGTACAGTATTAAACAGTTGCATCCCTCAGCTGATAACAGCTCATTTCCTCCCCGTGATGCTTCTGTGTGTGACCAAATAATTAATTGACTTTACTGTCCAGGACACAGGAAATTGCCTCCGTGTTTGTCCCATTCTTCACTGTGTGCAAAGGTCACTTGGTAAGGAATTCCTGGCTGTGATTCCCACATGGAATTCCATTAGCGTATAAACCTCTTTTGATCCAAGCTTCCACTCATGGTTCTGCACAGTTAATTGTTGTTATGTACAATATAAACATATCCATATTAACTTCCTCACCAATAGCCATCTATTACATCTTTAAAGGAGGGAGAGTTTTGCCCAAGCAAATTTAAACTACAACCCAAGAAAGGAGCCAAAAGTAGTTGTATTGACGATTTATTCTTTAGGGAAACATTTTATTCAAAAATAAATTACCAGAGAGCTTTAAAAGGCAGACACACATGCTCTCCAACCCACTCGACACAATCAGTATCCTCATCGGAATCCGTTTACGTTCACCCTCACATGTGAACCCTACAGCAGTAACTCATCTCTGTAACAGGCCAGACTGGCAAGTTGATTGAGAGAAGGAAAAAAAAACAGCCACTGTCAAGTCATGAACTAAAAAATTGATACAAATTTTATTTAAATACTTAAACCAACATACATGCCCGATTTGTAATATGTGAGCACAGAAAAAAAGAGACTGTACAGTATGAGAGTGGCGCTTGAGGTGAGAAATGATGTGGATGATTCGATGCGAAAGAGCTCGAGATGGATGTGATGCAGCTGTTAGTGTGTTTTAACTATAAGAAAGAGTTAGAAGGCAGGTTTGAAAATGTATGTTTCACCAAAAAGAATGATCCAATTTAGAAAAAAGTTAAAGGGTGTAAATTAATATTTAGGAAAAATACTGTGGAAAAAATACACCCGTACCTTAGCATAAGCCTGGATAAGCAGATAAAGGCTACAGCTTCAGATTCATCCTACAGATAATAAGAGTGGTATCATTCACCTCCAGGGCAGCACATAAATCCAGTTTACAAAAATGTGAGAACATTCCTTAAATAGGAGTATGAGCTGAAAAAGATCTAAAGCCTGCCTAAAATGAGAACTGAATGCAAGGCAGTGGAAGAGAAAATGGTTTGAGATGAATGCACAACTACAGCTGGGCATGAAAAGCTCCTAGCTAACTTCATGTTACAACACAGCACCATGCAAAAAGCCAAACACTGGCAGGTGTGTTACATGACACTAAAAACACCAGACAAAACATGCCAGCTCTAACACAAATGCCCCAGGCTGCCCACAGTCCACCTCAGTGTGACTATCACCAAGCATCAGAGGAAAGACAGATGTGTACAGGTACTATCTGGTAACAACCTGACAAATCAATTCACCCAGGAGGAGATGGGCTGGAAAATGAACTGTTAAAATCCAACCCCCAGCTCAACGTTGATAAGGAAAGGTAGTTTGCTTTAAAACAAAAACAAAAACAAACAAACAAACAACCATCTTACTATTAACTTTCTCAGATTGATTAGTCACTTGTGCTTATAGGACAAAGATACTCGACAGACTGAAAAGGAAGCTGAGCTCTGGATTGTTTGGCCTGTAAGAACAATTAAGTGCACAAAAAACTGTATAAGTTTGAACCCATTGTGGATGACCAGCTGCCCACAGCTGCGTCCGATTTCCCTGAATTACTGCTCAATTGTTAAGCGCATCGTTCGCTGCCAGAAAACCTACAGTTTGCATTACAACAGCTATCACGGCATTGCACACGGGAGAAGATGACCGTCCTTTAGGTCCTGTTTTGGCAAGAGGAGACGCCGCCTGCTTCTCTGCTCGGTCCTTACATTAAGTGCAGTGTCTGCTCCGAGGCACTGGGAGGCGATGAAGAGCACAACAGACAGCGAGTCTACAGATCCATGTTGTTCATGTAAAAATGGGTCAGTGATGTCAGGAAGGGAATTTGGGAGTGGGGGGGTCAGCTTTGGTATTGAACTAGTTCCACAGTTCTAGGACTGGACATTTTGAGTGAGTGGGTGAAGGGAGTGGGGGGGGGGGGGGGGGGGGGTGTGTGTGGTGTTGGGCTGGTGTGTGGGGTGGGGGGGGGGGGGGGGGGGGGGGGGGGGGGGGGGGGGGGGGGGGGGGGGGGGGGGGGGGGGTAGGGATTGATGAACATGAGGAAGAATATCAGTGAGTCTTTAACTTTGTGTGCTGCGAGGCCTGTTCTGTCAAACTGGCTTTGAGAGAGTTAACCACCGTCTGCCTGACGTTGTCTTCCATATAATGTTCACTTAGTGGCTTCAAAACCTGCAGGAGAGGAAAGCAGAGGGGGGAGAGGACAAATGAGTCAAAAGAGGATTTTGTTGGAGGAAATAAATAAATATTTAAAAACTTGTCTTAAAATATGATGACGGGAACAAAGAAACTGAAAGAAAGTGGGTTAATAAAACATTCAAGTTGGGGGAAAAAAAAAATCAACGGAACAAAAACCTGCCGTTGTCCAACATGCTGACCAGACATGCAAGCTTCTCCAACAAAACGAGTCACAACAAAACAAAACCTCGTCAACTGAAAAGACCATTACAAAAAATGGAAAGGCAATATGACAATAAGACGATAATATAAACCATTTGAGCAGGCTCCGTGTACTTGAGATCCTGAGAAGCTTCGGGTTTGATACCTGTGTCCACAACCAGAGCTCAAAGTGCAAGAATCGAGCGACACCAGACTGAAAACTAACAATAAAAAGGAAGCCAGCAAAGTGCAAAAGTTTCAATATGCGTAGTGTGGCGGTCTGTTAAATCCGCCAGTCATCAAGCAGCTAGTTAGGCTTTTTGTAATTGTTGTTGAGAGGAGTCAGAACTCTGAGTCCCAGGGTCACTCCTGGCGGGAATGAAGGGAGGAGAGAAGCAGGCCACGCCAGGCGCTTCATGACCGGCTCCAAGAGTTTGGAAAACACCTGAGAGGACAGCAGGAGGGAGCGTGTCTGTTACACAAGGAACCAGACAGACAGGCAGACAGATAGCGAGAGAGACAGATTCTTGAACAGAAACAGGACAGAGATAAGACAGACATATTTGGATGTTTAGGTAGAGGAAGAGATTCAGTTCATTTTAAATCCCACTACAGCTGAAGACACAGCAGAGCTGTTGCTAATAACCTAGATACATGGTGATTTTTGTCAGATGGCGCAATCGGTTTAAAAAAAAAAATAAAGAGGACATTTGATTCTGACTCACATGAATAAGAGTATAAGGAGATTGAGAACAGGAAGAACAAATGAAGAGAAAGGAAACGCAGGAAATTAGGCAGGATGCTGAGAACAGCGGGCTAAAGACGAGAGAAACAGGAAGCACCTCTCACCTTTCTACTCATCTGATGTAAAGAATTGGAGGAAGAACAAAAGACAAAGGCAGAGGAAAGATGGCGGAAGGAGGGAGACTTCAGACGTGATGAGAGAACTTTGTGGTGGACTGATGAAAGACTGATGTAACTCAACAGGAAAAAAAAAACACGTTCACACCTGACTTTGTGGGCAAACATAAATATGATAGAACGCTAAATGTAGTCAGTGACCACTCCTCAGCTCACATTACATTCATATGGACAATGACCTACACACAAAAGCATTCAGACACAAACACAGCACACACAAGCACCTTCCTCCTCTCACAACACCTACATACCTGTTCCCAGAGTGTCTCGGCCACCAGATCTATTGTCATCCCCACCTCCCGAAACTCTCCAGAATACTTCACATACGCCCAGGCGCAGAGTGCTAGCAGCGCTACACCCATGACCAGGTTAGCCAGCGCTGCTAAGGAGCTCAGACCGATGAAGCCCGTCACCCCAGACACCACATAGGTGACAAACATGACTGCAAACAGCGTGGCGGGCGTGCGTGCTGCATAGAAGATGTTTTTGCCATCGTTGTGCTTGGAGAAGTTGGTGAACGCCTCGTCCAGCTGAGCCTCCAGCTGGTTCTGATAGCGCTGGCAAAACTCCTCGCCGCCCATCTTCTTCACGGAGCGAAAGTAACGCACCGAGTGCTCGCGAAACTCTTCATGGCAGCGCTCCAGGTCAGCCGGGGCGATGTATGGCTTGTCCCCGCCGCATACCTGGGGAGACAAAAAGACGGGTTTCAAACACGATGACTATACCATGCTGTTCTTTAAGCGACTCGTGATGATCCCGGGACCTTGTCAACATCGAGGTCGCTGAACTGACTGTGAAGAACACTGGTCCTTACCATCTCCATGTTCTTGCTGTACATGTCTTTGGCCCCTGCCACAGCAGTCAAGTTATTAGCCTCTGCTGTTGCCTGAGAAACGAGAAAAGACAAAGTCATTTCATTAATATTAGTACTTTATATTTACTTGGGGAGCAGGTCCTCTTGTCATCATGCATTGCAATGTTCCTACAGTGGTAAAGAACGGATTACATTAGCTGTGCTTTCTCCTCGACGCTTGAAATCGAAAGGGTATTCAGTAACTTGCAATATCCAACTTGACCACTTGATGCCAGTATATCCACACTAAATCTTCTAAACCATCTAAATGAGATCCCTTGGTTTTGAGAAACTAACCTGCAGCATGGACTTTGGGTGAGGCAGCTCCTCGCCTTGGTAGATCTTTATATAAGCCTGCGGGAATGTAACATAGCACAGATTATCAAACCAGTATTTCCTGAGGAATGTTAATATTCTGGCAACTAAAACTGAACAAGCTGGTTAGTACTAAAGCTACATGACTGTTGTGTCCTGGCAAAGTTAAAAAAACAACAACAAAAAACCCCAACCAAACAAATAGTAATGACAAACAGGATTTCCAACCACTACACTGTGGGGGAGAAATGGAGACTGTAATTAAGCAACTGTTGTTAGTTTTACACTGTCTTTATCTATAACTTTGCTTTTCATGTTTTTTCTGTTTTTTTTCCTGCTAGTATACCACTGTCTAAAGGGAATCTACTGTGACTGAGTCATCAAAAATACATTTCGAGATATTTATTCACTCTAAAATGTTGGTTTTACTCCTTTGAAACGACAAATTCTGTGTACACAAGGCAACCAAGTGTAGAACTGAGCCTTATTACATATTATACCTTGAAGTACTCCAGGAGATCTCTGCACGTGACTTTATTGCCTCCAATCTCCTTCTCTACCAGTCGCTCTGGAGCCAGGAGAATGGGCACCAGGTTGGCCAGCTCCTTCTTAAAATCATCATTGATGTCTGCAACGGAAAACATGCAACTTGATTGTCCCTTCAGAGCATGATATCTCAGTCCAGCAGTCTTCTCGTCGCGTATTCATTAAAAATGTGTATGCTTCTCACCTCTCAGCCTGCCATCAAAGTAGGGGTTGGTGGCCACCTTGAGGCCAGGATGTGGCAGCAGGAAGCAGCTGATGCTGGAGAAGCAGGAGTGGATGTGCTTCCTCACATTTTGCAACTCTTCATGTTGGATTTGTTTAACCTAAGTAAGCAGACACAAATAAATGTAAACAGTGAAAATATATGCCTGTCTGTTACTGACTGATGCGTGTATGTATGTATGTATACACATGTGGGTGTGTAAACTCTGTTCAACAAACTGCACAAACCCCCAAGAAATGTGAATTATTTTCAAAAGGAAAAAAAAATCTTACCTGTAGTCTTTTCTCAAGGAAGGCGTTACCTCCTTCCAGGCCATAGTCATGTTCATAAGGGTAACTCCAATCACGAATCAGGAACATCAGGGACTGATACACACAGCCAACAACGCAGAAACAAAATGTAAACATACTTTACTACTTGTCCATACTCTACATACTATTGACAATAAATGACAATGATGCAGACACACATTTAATTAAATGGCTAAAGCTAAGGACAGGATGCATCTTCAGTGGTATAAAGACTTCATGAATTTGGACTTTACAAATGTGGGGTTGGCAGCAGCCAGTACCTGGAAAGGTTTTAGGTAGATTTCTTCCATTGCCAGCCGACCGTATTCAGTGAAAAGCTGAACGTGAGAGCATAAATATTAAGATCAGAAAACAGATCATTATGAAACAGACTTTGGTTCTGCTTTCCCTGTGGCTGAGAATAAAATACACACACCTGTAGATGCTGCAGGTCATCCTCCTGTATGTTCTGGGAGAGGTTGTACACCTGAAAAAAGTAATTAATATTTATGAAACATAAATGTTCACAGGGGCCGGCATATTTTCCAGCAAAGAAAAAAACATGTTGATATGTCACCTGAATGGAGCTGGTCATTGTGCTGAGGGCAAATACAGTAGCACAGTCCTTTATGGTGGACTGGCTGTCAAATGCTCCCTGAGTGTCAACGAGGAGGACTGCCACCTGGAGTAACAGGATACAACACATGTAATACACTGCCAGCTTCACATTGTACTTCGGTCAGGGTTTTTTACATTTTTATTATATTAAGTTGAGTTGAGTCATGTTGTTAATTTAAAGTCTATATTGTGTGTTTGATAACAGTCTACCTTGCTGCCATCTGGCTTATCGACCACAAACACTTCGCTCCAGATCTGAATTCCCGTGGTCTCCCTCTCGCAGCCTCCTCTCCAGGTGAAGCCCGTCAGAGGCTCATTGTCACCTCCAATCCACGACTCACTCTGCTGCGGAAGGAAAAAAGTGCAAGGGAACAGCGGGACATAAAATGAAAAACAACAACGTGTGACCTTGTCTGTATCTCTCACTGATAAGTGGGGAGAGCTGACCACAAATAGGAAAAGTATAAACAAACCACAAAAGCAAATTTATGATTTGTAAGTCAAAGCATGAGCACTGATTCCTGGTCATTGCAACATTAGAGTGCATCTGTCCTACATGGTTTAACACAATCCCATGACAGAATAAGGAGATCAATCTGTCAGTCAATGAAAACAAATACCCATCCAGTAACAACGTACACAAATGAGTGGGGACGTTGTACAAATACAGGGAAAGTTTTGCAAAAGCCTGTGCGGACTTAAAGAGACAGATGACGAATAAACATCATCTGTGTTTGGGAAAATCTTGAACTTGTGCATATCTGGTCGGACCTGGAATGAATGCTCACGTTCATGCTGCCTGACAGCTGTGAGAAAGGCTCATAACATTCCTCAGACTTCCATGTGTGTTACACAGAGCATGTGTGAATGTAAGATGATCCTGGCTGCATCTGTGCTCCAAGCTGCTGCTGCGACAAGGTCTGAAGGACTATCTGTTCATACCTCGGAGTTATAGTTATCACTCTTATAAATAATACATACTTAGTTTGTCAGTATGAGACCCAGCATTTTGCATGTCACATCTGGCACAGATCATTATCATATCTGCTGCTTATCTGGCGTACTTGTTTGTCTAGTCCAGCTGTTTTCACAATCTCAGTCTACAGCAAAAGATGAGGAAAATAATAAGCCCCACAGAAGGAAAGAGTTATGTATTTATCTAGGACATCTCACCATCATGTTTGTCATTTTCTACAGTGTCCTGAAAAAACTGCTATTTTCTGTTCTTGACTTCTTGAATTCATTCTGCAGTTAGTTTTATAAAACTTGTGTTTAGTAACTTAAGTGAATGGATGTCTTTTCTCACCTGACTGTGCATGTACCGCAGCATGAAGTCCAGCAGGAAGGACTTGCCCTTGCGAAAAGCCCCAGCCACAGACACAACCACCACATTCAGGTCCTTCACGTGATCCTGCAGCAGGATCTTCTCCAGCGCCTCGGCGTCCAGCTGAAAGCTGTGCTCATCATCGTTGGCCAGGACAACCTGGATGGGCCTGGCCTTTTCTTCCTCTATTGCAGGCTTGAGACACGAGTTTTCAATCAATCAATCTGTCAATACTGAAACTGAAAATTACAGGATAGTGGCATAAAAGCCTCACTGTACCTCCTCTTCATGAATCCCCTCATCTGGTGAGGGGGTGAGACTGGCATTTTTGTCCAAATGTGAGGCCATGATCTTGGGGAGCAATTCATCCTCCAGATCTTCTGTCTTGGCTAAAGGAGGCTTCTGCTTATGCTGAAAAATGGGGACGTCTTGCACACCACTCAAACCTATAGATTATAATAGAAAGTAGAGAGAGAAAGATAAAATTACAAGGGTTAGACAGCTGCATGCTGCATGTCAGCGAGACAATTGTGGAGGCCGGATTATGTAGCAAGTTCCATTGAACTAGGTTTGTGTACATGAAAGACAGATAGTGAAATGCTCTTATCAGGTCAAATTCAAACTCTTTACAGCATTCTGCACTGGGCTCAATACTCTCATCCACTTTGGTCTACCCATCTAGGTCAAGTTTAAAAATATCCTTGCACTAAAAATCACAAGGACACAGCAAAAGGGACAAAACAAAAAAAGGCAACGTTTTTCAAAATGGAAAAATGTTTTTTGCTCCTCTGTTATTTTCATGTTGTTGTGATTTGTGACTGAAATTAGGAAAATATGTCATCTTCCTTGCTTTCTGGCGCTTGATATAATATATTACATCTTTTACTGCTAATAGAAATGATTTGTTTCGGGTAAAGGTGACACTCCCAGTCAACCAAACAGGTAAAACAACAAGTATGACACATTCAAAATATTTATGTAATTAGCCATTAAGCGGCACCATTGCATACCTTGCCCAGCCTGCAGTTCAAAACTCTTTCGATATATGGTTCATTCCCACAGGAGAAAAAAAAGCACTAAAATATCGTTTCTCAAACTTTGAAAAACTAAAAAAAGAGCCTACATGACACTACTTCCCACATGTGTGTTAGTTACTGCTTTTGACAATATTATACTTAATACAAAAATCAGCTTAGAGTTGGTGCTACAAATTCCCAAAAGGGCAGCGACTGTTGGAGGAGCTTCTTTAAACTCTGTGCAGCTATAGGAATCTGTACAGGAAGCAAATCGGCCCTGCACATTTCCTCAATCTGTGGCAGTGCAGGTTCCCAGCAAACCCAGAGCAGCACTCAGCGGGATGAAGTGGCACAGACTGCAGCCATAAGAAGCTGACACAAAGACACTATTCTGCTGGGACTGCACCGAGTCTGTTCTGCAGCAGAATGGGTGTGTGAGGGGAAAAAAATACACAAGCAAGCAAGGAAAGCATCACGGACAGTGAAGAACCATTAGCTTTGCAGACAGCTGCACTCACTACTGCAGTCACGCTTCATAATAAAGTGGCTCGTTTACCCCTCAGTTTGCAGAAAATGGGGGCAAAACTAAAATTAGCCGAATTAATTTTCACATTCTGGAGAAACTGGGCATACGTTAGCTGGCTGTTGGGTGTTTTATTGCCCATACACACACACACACACAAACTTACCTAGGCATTCATTTGTGCAAAACATCACGCAAACAACACATGAAGCATCTCATGCAACTGAACAGTTCTCAGCCTGCATCCTTTCCAGTTCTGAGAGGTGTCGGTCTTTAACTATGCATGGCAAGAATAGTGTGCATCGGTCCATGCCAGCCTAGATCTCAGCAGTGTCCCAATGCAGCTCTCTGCTCCCTGGACTCCTGTGCTATATCTGAGGCAAACTTTGATAAGGCTACAGTTCATTTAACATAGGCAGCTGTCTAAATATGGGAGGATTCACACTTGACAAAGATAATTTCTCTGCCTTTTATTAAAGACTACAAGTAAGAATTAAGAAATATAACTTTTGGGACATCACACAAAACGACGTATTGCAGCAAACAGAAGTGTTGCATAAGTATTTGCTGATACCTCTTGTTACCATATGTCAGATTTTCATTTCAGTTCTTTGATAACGAGACAGTGGTGACTGAGTTAATGTAAGAGAGCAGGGAATCTGCTGTAGCTTATTAGGATGCAGGTACACTGACTTCCCTGCACACCAGCGCCAAAGGACAACCTGACTCTGCTTCTCTGGACTTACGTCAACAGGGGTAAATATTCAGTTGCAGCAAGCAGTACACTCTGGAGTCCGTGAGGACAAAGTGCAGATTAAGAGCAGCTGCAGTTAGTAAACCCTGTTGCCACAGGCTCAGCTGGCCTGTATGAAAGTAGACATAAGGGTTATCATGATAAGGGGCCCCGTCAAAGAGTGATGAGACACGGGAGTCCTGACAAAGTCCAGAGAATCTGAACAGTAACAGAGTAACTAGAGAGTACGCGGGCGTTCATTCCACTTCATCGTCTATTAACAATAGACGATGAACCTCTGTTAACCTCTGTTAACAAATGTACCTCGAATAAAAAACTGTTTCACAAATGTTCTGGTTTTTCCAGTAGTCAGGATCTCATTTTAATGAATTAACTCCGTGAGACTTAAACAGTTCCAGTTAGTAAGTAAAGCAGATACCTATTCTTATTATCATGTCCTCTCTCATTCCATACATTCACTGATTAAATGTTATGTGTGTAACATTGCATTGCATGTAACGTTAAAATGAGTCTCTCTGTGTGTGTACAGTGTTCAACTGTTAAAAACTGTGGGTTAATGCAAAGTTTTCATCTCAGGGATAAACTCTGTCTATAAAGTGCAGGTGAAAAACACCTTCATTGTTCCATATAAACAATGAATTAGCCATATTGTGGATTTATATGCCACAGTCCTTTAACCGCATGCTGCCCAAACAGTAACTTATAGTTTTCTGACTGTAAAGTGAAACTGTACACAAATGCATCTAGTTTTATTCAGAGGACAACATTAGACTGGTAAATAGGTGGATTAGTCTGCTGGCAAACTGAACAGACTAATAATAGGGTATTCAAAAATACCAGAGGCATTAGAGGATTAACGTATGTGCTGTGTGTGGACGGAAAACTCACAGGAAACCGGCGTTAACAATGACTAACTGCTGACTGTGCGGATCAGGAGAGAGGACACCCGGACAAGCCGCCGGTCCTCTGCGGGCCAGGGGGAAGCGACGGCCCGGACAAATGGGCCGACAGGTGTCGCGATCGGATTTTGTATCCGGGTCAGGGACACTTTCTCAATCCGAGTTCCCAACGTGTTTCCACCTTGTTCTCTCGCACAGTAAAAAAAACAAAAAACAAAAACACACACACCGAAAAACGTGGATTAATAACCTCAGTCTAACGCTGTCACAGTTTGTGTGGTGTAGGTGATTTGAACGGGGGACAGGCTCGTTCCAGCAGGGGGACCACATTTGACAGGACACACTGCTGGGACCCCGACTGAGAGGACAACACTGACTAACGGAAGAGACAGAGTTCCCCCAAGACAAAGACAGCAGCGACTACAGCGCTGTATATCTCAGAGCAGCTCCTCCTGGTTTCGCTAACATGCCACAAACCCACTGGGGAAAAGAACCAGCGCCTTACCTTCGTCAACGACCCGTTGTTTACGCCTGGATTCGAAGTGGTTTCTGCTCCGCAGCCCGCTCACGTCCGCCATCTTGGATGACTGAAAGCTTACGTGGCTGACGTCAGAGGATCTCCTTTGTTTCACGCGCCGCAGTTCGCTGCGCGAGCTAGTTTTAAAACGCGAAGAATTTAGTTTCCTGTTTCGTTAAACTCGCATTTTCGTTTCATTATAATACAAGCACAGATGTAGAAAATCATGTTATAAATCTTAGTTTAACTTTTATAAGTAAAACATTCTTAATACATAAAATAATACATAAAATGAAACTATATATATATATATATATATCTCATAAAATAAAAAAAAACTTTATAAATAAAATAAAGTTTTATAAATAAAAACAAAACAAAGAAACCTTCTCTGCTGTACATTAAGCATGCTGATGTAAGCAGATAGGGCTATGCAGATTCAAGGTTTGGTCAAATGTGTCAATATACATCATTTACTCTGTGTAGCTACTCACCACCAACCAAACACTGGCGTCCTGTGTTTACGCATCTGTTCATGTTCAGCACTATTCACTGACATTGTAGAGAGACTATCTGCTGACAAAGAGATGCATAAATAGCAAGGTGATATCATGTAAGAATTGATGTAATGAAGGGCCCCTGTAAACCTGATGTCAAAAAACAGTTTATTACTTGTGAATATACAATTATGGATTAAAAACAGACATTGCTGTGGCTCTATCTGTTGATTTGAACTGCAGCTTCCTCAAATGAGCTACTCTCCTTGCCCCCCTTTCTTCCATACACGTTAATAGATGAGGTCAATGTAGTTCAACGTAGGGAAAGGTCAGGACACACGTGGAGGAGGAGGCTGCAATGTTGACAGTTGGAAAAATAATTTGGTTTTCAAAAGAGTGAGGAGAGAGAGAGAGAGAGAGAAAGAGAGAGAGTGAGAGAAGGAGTGTTAATCTGTGTCATTGCTCTTCTATTCTTAGCCGGTCCCGGTGGATGGCAGAAATATGAGACACACGTGATGACAAGGTCTGATAAATATAGAGAGCGGGTCAGAGAACAGTGACAGAACCCCCTGACCAGAACTGAAGTCCAGATGTATGGACTACACACATGTATGTACATATGTATGTGTGCGGTATGGAGGAACTCATGTCTTATTTAACACCAGTTCCTCCGTCTCCGTGTTGCAGACATTGCAGGTGCACTTTTACATACACTTTGCATGTTCTTTGAGCTAGGGAAATTACGAAGCAAATGGCTCCCTCTAGTGCCACGATCACGAACAGGCGGAACAGCCCAAAGTTATTACTGCGTCGCCAAAGACAACGAAAGAGTTCACGGAAACGGAAATTGAAAAACTCTATCTAATCTAATCTAATTTGGATTCTGTTCTGACCTGCACCCCTGCTGAGGGTCACAGGATGTCCCACTCTGTACACTTTGTTAAAGCCCTATGAGGCAAATTGTAATTTGTGAATATGGGCTGTACAAATAAAGATTGATTGATTTGGGTTCTTACATTTATATGGACTTGTGTGAGTGTGTTGGCAATATGTATCCATTTGAAGATAATGTTTAGGTTTAGGACATTGTGGAGGATTTTTAAAAGCTTTTTAAAACGTTTCCTCTGCCTCCACATGGTGGCAGTGCAGACCTAGTTTTGGACTGAGTTTGACCTAAGAAGCAGATCAGAGTTCACTGCTGGTGGAAGGAGAAGATGCTATTTTGTTTCACGTTATGATCTGGCAACTCTGGTATATGCTCTCACCTCATTTTGGACTAACATGTTTTCTGTGTTTGTTTTTTTTTGAACAGACATTAAACCCAACAGCCAACATCAAGGTAAGGACCAAATCAACAATTTATTATTCAAAACAGAAGGAAAGAAAGAAAGAAAAAAAAAAAAGAAATAGGACTTCTGTCTATACAATAGTTTGATAAGTATAGATAATAGTAAGCTATACACCACTGACCATGATTATCTAACAATATTTAGATAAGAATTAAATGACCTTAACCACAAATGTATAGACACTGACATAATACTGAATACTTGAATGTCATATTTTTCATTTCACAACCTCCTGTTCTTTCTCTGCGTGTCTGTTTAATGCTACCAATTCAGCAACAGGTATATTCTCCTCCAAGTTCTTCTCCTCATACAGTTTGGTCGGTTTGCTGAATTAACAGCATTGTTGCCGTGTTGTCATGGTGTCCGATTGTTGAGTATCATGTCACACGCCCCATCACAGCTGGGCATCCCTCTGAGCCTGCGGCAGAGGCCGTGGTCGTCATGACCTTGGCAACCACCAGAGGCAGGCGGCGACAGGGGAACAGGAGAGCTTGGTGGTGTTGGATCACTTCATGTCATTGTGTTCAGCAGTGACCAGGTTGAAGGCCAGGTCTCCAGGGCGAAGCAATAAAAACACTGAAACAACTCATGTTGTTTCTGGACCCATTTTAACTGTGCATCAGTATTTAAGGTGAGTATATAGGGATGGCAACATGATAGAAAAATGGCCAGCAAATTGAAACATATGTACTATTACACAGTGACAGCGAGTAATAGAGCATATGCAAATACAAGTTAAAGGCTTTAATTCAATATTTAATGTATATAACAGCTGTAAACAAAATAACATGCCCCCAAAAAATCACAGTAAATGTCATAACATATATATTTATGTGTCTTATAGGAATATTATATTTTAATAATATTGATGTATTTACTTGTCAAGGGTATGGTGGTGATGTTGAGGTGGAAGTAATTTAGAGTATTTAATATTTTTGGTAGTTTAAACTAGAATCTGAATCAGAAAAGTTTTTATTGCCAAGTACGTTTTTTACACATACAAGGAATTTGTTTTGGTGTTGTGCATGTCAGACATCTACTACACTAGTAAGATGATCATTAGTGTGTAATATTTCAGTCTGTCGTAACTATAGCTTCTTTCTTGTAGTCGGCTTGAATGTTTTGTTTGTAATGTCGTGGAATTATAGTTATAAAGCACCTCTGACCATCAGTAAACAGGACTTTGTGCCTCTCCAGGATTGTGGTGTCTCCAGGGCTCCGAGCTCTAAGGGGCAGGAGTCTGAAAGGGAAAGCCGTGAGAGGAGCCTCCGAGGCCAGGGTAGCTAACACGCCAGCAGGGGGTCTCATCACTCTCTCCACACTTCTGCTGTCAGGGCTTTTGTTTCAGCTACATTACTCACTCACAAGGCCCTGCATCCCAGGTAACTGTACTGCTGAGCTGGTGTTGCCGAGGGGAAAGGCAGACTATATGCTTTCTCAGCGCAGCCCCCACAAAATCATTTAATTAATAGCTTAAGACGAAAAGTATCTTATTCTTGCATTTCCATTGTGCATGAGCTGTTGTTGCAGGTTCCAGATAAAGATCTGCCTTCTAAAATATCCACTGCTGTCTGTGGAAGTCTGCAGAATATGTGTCATTTTTGTAAATTCAAAAGTGTTGCAACACATGCAATGACAAAAATATAGCTGTCCAGATTTTCTACTTAGCTACCTGCTATAGTAGACTCCCCCCTGGAAGGGTTGTCGAGACAAGTATGGCGGAAACAACTCAAGTCTCTTTTTATGATTTATTGCACAAACACACACACATTACATCCACACACTAGTTAGTCTGCCTGCTACAGCTACGCTAGTCTTACACATGTCTGAAACTAGGTTGTAATCCACTGGAAAGTGCCACAATAGCATGAATACAACACTTAAAACCCCCCAAAAAATCTAATAAATATGAATATATAATTAACGGAATAATTTTGCAGATCCTATCTTTATTGTTTTTGGTTACTTATTGTGTGAATGCTGAGGGGAGGTAGGGTTAGGGTAAGATGTGTTAAGTAGGGGCAGGTTAGTTTAAGTTAGTGTAGGATAGAAAAGGTAAGGAAGGAGAGGGGAGAGTAGGACGAATGTAAGGGTAGCATAACCTAACAAGGGTCAAGTAGCTATCCAAACCTAGGTTAGAGTAAACAACCCAAAGCCAGTGAAGGTTAACCTTAAACTAGAACAGGTTAACCTTAATGTAGGGTAGCAAATCGTAACCTAGGGTAGATTAATCCTAACATAGGGTAGATTAACCCTAACGTAGGGTAGGCTAGCAAACTATAACCTAGGGTAACAGACCTTAACTAAGGGTAGGATGGAAAACTCAAACCTAGGGTTGGTTAACCCTAACATAGGGCAGGTTAACCCCAACGTAGAGTAGGGCAGCAAAATCTAACCTAAGGTAGGTTAACCCTAACCTGCTCGACTTTCCTGCTTGGACTGTCATCCACACTACATCTAAACTACCCCAAGTGTAGGAAGCTCACCTCAGTTTAAACCCAAACCTCAGTTTAAACCCAAACCAACAGTTCATATCACCTCCAGTCTTGTTTAAGAGGCTTGTGTTAATGCCCGTTTTCAGGATATAGCAGATATATTGTAAATGCAATTTTAAGGAATGATTTGACCTGGTCTTTTGATTGATAGTGTGATATAACACGAGGCTGCAGAATCTTATCTTGCACTGTTTTGTTTTTAAAATAAATGTTTTTCTCAGCATTTAAATGTGTTTAATGTCTTCTCTTCAATACAATTTTGTCAAAAGTGCTCAAATTAATTTCATAAATACACTGTTTATGTATGTTATGGTGTTTCAAACAACTTGGCTGTGTGAAGAAAATAAGAAAATAAGTAAACTAATGATTTTTAGTAAAGACAGCAACATAACCTGTAGTCTCGACCAGTGCTCCCCCCACTCCCCCCGCCCCCACCACTGCCTTATTTATCAAATGGAAAAGGAGCAAAGTTCATTTTATCTTTATTTACCCACATTGTCCCTTGAGCCACACAGAAAACATTTCACTGGGAGTAAACCAGGAATCGCTTTAAAGTGAAGGTGTTTATCATTTAAAACTTCCTTTGTCATTAAAATGATTTTACTTCATTAACACACACAGTTTATCCTCAGAGGAAATAAAAACCTAATTATGGTAAAGCTTTCTTGTCAGTGTGGGTGTAGAGGTCTGAGTTCTCGAGTTTTTGCAAATCACTGTGTTAAAGTTGGCCAGAAATAATAAAAAGGTTTAATTTGGTATTTCCATCTTTTATCAATCTTTCCAGTTTTTCAGGTTTCCCAGTAAAATGTGCCGATGAACCCTGCTGAATAATAACTGTCAGTTTAGATCCGCAGCTTAGACCAAAGGTCAAAGGACAAGCGAGGTCATGAGTCCGAGTTTACTGTCCACATCTCTGATAATGCATTATTGAGCACAGGCTTTTCTATCTGTGTGAGGTCTCATCCACATTATATGTGCATACGCTGGTTGGAATGAAACAGTACAGCTTCACCACCTCGCCCTCTTTCTGGGCGCAGCTTTGTGCGCCATCAAAGACCGTGAGCAAAGAGACATGAGCCTTAATTGTTGTGCTTTATCGGGGGAATAAAGGCGGGATCGGCATCAATTTAGAAAGCCTTTATTAGACTACAAAGTGTGACAGACTGACGGAGAGAAAATTGGCATAGAGGGGAAAGGAGGACGGAATGAAAGAGGAAGGGGAGATAGCGAGACGAGGAGGACAGGGACGTGTATGGAAGCAATGAAATGCAGTCGAACCACATGAAGACATACAGTCTCTTCATTCTTACGTTTACAGTTGTACTGTAAAGTTCTTCTTACAATATGTTTCCCATTCAAGGTCGACTCATTTGTTGTCTTATTCTTTCGTCTCGTGAGTTGCATTGGATTCTTTTGCGCAACGCTGAGTTTAAATATTTAATTAGTCAAATGCCCCAAATATTTAGGATACTAATAATGAAGCTTAAACATTTGTCAAAGAATTAAATTCACAATAAATGTTTGACATTGTGAGGGTTTTTGTTTTACCTAAATGTTTACAGAGATAACACTCGGTGTCTTTTGTCCTTTAGGTTAAGGGTTGTGTCAGGATGCAGAAACTAGCTGCTCGACTTTCCTGTTTTTCCTGTAGCCCGCAGCTTGTTAATGCAGCAGGAAAATGCTGGCCTTGTTCTATCACGTCTGAAAGAATGCGTTTGCCTGATTGTACCGTGAGAACAAAATGAGAACTGCACAACAAACGGCGAGCGCAATTTCCAATCTGTCTGCTGCACAACGCAGCGCACAACAATTACCGCACACCATTTAGTTTTGATATGTACAGAAGTGAGATGGCGCTGCAGAACGCAAACTGGTGTAAAACGGTTTTTATTCCTTTTCTACTCTGTTCTGGTGAAGAAAAAAAAAAGTTTTGCATTGTTGGATTTCCAATCTGTAACACCGCGTTTCCCATCATTCCTAGGTTCACACACCGAGTGTGCCCTGAGCCCCCGTCCCGTTCCTCTGCTCTCCACCACTGACATGAATATATGAGTGTTTTTATGTGCGCAGTGAAAAGGCGTCGCCGAGTTAAGTGGCCTTGTTGTATTCTGCCTGAGTCTCTAACGGCTTCCAGTCGGGGGGTGTGGTGGTGGCGGTGGGGGTGGATGAAGGAGAGGCCTGCAGCACCATGCCTAATCAGGCTTTCTCGCTAGGGTCAAGACTTTCTGTCTGGGTCCGTGGTGCTCCCTGCCACCGCGGACTCGCCCATTCAAGCGCACAATGTCCCTGTCAGTCCCGACAACACTTCCTGCCTCTGCTGGCTCCAGCCCTCGCAGGGATACACAATATTTCACAGCTCCCAACAATGGCCTGTCTGCCTGCACCCACCATATGGTTACTATGGGCCACAATATTGACACACATCACTAATTATTCAAAGAGGCGAGAGAAGGAGCCGAGGAGAAGGGGACAGAGGACGGTGTCTGTCAGTTCGTTTTCCCTCTGTAATGTTATGTGACGTTACACTATGCCAAGCATGCACATAAACCTGTATGTACTATTAATCTGACTGCATGAAACTGTCAAAACCTCAAATATATATTGTCATAGGTACCTATAAATCTTGAAACACACTTACTTACCGTATAATTATAGAATCGTTTAAAACATGAAACATATAAAAACAATGTGACTGTGGCGGAATTCGTTTGACTGAAAATAAAATGCAGTTTATAAAATGCCGTTTAGCCCTTTTAGCGCACACAAAACAAACCAAACGTTTTTCGTGTTTTGTTTTGTCGGTGAAAGTGACAGGATGTGATCCATATTGACGGGGCTGTGTGAACCGCTTGACATCTGAGCTCCACTCCATGGGCGTCCGGTACACCTCTGTCCAACATATGTCCGTCCTTATTCCCGCAGGAGCGTCCTCATGGGGCCAGAAAAGATATAACACCGTTAAACGATGTGATCCTTGACCTCACCAGGATCTACAAGTTGCTTCTACTCAAATCGTTAGGGTTTATGCTGAGACAGTATTATCAGTCTTCCAATAAGGAAACATACCACAGAGGAAGAGGCTCACATGTCACATGTTTGGCTTTTTTTTCCCTAGTCCATCCACATAGATGCACAGTGTCTATGTCCTGTTACGTTACAACATCCAGTCAAAGAAAATCCAAGTTTACTTCATCCTCACCCTGGAAGACTAATTACCTGCTGTTTGCTCGACTGTGAAATGACTCTCTGATTGTTTAATTGAGCTTCATTTGCTGCTGCACTGTGTTGTGATGCTTTACCTCGTGTTGAACGTTATTTGTGAAACACACTGAACTGGAAACTCTTCTCCCCATTGCCAGAATGAGAACGATTCATCCAGTGGGGAACATGAACGGGGAACCATTTAGGTCTTTGCAAAATATTTTTTACGGGAAATTCCAACGGATAAGTCAAGGCTTCATCCCCTGGGGAGCACGAACATCTGCATTAATTCACTCCGAGTCCTCGTAGTCTCGTCCCATTTACATCCCTTATTCCCGTCCCCATTGCTTTCTTTCCGGTCTGCCTCTAACCCAGCTCTGGAAGTAGCCCCAGTCTCCCCAGCTCCGGCTGCCCCCTGAGTGGTGGGAATATACTCCTGTGCAACAGGCCATGA
The DNA here is from genome assembly GCA_016785345.1 of Trinectes maculatus. NCBI lineage: Eukaryota > Metazoa > Chordata > Actinopteri > Pleuronectiformes > Achiridae > Trinectes > Trinectes maculatus. The sequence continues at coordinate 329,843 of JAFBJQ010040025.1, forward strand.
CAGGCTCATGTTGGGAAAGGCCCCAGTGCTCCACACTGCACAACAATTGATTGACAGCCCTCACTGGGGGAGATGGGATTCTGCATCTGTCAGTCAAAATGCCGATGGAGATGAAGATGCAAGGGATTGAAGTAGGTAATATGGCGTTTCATCCGCTCCTCTCCTCTCAGGTCCGTAGCAGCTAGGTAAAGTTAGCTTGTTGGCTGAGGGTGAAGGTTGCCAGAGGTCCAGATGTTCCTGAGGTTTCTGATCCCTCTCGTGGCTCGCTGTGATGTGCTGTGCCACATCTGTCCAGGCAGAGGTGTGCCATATTGCTTCCCATCTGCCTCGTGGCACACCCGCACACAGAAACAGAGGCACACACACGCAGCGTGCCCAGAAACTGCCCATTTTAACCAGGGCCATAAATAGTGTAATTCATGGGTGTGAAACAGCGGGTTTTTAAGAGCGCTCGGAGGAACGGAGTGGAGCTGGAACCTTTGGCAGCTGATGGACAGATTTTCTGTCCCTGGTAGCCACATGAAACTCTGTGAACTGCATACTGAGCATACTGCGACAGCGAGGCAATGAAGACCTTCTGGTACAAGAAAATGAGTCAGACCATCTTTGTCTTTCTTTTTCGTTCCCTCCGAATCCCTCTGTCCTCCCGCGTCTCGCCATCTGTCTCCCGTAGCTCTGTCTCACTCTCACTTTCCGCCTCTCCTCTGTCTCCTCTTTGAGCCAGGGGGGCAGTATGGAGGCGAATGTCACCCCTGTCCCAATGTTACTTAGGGGAAATTGACTCCTTAGCCTCGGTGCTGTCGGCAGCCATATGCTGATGTTTTCATATTCCAGAGAAATGAGGAGAGGGAGTCATAAAAACTGCTAAAGTCAGAATTACAACCCTGGCTATCAGTGGTGAGGAGAGGGAGAGGCCCCTTCTGTCGCACCATCAGCGCTCAATCCCTCAGTCCTGAAAACTACCATGGGCTTCTCAAGCACCACATTAACGCCGGCTTTTCACTGAAACATAGGATTTTTTTTCCCTACATTGCTCCATTGGCAGGTGATTCAGCCTTATTGATGACTTCACTCTCTTATCAAAGATTCACTGCGGAGGCCGCGGCACGGTTTAGCTGCTCTGCTGATTGTGGCTTTAGGAGACATCGCCGCGCTCCTCCGCACAGACCATGGAGCTATAGGCAGCGTTTCCAGCTTATCTATATTTCATGCTTTTATTTGCACTCAGCGTTTAATTAGGCAGTTAGCAGCTCGTTAAATTCTGTCGAGAGCAAACTTTTGCCTCGTTGCAAAGTTGTGCTGATGTTGAGCTTTTCCAGGCAATGGCGGATTTTGATTACCTTGCATCCACAGCATCATAAGTTATTATTGCGTTATGTCGTCTTTGTGTTTTAGCACGCTATCTTTTCAAGACCATTCACTTCTGACGTTACATTCTTCTTACTGAGACAGATGGAGGGCAGCTGTGAAAGAAACCGAACCAATCACAATGCTTTTAAGTTTGTTTGTTTTTCTTTTAAAGCACGATTGCTGTTTGAATAAGAGTCATAATTTAAAACTTGCACGATGCTGTGGTCACATAAAACCATTAACAAAATTATTAAAATTATTAAAAGTGATGATAGTTGTTATAACATTGAACCAATTATATATATATGACAGATTAGTTATCAGGAAACAGCTGCCCGCTGTTGAGGCTTAGAACGACTCGGGGGTTAGAGTCGTTCACAACAATACATTCAAGTCATAAAAACAGAACGATTAGAGGTAAGATGCTAAAACACGTTATAGATTTTTTCTGTGGTGCACAGTCCATCGGGCCGTCTGCGGCGTTCAGGTGCCGTGTCCTCTCTTTGCTATAGGCCACTCCTTGCAGTTGGCCATCCACAACAAAATACCATCCCACTGCCTAAACATAAAGGACAGAATGGCACGCTTTGACAACTGGAGGACCAAAGAGCTTTGCTTCTCTCCATATCTCTGCTTGCAACATCATTGCAACATAAAGCCTGTCAGTGGACATTGAGGTCCCACGTGAGCCCATCAGGGCTGTTACGTAAGTGCAAGGCGTTTGAAAACGGCGTTGACCGGCAGCTCAGTTATGGGTTGTTGCTGATAATCGGTGGCATGGCGTGGTGCAGCGTGCGACTGACAGATGCCTGCTCCAGCTGGTACAGGGGGGGTTTATCGCCTGGTTGGAACACGGGTCCTCACACCCCTCCACTGTGCTGGCCACCGTCGCCCTGTTTAATGAGTCACGAATTGCCTGTTTGTCTTCTGCTCCCTGCTGTTTCTGCGCTCCCCCTTCCAGAACAATCCCTGAAACACATGCTGCTGCGGTCCGCAGAGCAGCCAGACAGGCAGGCTGAGCCAAACTGTTGTGAAGAACAAAGTTGTCTTTTTTTTTTCAAATTTCTTCCTTTTAAAAAAAAAAAAAAAAAAATCTTTTCGGTGTTCATCTAAGAGAGGGATGGGTTGTTCTGTAATGAAGTTGCCTTTTCAGATGCTGTGTCTGACCTCGCCAATATGGCTACCCTGAGAAACCAGTGCCCATTTGAAGCCCCTGACAAACACATAAACGGCTCTATAATTGGGGTGCTTTGTTGTGCGAGGTGCTGGCTCGTCTGAAAGTGCCGTTCAACACTTTGTGGTAAATGGAGTTGCATTATGACAACACATGGCAGTTGCTAACGGAGCGTAAACTGGCAAACTGATAATATAAGCAGGTGGTGTTGACACAGAAACAAATTGTTTTAAGTCACAAGAAAAAAAACAACACAATTTGACAAAAGAAAGTTTTCTTCAACAAATGAGCAGTTCACAAATGATCCTTCAGCCGGGCGCCAGAACACTGAAAGTACGGATCTGCCCTGCAGTCGAATTGAACACACAGAGACACTTGGATGACCGTCAAATACACCATGAACACACACACACACACGCACACACACACACACACACAAAAACAAACACAGGCGCACACCGACAAGTTGTTGACACAACTTCATCTGCTGTGGAAAAGTAAGTAGGAAAACAATTTAAACTTGAATACAAACTCTGTTGTGATGAGAGAAAACACAAGGCTCAATAAATTTATAAGAAATTTCAGGTGAACGAGCAACAGGTAAAAGAAAATTCTGCTTTGTTTTCTGTAATACTGTTTTTGGTATACTTTATATACATAACAGGGTACTTCTGTCTGCTGCTACATTGTGCCTCATATTGTTGTTATATATGCTTCTTATTTTATTTTATTTCCTCCGTTTTACGTCTTTAATTTTTCTACGCATAGTACAACATCACATTCCACTGCACACTGTACCATGTATGACTGTGTACGTGACAAAGAAAACTCTTGAATCTTGAATCTATAAATACATCATACATTTGGAATTGATCTAGTTGCTGTGGTGTAATCTGATGAGAAACTGTGACAGTTTATGAAATGTCTGCTAGAAGTTTGCTGGAATGGTGACTGGTAAATAACCTTTTGCCCAATAATGTGTTCTGGTTCAGCAGTGCAAAGAGCTGTGGCGTGTTCCTGCCTTATGTATTTGGCTTTTTGACCTTACTTATGTATTTGGCTTTTTGACCTTAACTGCAGAGAACATTGTCTCCTCCTTTCGGTGTTGTATGGGAGGGGTCTTGACTCTCACTCTACCTGTACGTTATGAGTTTTATGTTTTATAATGTCCTAAATCTTACAGGTGACAGGTGACGACCCAGGTAATAGAAAATTCTGCTTAAACAGTAATGTTTGGACTTTTATGTTGTAATGAATGGAAATGTTAAAATCTCATTTGGTGCAAGAACATTTGTTCCAGCTGTCCTCTTAAAGTGGTACCACTTTTGTGACTGATAGCATCATGGAATCATTGATAACAAACAAAAATAAATGAAAATATGATTTTTTGAAAATGTTCATGTGTATGTTTATTTCAGCACCCATGGACTCCCTGGACTTAGTAAACCCTTACCTGTTCCAGCACAAACGGAGGAATTTTCTAGTCAAAGACAAATTGAGACCCAAGGACCTTGATGCCCTCCTGCATGTTGAGCTCCGTCCAACTGACATCTTCCTGGTCACGTACCCCAAATCAGGTAATTTGTTTGCTGGGATTTTACCAAAGATCACGGCATATGACTCCACAGCCAGGTCTCATCCAAACAGCAAACAGCAGCCTCTTTTCCAGCTTTTTAAATCCATGTGACTGGCCTTTCAGATTCAGCTGTTTTAGAGGTTTTAGTTTCTCTTCCACTTTGTCTCACCCTCCCCTTTGCGTTTGTGGTTAACAGAAGGTGGAGCCTTTGCAGCAGTTGTGGCACACCTGTAATCAATCACCTGATCAGATTCACCACTCCACAGAGCCAGACTGCCCATCATGTCCAGTAACGATCTGCTATGTGCTCTCGTGATTGTATCGCGCTTGTTACCTTGTTGCTCTCTTGTTATTCTTTTGTGGAGACTGTGTCAGACTTACCCCAAAGTCTTACATTGACTTGGATCAATACCCACACTTTTATTTCAAGTAAACCACACGATTCCAAGTTTTTTTTTTATCCCTCTATATCTTTGCTGACTAATTCAACGACAGCTCAAGCAAAACTGTTCATTTTGGAGTTGTGTTAGATGTTAGACCCTGAGGTCTCCATTAAGGTCATTTTTTTCAGTTCTTCTAAGTGTTTCCTGTTTTATTTTGGTACTCACCATTGTATCTCATTTCAGGTGCTTTACTTCCTGCCTCTGTGTGTTTCCCTGCTGTGTGATCACCTGCCCCACCCTGATTGGTTTCACCTGTCCCTCATTACCCTTTCTCCCTTGTGTATTTAGTCCTTGTACTGCCTTTTTTTCTAGTTTTTTCCCCTTTCTCTTCATATTAGTGACAGCCAGGTGAAGCCTTATGAAGCTTTGAAGCTTTCCATCCATTCGGTTCAAAAAAGGTTGATTGCTTGAGGCTTCATGTGCTCACGAAACCTTTACTGTCAACTAACTATAAGTACACTGTAACTACTTGTGGAAGCCTCTTTCTTGGTTGTCCTGCAACAGTGTCAGTATT